>VWYH01008689.1:282549-302360 GCA_013399365.1 Pampusana beccarii
TCTACTCCATTAATTTTTTTATTTTCTGAGACTTTTGTCTCCTGAAAGTCTGCTCTGCATATGGTTATAAGGCCTTGCCTGAAAGTTTGTCTCCAGAGTACCAAGACACAGCCCCTGGAGCAAACGGTTATCAGGGAGGGAAGATGCCTGAAAGTTTGCTTCGTGAACGGATACGGGCATCTGGAGAGAAGGTAAGCAGCATTCAGCTTGGCATATTTCCCCCATGCAGTGAATAATAGTGAACCCGTCACTGAACTCTTTTAAGTCGTGCTTATCTCTAAGAAATCTAAACATTGTTCTGCAGCAAGCAGAACCCTAAATCACTCCCCCGCGACAGAGCTGTGTCTGCAAAACGCATTGGGTTGTTCACATCTATCATGCCCTGTCATGACAGTGCTACATGAAAAAGCCACAGTATTGGTTTCTTCCTTTGCTTTTAGCAAGTAGCCCTCCTCTCCCCTAGGAAACTGTATCCACTTCCCTCTGGCCTCAGTCAAGCACTAAGTTGTGAAGTAGTTGCAGTCCACCAGAGGCACTGTGAAGTCACTGTGAAGTCACTTTACACAGTTGCAGGCACGCTTTGTTGAGCCTCCGAATCACGATCCCTTTTAAGATAACACGCCTGGTGGAGATCTTAATTCAGAGAGCTTGACATCTCCTCAGAGGCTACATGTTCATAGCTGCAGCCTCAGGGCAAATAAAGTACCAAAAGGACACAGAAATCCATGGAAAATATACCACTCCAGATCACGCCCTGGATTCTGTAGAAGATACCACACTGTCCTGCTGCAGAGCTCCAAGCCTCCTCATGGACAGTTTCCATACGCAGTGTTGCTGCAGGCAAAATATTATCTGAATCTGCTTGGAGACAGAGAGTACTATGCACTGCTGGCCAAAATTTATATCCTCTCCTCAGCCCAAATATAAATTTCTAGTTTCTTATAGGGATGCTTACACTGGATTAATTTCCTCGCAATCTCAAATCTTGTCCCAGGATGACTGCATGGAAAATAGCTTGGGGTAGAAAAACATAAGCTGGCACAGAAGTTACTCCAAGTCTAGAAGAAATAACAAGACTCTAAGCTCATCTTAAGGATTGGCAGTAAACTGCAGGCTAGAATCAGCAGAAAGGAAGGGGAGACAGAGGGGGAAGGAAAGGTCAGTTAGTTCAGTAAAAAATGTTAAGTTGTCTTGCTGATGATTGACTACCTGTAACTGCATAGTTCCATGTTTGTTCTTTAACTCAGCTTACAGTTAAGAAATGTGTGTTGAAATTTAGGTGTAACATTTCATTTATTTTCTCATGTTTTGTGATTCAGAATGAAAAATGTACCCAGTTTCTGTTAAGGGATGTTACAAGCAGCCTCCTCTTCCAGCAGTGCCAGCCCAGGACCTTCCTGCCCATCTACCGAAGCCCAGACCAGTACCTGAAGACCCAGAGACAGGCTGAAGGAGGCAGCTGCCACTTTTCTATTTGTTGGTCCAACCAATAGCGAAGCTGAGCACATATCCCAGACACAAACACACAGAAGAGGACACACACACAGAGGACACTGACACAGCCAGTCACACAGGTGGTCACAGTCAAGACGCAGCCTCCAGCAGACCCCACATTCGTGACTCACACCAGACACAGGCACAGACAGCCACATCCCCTCCTCCTCTTGGGCTGGCAGAGGCAGAAGGTCACTAGTGCAGCACACACAGCACAGTCTCCAGGTTCACAAGCACACGCACATTCACAGCACCAGCACGGGCCCTCTGTCTCTGTGGCACCCCAGCTGGGATCCTGCCCCCTCCCAAATACCCCACAGGTCCCTGATTCACCGTGTGATCCAGCTGAGTGCTCACACGCAGCACTCACACACTTTTCCCACAGGTACCTCGCACTTGCAGGTCCCCCCAAATACCAGTATAGACTCTCCACCTGCCTGACACCCCTGACCAGACCTGAAGGTGGTCCAGCTTGGAGTTTTCCAATGAACCCACATGCACACCCCATGCACACCCTTTTGAGGAAGTTACAGACACTTGCTCCCATCATCTGACACCTGGCACATGGACTGTGACCCACAGTCATGCTCTAGCCACTGACACTGGGCCCCTCACTCATCTCACTCACACCCACTCCCTCTCTAGTTGCTGTCACCAGACACTTGCAGCACTGACAGATAGAGAACAAGATTACACAAAGAGATTGTTAAGAAAGGCTTTAGAAGACAAGACAGACTGGTGGGTGTGATCTGTAGCAGGGCTCAGCCAGACAAATGTGCTGATCGGACCTGTTTGACATGCAATCAGCCCCTTTTATACCCCTTTCTGTCTACTTCTTTTTGTTCTTCCCTGCTCCCCTTTCTCTTCATATTGCCTCATTAGTTGGCATAGCCTCTCTGACACTCTTCCAACGTTCTGGAAGTTCAGATTTGCATCTTTATCAGTTGCAAAGTCCTGGCTTGCCTACAGTTTCTTGATAGCCCATCAATTAGTGTGACTGACCAGGTTTGTTTCTGGTTATGTTCTTTGTCAATGCTAATTGATCATGGTTTATGTCTGTGTTTTTTGCCCTTTCTTTCTTTGTCTTCTCAACTGAGAAAATAAACATCCTCATAATGGTTAGGGTTGGAAGGAATCTCTGGAGATCATCTAGTCCAACCCACCTGCTAAAGCAGGTTCACCTAGAGTTGATTGTACAGGAATGTGTCCAGGCAGGTCTTGAATGATGCCAGAGAAGGAGGTTCCACAACCGCTCTGGGCAGCCTGTTCCAGTGCTCTGTCACCCTCATGCTTCAGTCTGTGTCCATTGCCCCTCATTCTATCGCTGGGTACCACTGAAGGGAGACTGGTACCATCTTCTTGACATCCACCCTTGAGGTGTTTATAAACATTGATGAGATCCTCTCTTAGCCTTTTCTTCTCCAGGCTGAACAGACCCAGCTTTCTCAGTACCTCCTCATAAGAAAGGTGCTCTAGACCCCTAATCATCTTTGTAGCCCACCACTGGACTCCCTCCATTAATTCCTTATCCTTTGTAAAATGGGGAGCCCAGAACTGGACCCAGTACTCCAGATGTGACCTCACCAGGGCAGAGTAGAGGGGCAGGACCCCTGCTGGTCACACTCTTCTTATTGTACCCTAGGATACCATTGGCCTTCTTGGCCACGAGGGTACATTGTTGACTCATGGTCAACCTCTTGTTGACTAGAACTCCCAAGTCCTTCTCTGCAGGTCTGCCCATAACCTGTACTGGTGCTTGGGGTTATTCCTCCCCAGGTGCGGGACCCTACACTTGCCCTTGTTGAAATTCATCAGGTTTTTCTCTGCCCACTCCTCCAGCCTGTTCATGTCCTACTGAACAGGAGCACAGCCTTCTGGTGTGTCAGCCCTTCCTCTCAGCCTGGTATCATCAGCAAAGTTGCTGAGGGTGCACTCAGTCTCTTCATCCAGGTCATTGCTGAACAGGTTGAACAAGACTGGATCTAATACTGACCCCTGGGGAACCCACTAACTACAGGCCTCCAACCAGACTTTGCACTGTTGATCACAATCCTCTGAGATTTTTCATCCAGCCAGTTCATGATCCATCTCACTGTGCGTTCATCCAGCCCACACTTCCTGATCTTGCCTATGCAGAGGCTGTAAGAGACGGTGTCAAAAACCATGCTGAAGTCAAGGTAGACAATGTCTACTGCTCTTCCCTCATCTACCCAGCCACTCTATTTATCCTTACCAATTAATATAACTGACTAGGTTTTTTCTTCCCAAGATGTCCCTTATCACGTGTTGGCCAGGTTTGTCTCTATAAGCTTGTTTATGGCTTCTTTGTTCAGACACCATTAAAGGAGCATACCTCCTCCCACATACCCTTACAGGCTTCTATCTATAGCTGGTGAATGGAGAGGGCACCTGTAGATGATTCATCTGTTCCTCAAGTAGAAATTTCAGGGGCTAATTGCTAGCCTTTGGGGGCACCTCTTGCAAGGCTGGAGATGACTGGGTCACATGTGACATCTGAAGTGAATCCCAATAAAACAAGGTTAATTGGGTAAAGCCATTGAAAGTGGCAAATTATAAGGAAAGTTAATAAATGGAGAATAATTATAGTATCATATTTGTTGACACAGAGGTTTTTTTATAGATTATCTTTGGACACAATAACAAGTAAATAGCAAGTTACTTGTAAAATACTGTAATTCCTGTTATATTGAACCTTAGTAACTCCTTGTCATGTACCAGGAAAAAGGTTCAATTTTCATGGTTTGTTTTTGTGAATTGTGTTGCATGTTGTATTTTTATTGTCTGAACGATTGTATTTGATAATTTTTTAGTATGTTGTCTGACATTAGATCAAGACATATTTTTGTCTTCATAGTTTCAGACTTTATGGATATTTCTTTGCATGCTTAACTGAAAGGAATAAAGCTATAAAATTAATAACTTGAATGATTTCTGTTTATGGAGATTTATGTACCATAGAAACTAAAGGTCATTTGGGGATTTTCATTTTTGTGTTTCTTCTACTTGCCTGTGCTCGTAGGGATGACTAATGAAGTGCAAAAGCACAGTGTCCCTCAATGTTAGTATCTTGCAAATTATATTAAAGCACTCAAAACCAAACAACTAACCAAAAAAAGCAACAACAAAAAGACCACTAAAAAAACCCACATAGAATCATGTTGTAATTAAAACTTATAGCAAATAAAAATGTCAACTCCTGATGAAGACACTTTCAGTACACACACTGGGAATCTGCCATATCCTCTTAATATTGGTGGATGTTATGGTTTAATCCCAGCTGGTAACTAAACACCACACAGCCACTCGCTCACTCCCCCCGCCCCCACCCAACCCCAGTGGGATGGGAGAGAGAATCAGAAGAGTGAAAGTGAGAAAACTCATAGGTTGAGATAAAGACAGTTTAATAAGTAAAGCAAAAGCCAGACACACGAGCAAAGCAAAAAATAAGGAATTCATTCACTACTTCCCATCATCAGGCAGGTGTTCAACCATCTCTAAGAAAGCAGGGCTCCATCACACATAACAGTTACTTGGGAAGACAAACACCATAATTCTGAATGCCATTCCCTTTTTGTTCCCCCAGCTTTATATTGTGACCATGACATCACATGGTATGGAATATCCCTTTGACCAGGTTGTGTCAGCTATCCTGGCTGTGTCCCCTCCCAGTTACTTGTGCATCTACAGCCTTCTCACTGAAAAGCCCTTGACTTGGTATGAACATTACTTGGCAACAACAAGCACAACAGTGTATTATCAAGATTCTTCTTACACTAAATCCAAATCAGAAAAGCATACCAGCTACTAGAAAGAAAACTCTATCCCAGCTGAAACCTGGAGATGTGTGAGCCATTATGGTTCAGTTAAAATACGCATCCAAAAATTGATGTAGAAGGACTCAAAGAAATTTTATGATCTGTTTTATATTCAGAAAGTTCAAGCAAATTGTAATGGTACCTCTGGACTTGAAGTCAAAATAGAGACGTCCAATATGTAGTGAGCTTGAAATCTCCTAACAGCTATTCTCCAGAGATTTCATATATTTCCTGATTTATCTGATCATATTTCTTGTCAGAACATTTTACAAGTGTGCTTTAGGTCTGCAATCTTAGTTTTACTCTATTTTTATGGCCAGGCAAGAAAAGAGAGACTTGATATTGGAACACAACTTCGTCTTAGGTGAAGTGGCACATCCCTAGTGACTTTGTTGAGTTTAATGTGTACATCTGCAGCATGACTTAAACAAATTTCCACCATTTTTTTCTGTATTTATCTCTGACATGCTTTTGTTACGCAGCCTGCCTTTCACAAATTTGTATCCAAGTCATTTATATAGACACAATTTTGTCACAAATTATAATATTATTGGATTTCTTGCTCCTTGGGATGCCATCGGATAGATGCTGTAGCCAGTGTAGCTGCAGACTAATCACAACAAAAATGATGGTTTTCTAAAATGGCAAATTGTGGATATTACATGTCTAGTTATTCAATGAGAAACTCCTAAAAGATAAAATGTTATTCTGTTCTTTCCCTGCTTTATTTTACAGATATTTCATGGATGATGTACAAGCTCAGGATATGTGACTTTATAGCTCAGTGTGTGTCATTGTCTTATTTCACTCAGCTTTCACTCTTTCTTGGTCTGTGAGAAAAGAAAAACCATCATAGAACTACCACATAGATATCAATATAAACAGTAACATTGATTTTACCATGAGTTTTGGTAATATTTTTTATAATATTAACACCAGATTCTACATGGTGCAAGTACACAAAAAACTGGACATATGTAAGAATATGTGTTCTTCAACATTACAGCAACAATCAAAGAAGGAAGTCTCACCTTCTCCAAAGAATCTGATGAGAAATAAATTATGTTTAAGGTCATAGTCTAGATGTTTTACTGCTGGAAGTATCTTCACTGAGGGAGTTATTATTTAGGACTTCAAGTATTTAAGATAACTCTAGCAGCAAAAAGGAGCAAATTTGATCTCAAATGGCTTAATACGCAATCACCTAGATCTGTTACAAATTTCATCATGCCTCTCCAAAACATTGCTTTTTAAAGAAGATATTCTGCTATATCTGAGCAACTATTTTGCTCTGATGCTTTCATTCTTACAGCTGATGGGCAAAGTTTAGTTCACCCTGAAGTGTAAATTATGAACAGTTTCTTACCTGGCACAGATGGAAGCCATTTCTGCTGAAAATCAGTTTGCAACAGTACAGAAAAAAAAGTGATTTTTAGATAAAATGAAGACTTCGTTCAGTCATTTACCTTTAGATCAAGACTAGTAAACACTGAAAATGGCCATGTATTTTGTTACTAATTATTGTAAAAATAATACTTTTTTATTAACAAATACACTATAGATACATAGTTATATGTATTAATATGCACACAAACATGAATGGCATAATGCTTCATTATATATATGTAGGTTTTTGCTAATGTGTACCTATATTTCTGTGAACTATATATATGAGTTGCACCAAAACAGATAGCATTTTGACCATAGACAAAATGGGAGTTTTTCAAAGCGCTAACATCAAGATGGAATATTTTAAACCATGAACTGCAGTCTCTAAATTAATAGAGAGGCCACCTACCATCTGCTTCACTGTATGCAAATAGTGTCCATAATTTTGAATTTCTGGCAAGGTATCAGTTTTAAAAGGTTGGGACCTCTGCTGAAAACAGCAGTATATACTTGTGAATAAGAACAACTATTCATGTGTTTCCTCCAGTGCACACGCATGCAACTGAGAGCAGATGGGTTGTCAGTCTCATAATATAGGTAATTCATGTCCAAATAAAAGCTAAAACATCAGCTGGCCTGCCTTGCAAAACACTGGGAAACAATTAGTATTCAGCTAGCCTTCCACCCAAGACATCAACTTTTCAGGCAGCAAAGGTTAAACACAAAGTCTTATCTCAGTCTTGCAGGCTCGTGTATCCTCTGTAAACTGATTTGCCTAGTGATAGCTGTAATTAAATCACTGAAATTCCTGTATCGCAGATGCTCTACATAACATGGTTAAATAATTGTTGAGCTTTTCGTTCTTAAGTACTCAGAATAACACAATTACATTTCCAGTGTTCAGGTCATCATATTCTGCCCGTTTTTAACACTGTGAAATGAGGAATTACCAAGACTGGACATGTGACTGTTTCTGCAGAAGAATCCCTGAGATTTAATACATCCATAGCTTCTACATTTGCAATGTCTACTTCAGAATATTGGAAAAGTTATGAACCTAAATCTATAACTGGCCTAAAATTTGCAAAAAAAAAAAAAAAAAAANAAAAAAAAAAAAAAGACTGCTTCCAAAGACTGCCTTTGAAGTTAACAAGACATAAGGAATACCTTTCAAACAACTCAATGAATCCAAAAAATTAAGGAATTTTCTTCTTAGTAGGCTAAAAATAACTTATCAGAAAACACTTCAAAATAGCATGATATATGTTCCAAAACTATTTTTGTTTGACATAGCAAAGCTAAAGTTCAGCTCTACTAAGAATAATTTTTTTCTACTCCTTGGTCTTGGAGTGCTGCCGTAAGGTTTTGTTCAATACTCTTATTGAAAGAGCAACTGTATCACAGAATCACAAAACCACAGAATGTTAGGGATTGGAAGGGACCTCAAAAGATCATTTGGTCCAATCCCCCTGCCGGAGCAGGAACACCTAGATGAGGTTACACCAGAAGGCATCCAGGCAGGTTTTGAATGTCTCCAGAGAAGGAAACTCCACAACCTCCTTGGGCAGCCTGTTCCAGTGTTCTGTTACCCTCACTGAGTAAAAGTTTCTTCTCAAATTTAAGTGGAACCTCTTGTGTTCCAGCTTGAACCCATTACCCATTACCCCTCATCTTACTGTTGGTTGTCACTGAGAAGAGCCTGGCTCCATCCTCGTGACACTCACCCTTTACATATTTATAAACATTAATAAGGTCACCCCTCAGTCTCCTCCAAACTAAAGAGACCCAGCTCCCTCAGCCTTTCCTCATACAGGAGATGCTCCACTCTCTTAATCATCTTCGTTGCCCTTTGTGAGGGAAGTCCACCAGATTCATGTCACAATGTAGAGAAAAAAAAAAAAATAATGCCAAAATACTCACTGGGCAAAATATTTCTCTTTCTCAGATGAAGGAAATTCAATTCAAAGCAAAAATTCTGGAGATGAAGGCGTATTTCAGGAAATGGTATCCAAAAATTCAGGGAAAAGTGGCTTCAGTTTCCACAGAAGAAGCAATCTACCAATGTTGCATCACCCTCACTAATGCAAAGATAACATGAGATGGTATTACATGGCCACAGTTCTTACTAATATCTTTTGAAAGCTTTATAGCACAGGGAAAAGAAAAATCTGTCCGTAGTTTTCTTTTAATCAAGCAAAACATGTGAACCATAGTTACCCTTAATGCTACTTTAAAACAAAGCTGTTAAAGCCACAAAGAGCTTGTCGTTGGCACAGATATAGCCAGTGGCTGAACCTAATTGATTTAAATATTAGAATTAAATATTTACTGTTGCTGCATGTCCTCATGATTTAATTCATGTGAGCGATCGTGGTCAGGAAAAACTTCAGTGAAAACTCTTCATTAAATTCGTTTAAATAAATGGATGTATTTCCATTAATGTATTTTGGCTTTGCTTGGCTTTGTACGCGCCTGTAAACTGTTGAGACCTTTCAACAGCCAGGACAAAAACAAACATTTCAGACAATCTTGTCAGGCCTGACTCACCTTTAAAATGAAAATTTTGTCCTGCCACCTTTGAAATTAATAAGAGACACCAGATGCTTTTCAGACAATGCAATTAATCCAAAAAAGCCAGGAATTTTCTTCTTAGTAGGCTAAAAATAAAAACAGCCACAGGAATTCCCAAAAATACTTCTCAAAACATGTTACTGACTGGGCAAGAGGAAAATGCAGACAAAAGGCAATGCTGGCTTCTCTTAAAAATGCAGATTACTTACCTTTACTTTTACCTATACAGATACCTTACCTATAATGCATGCTTTTAGGGAAAATTAGATGCTATATTTTATGATTGAAAGCATTATGCAGTCTCTAAATCGTTATTTCACTTACCTCTAAAGCACCATTAAAAACACGCTTCAAAATATCCTTCTCCTGAGTTGATAGAGTAAAACCTTCAAGTAGCACTGCTCCATGTGTACTCTCTGCTGGGTTAAGAACTGGCTGCAGGGCCGGGCCCAGAGAGTGCTGGTGAATGGGGCTGCATCTAGCTGGTGGCCAGTCACTAGTGGTGTTCCCCAGGGGTCAGTGTTGGGTCCAGTCCTGTTTAACATCTTTATTGACGATTTAGATGAGGGGATTGAGACCATCATCAGCAAATTTGCTGATGACACCAAGTTGGGAGGGAGTGTCGACCTGCTGGAAGGCAGGAGGGCTCTGCAGAGGGATCTGGATAGACTGGAAAAATGGGCTGATTCCAATGGGATGAAGTTCAATAAGGCCAAGTGCCGGGTGCTGCACTTTGGCCACAACAACCCCCTGCAGTGCTACAGGCTGGGCGCAGAGTGGCTGGAGAGCAGTCAGGCAGAAAGGGACCTGGGGGTACTAATTGACAGGAAGCTCAATATGAGCCAACAGTGTGCCCAGGTGGCCAAGAAGGCCAATGGTATCCTGTCCTGTATCAAAAATAGCGTGGTCAGCAGGACAAGGGAGGTGATCCTTCCCCTGTACTCTGCATTGGTGAGGCCACACCTGGAGTATTGTGTTCAGTTCTGGGCCCCTCAGTTCAGGAAAGACATTGAAGTGCTAGAGCGGGTCCAGAGACGAGCAACACGACTGGTGAAGGGACTTGAACATAAGACCTATGGGGAGAGGCTGAGGGAGCTGGGGTTGTTTAGTCTGGAGAAGAGGAGGCTTAGAGGTGACCTCATCACTGTCTATAACTACCTGAAGGGAAGTTATAGCCAAGTGGGGATTGGTCTCTTCTCCCAGGCAGTTAGCAATAGGACAAGGGGGCATGGGCTTAAACTCTGCCAGGGGAAATTTAGGCTGGATATTAGGAAGAAATTCTTTACAGAGAGAGTAGTCAGGCATTGGAATGGCCTGCCCAGAGAGGTGGTGGACTCGCCATCCCTGGAGGTTTTTAAACTGAGCCTGGACATGTCACTTAGTGCCATGATCTAGTAAACAGACTAGAGTTGGACCAAGGGTTGGACTCGATGATGTCTGAGGTCTTTTCCAACCCAGTCGATTCTGTGATTCTGTGATTCTGTGATTCACATCTACAGTTGTTACTTTTCTTTATCATTTATTGCTTTAAAATGTTTTCATGAATTTTTGCTCATGTACTGGGTGCTGTCAGGTGAAGGATTCAGGAACGAAGGTGTTAAGGAGATCTTTGGAAAAAGGGGTGGGCATAAGAGGGAAGTGTTTTTATATTTGTCTGGGTTTTCCACCAACCCAATCTATTTTAATTGACAATAAATTAAGTTCATTCTCCCCAAATCAAGTCTATTTTGTCCATGAAGGTAGTTCGTAAGTGATCTCCATGACTTTAGCTTGACTCGTGAGCTTTTCATCTTATTTTCTCTTGCTGCCTTGTTGAGGTCTCACAGCCAGCTAAGGTCAACTCACCACGGTACAAAAAAGTATTTCATGTTTCAAGTTTAAAACTACAGGATGCATAAAATTTCACGGAAGTCAAGGAAAAAAAGAAAGGTCTTTCAAGCTATGCAAAGGAAACTATCAATGTCTCCATCTTCACAACACTTTTATTGTCTTTTAGAGTGACAGTAATATGGAAAATGAGAACTGGCAGTCAAATTTGTTGGGGAAAAATCACTAAAAATCAATTTAGTCAATCAAAAAATCCAGGTCTTCAACCAGCAAATCACTGCAAATTATTGTGTAAAATAATGTTTTTTCCATGCTTCAGAAGATAAAGGCTGAATTGTCAAGCGTTAATTAGGATTTGTTTTATATAAATTATTTAGAGAACCATCAAATGCAAAATGGCATTTTCCCCAATAAAGTTTCTTACTTTATTTATTCTATGTCCATCAGGATCTCTCTTTTCTGAAATATTTTTTCGTTACAGTCTTTTTGCTGTTTCTTTTCTTCCATCACTTTACTCAAAGCTATCATTTGTAGGAATCAAACACCAAAGATATTATCTCCAGAAAAATATGTATTCTTTACTAGAAAAATACGTGTGAGGGCTTATAACAAAACTAAATGCATACACAAGCAAAAAGGCAATATTAGGTATGCAGGTGGATCTGAAAGTAAACAAGCTGTTACATTATTTACTTTTGTATAGCATATGTGCATTCAAAATTTGAAAGTCCTAGGAAAGTTTCAGCAAATAATCCCCAACTAAGTGAAAATAAATCCCCTGCTTAAAATTAAGCCATTGTGTAATAATGACATCCAACAGGGAAAAAGAAGAAAAAAAAAATCTACTCTTTGCTCAGTTGGGTGTCTAATCAGGGGAATACTTCAAGAAATGCTATCCAGTCTTGCCATGTCAGGTACTGCTCTATAAATATAGGCAACATTTAAAAACTTGTATTAGTTAAATCAAATTTCAGATTTAAAACAAACTTCTGTGGTGATGAACATATCTTTAATTCCAGTCTTCTTACTTAGCTTTGAGCTGGCTGTTCATGAAATGGAAGAAGGTTGACATTTTGTCTGGGGAAAATGTCGAAATTAACTCTCAAAGATCTGAAATGTGGCTATGTAAATGCATAAAGTTAATTAGACTTAGATTTATATTATAAACATTTGTACTGATTAATAATATCTCTAGTGTAGCTTGTGTTTGACTCATCTTGGTTAATTTAAAATATGTAGAATACTTATTTCAAGTCAACCAAGTGCACTTGCATCAGTAGTTTGATCTTTGTTACATAGATATATATGATACACATTTTTAAGACTATGGGTAATAAACAGATTCATGATAGTATTTTAAATGTGATGATTGAAAAAAAAATCTAGCATCAAAAAGTTCTCTGTCTGAAGAGTTGTCTCTTTTTCTTAAAACAACCATCAATGTGACTTCAAGAATATAAGTAGAAACAACATCTCATGCAAGATCTATGTCTAGCTTTAAAATTAACTCACTAAAGAAGACAAATCCAACCATATTTTTACATTCTTAACAAAGGAAGGAAAAAAAATCCCTACAACATCAGTATTTCCTTTTACCAACCATACTCCGAAGACTACCCAAATCATGACTGAAAGCTATGTGCTGGTTTCTTAGACTTTGCAAAGTTCGATTGAAGTGCAAAAGCAAATAAGGACAGAAACACCACACACCCAGCTCCCTGCCTGCTTCAGAAGACAGTAATGTAATAACAAAGAAATAAATCAAACATCCCAATAGACAATGAGTTTCAAGAATTATCAATGCATTTTCATTAATTCCTGAAAAACATACTGAGAAAGGACAATTAGATTTTTTCATCTTCACATGCATATTTTTGAACACAAATATACCTCCCTACCAGCAGATCTGAGAACATTGGGACCTGATCTTAGTATCTAACAATGTTTAGTTGTTTACCAAACAGCCTGTCTTAATTGTATGAACCCTGTCTATTCACTTTCAGCAATACTAGTCCACAAATAGTGGGGAAAATCCAAGACAGCAGATTGTGATGCTCACGATTCAACATCTACTCAGGAATTTAACTTTGAGCAAATTTATACTGCCCATATTTCCTCTGGGATTGAAAGTTCTACTAATGCACTTCGATAAAACCCATGTATAGATTCAGAACATCCATTAATTCTATCGGAAACAAGTCATCACCACAGGTCGCATCTGCACCATTAACTTGGAGAGTGTCCTGGCTGTCCACTGATAACGACTGCAGCTTGGATAATAGCATCTTGACAGGCGGTTATCTAAATGTAGCTGTCTAAAACAGTAAACTTAATTCAGTCCTATGGATTCATGTTAGCTGCCTAAACGTAGGTGCCCAGTGCCATTAGGTCATCTCTGATGCACCAAGCCCTCTGAAATATTCTCATGGTGATGGCACACAGGACACAGGAGCTACTGGAAACCCATGCTCTTCTGGAATGGCAGATAGCAGATGGCAGATGGGTGGGAATGCTTTGCATCTAAGGGAGCACTGCACATCTACATTCACACACTCAATCCTGTTTCTCTACTTCAGCTGCAGCTGTCCCAGCTCTGTAATGTTGCCCACTTGCCTGCCAGCACCCTGAAAACTCTTAGATGCTCCCTGCCTTAGCATGCTCAATTATATTCTAAAGGATGGTGTAGCACATCTCTTCTTTCAAGGCTTTCCACTTCAGTTATTCTTTTCAGAGCAGCATAGAACTAAATTTGAACAAACAAGTACAGCACACATCCCTTCTACAGTCCTGAGCTACATTTACACAGATGGAATTGTCCTTTCACCTTCTTTTCCCAATGCCAACCCCATTGTTACCAACACTGACAGCCTGTGTGATGAAAAGTGGGTGCCATGTCCTTCTGCTGCCCGTCTGGGTAGACCAGTTCGTAGGCTGTGCAACACACACCAAGCTAAAGTGATGTTATCAGGCTTACATGTTCAGCCTGCTAACGTTCTCCAGTATTTGTTAAGGTTACGTTGAAGCACGCTCAGCTGAAACACTCCTGGGGCCTGGGTGAAATGTCCACCAGGTTATACTGCAAGTGCATGGATCAAAATAGTGGTGAGAATGAGGAAAACCAAAGTCACACTAGCACCCTGTCTGCTCCAAATTTGCCTTCTCTGGAAAGAGAACACTGCCAAAGATCCCTGTGTTTCAGATGACTAAAGCATTATGTGAGTTAATCATAGTGTCCACGATTCTCCGATGGCGATATAGGTTTCAGATGCATTAAACAACTCTAGTTACAAAGACACAAAGGGGTTTAAATTAGTGACTGCCACTCAGACATACAAAGGATTTTTTGATGAAAACGTTATGTCAATGTTTACCACTGGTACAAAGGTTATTATAATAGAAAATAGGAGGGAAAATGGCATTATGACAGTGTATTAATCCAAGATGCATTCATTTAATGAAGATGTGCATTCCTGATGCTGCCCCATCTCAAGCAAGGTAGATTAGGTTAAGAAAAGGTACCAAGATGTGAAGTAAGGAAGATCAAAGGAATTGAAGAGCTGCTGTACAAAGAAATACTATTGAAGATACACACATTTGTCAAAGATGCAGTCAAAGTGAAGAAGTGGCTATTATTTACTGGTTTTCATAATATGAAGAGCAGGGGTCATGCTGTTGAAATTTCAGACAGAAGCTTTAAAACCCACAAAATGTAGTGCTTTCTACAGCATGTGAAGTTAAATTGTGGAACTTTTACAGCAAAATCTGTAGCTACTAAAAGTTTAAGTGAAATTTTAAAGCAATTAGAATAATTCCAAAGGAAAAAAACAAGTGGGCATAAACCTCCAGCTGAGGAAGTCCTCGAACAGCAGATTGCTGGAAGCTATAGAATTGCCTTATTCTTGTACTCTTTTCCTAAATATCAGTCAGTCATTCTGAGATGTAGGCTTTAAGGCTAGATGAACCCAACACAACTATTGGTACATACTTGTACAAATATAGTAGAAGTTGGCAAAAGGAGAAAAGTGGCAAAGCACCAAATGACAAACAAAAATACTATTTTTATGTAATTTCAGCTCTTCATTATTTTTCTCAAAAGAAATAAAATCAAAAACTGTTTTCAATAAGCACTCAAGCATGTCCCGTAGGTCCAAACAAATGAAATTTATTTGACTTAGTGAGAAAATAACTGAAATTAATACATGTATGTGTGTGTGCACATACCTACATGTGTAAAAATATATAAGTACAAAGAAAAAGCCTGATGCAACTTCTATATCTTTTTTTTTTTTCAGTTTTCAGTAATACGTTTTTGAGGAATATACTTCAAATGGTTTAAGTACACTATTTCTGAAAAATCCCATTCAGTTTTTCCTTCAGTATTTTACCAGGTACTGACTAAGCATGGCAACACTGAATTGATTTGCTCCTTGACCAAACGACACGGGCTTTTTAGCATTGCTCACTTGTTACAACCAAACAATAAGGATTTCTGTGACCGAAAGATGAGTTCTTTCATTGCAGAGCTTGCAGGAACTGCACTAAAATTAAAACATTTTACAAGCCATTATATATCAGGCTAAATATAGATATGCGTATAATCCTATGAGAAAAGTAAATGAAACATTCTTTAACCTTTACAAGATGGAAAAAATTGTACAATAGACTTTTTAGCTACTTGGGTATAGCATTAAGCTGAGAGTAAGGAACCATTGTCCGGTTCCTTGGATCCAGGATTATTTCTGTCTTTTAGGCAGTGGCTATTTAATATAAAGTGAGTTTGCAAGGTTCAAAGCTTCAGGATGATCTTTTCTGTGGCAAATGACATATTTACTCAACCACTGCTTTTTTTGGTGTCTTTCAAGTCCCACAGGTCTTGTACTTTTTCTTGAAAAGTAGCAAAAGGAGTTTAGAACTAGTCCCAACAAAAGACACATGCAGCTAAACTCACTTGTAGGGTCATACCCTCCCTGACTAAGCAGGCATTAAGCCTGACCTTCTCAATCTTGGATGTTCCCATAGTCCTCATAAATAAGCAAGTCTATCCTCCTGCAGGGGCCACCATTTACAAGCTAAATTGTCATTAAAACTCCCTCTGGGGTCTACAAAGATATTGGTATTCCTAATGTATAAAACATATCATCAGTTTGGTTCCTGGAGAGCTGAAGTGCCCCTTCACTAGTTTCTGGATCTGACATGGATTTAGGTAAGATTATCTGTAAACAAATTTATCTCCACAGAAGAAAATATTCTTCTACTTTACTCACTATCTGCAGAAGGCTTAGAAGTAATGGTGAGTGTAACTTCTCCACTATATTTCCAGCCTTTTCAGGAACCAAATTATTTTTGTTTGCTCTGGATTAATTGTCAAGTTGAGGCTATTAGTCCATTGCCTGGATAAACCTTCACTAGGGCAATCAATATGAGGTAGCTCACACTGTGGATATTGGCAGGCTTATTGTGCCCCAATATTATTTTCAAGAATGCTCTGTGAATTTTTATTAATTTATTTTAAAATCTGACTCCTGGTGGTCTATTTTACTGCAACCTAAGCTTTAGCTGTTTATATAAAACTCCATTTGGTCTAATATACAAAATCTGTAAATCTGTTCTGAACTAAAATACCAGTAGTGTAGTGTCTAAATACTTGTTTTGTATTCGCAAACAAATAAACTAACATCCAGCTCCTGCTAATTACACAGGTCTGAGAATTTGTAATGAATTCAGTATGTATTGAGATATATTCCCTAAGCAGCTGCCATCAACACAGCTAATGATTACAGATTCAGCACTTATAGAGAATATGAAGCATGCATTTTGCGAAAAAAAAAATAATCAGATAAACAAGTTTTCCAATAAATGAACATGGGATTTATTTGAAGATATTTGATCTGGATATTTGCTTATCATTGAACTGTCTTTAAGAAAATTGAAAACTTTGCTACATTTTCACACAATTAAAAAAGTGCATTTCTTGCATTTTGTAAAACAGATTCTGATTTTTTTATCCAAATATGACACCAATTTATATTGGTGGGTGATACACCAAAGGAAAGTATTATTTTTGTTGGTTTGCCTCTTGTTTGCTCCTTTACATTTTTTAAAGTAAGAGTAAATTAAAAAAAACCAACAAGATTGGAAGGAATTTTTTTGTTTTTGTTTTCACAGGTTGTAAGATCATAAATGAAACTCTGGCAGTTTGGCTGAAATTTTAGGCTTTTGGCTGAAGTATTTGTGAAATTTCAAGTCGATAAAGAAGATACATTTCAATTTTGCATACTCTTGTGGCAATTATAATAAACACGTCACTGAATACATGCAGACATCACAGTCACTTACTGAATAGGTGCTGCAGTGTTGGTAGAACTCATACTCCTGGTTTCAAAGTCATCATACTTCCTATGACTCAGATCGATGAAATGGAATATGTCTATATTGTGGCGCATGGAGGAAATTTCCAACTGTGTGCAAAGGAAAGGCTGAAGTGGATATACACCATCACTATTCTCACTCTTGGTTGCAGAGAAATGACACATGAGGTTATCAGGTGGATAGGAACGTGGTACACTCCTCTATAACCCCATTCTGAGTAACTGGAGGACCAGAAACCCCAAGCTCGTGCTAAGAGCCAAGTTCAGATACAGAGAGAGCAAATAAATGGGGTTTATATCTAATTGTCTTACAGAATCCAAAAAAATCTTGTCATTATCTGTCTCCTAATTTTAAGCGTATACGGCACTTCTTTAGCATTCTGTATGCAATGTAAAAGTAAATATTTAAAAAAAAATAACAATTTTAATGTGATGACCCTTGTCTCCATAAAGTTACTCTGAGGCCAGTGTAGATAGCTAGTCTTCCAGATGGAGAAACTTGTTTACTACACAGAAAAGTTAGAGTCCTCAGGCTATCACTAGATTTTCTAAGAATCTCAAAAGTTTTGTGCATGTCAATCATGTGCCTGCAGACAAAGAAACAACATCACAGTGTGGCTGTGCAAAGTCATGTCCATCTGTACTCAGAAATGATCTTGGCAAATAAACAAGTTTCTCCATCAGTTGTTTTACCTGGTATATCTAGTATTCAAGATCTTAATGCACCTATAATAAGCCTGCGGGGGATAACCAGGCACAGAATTGAGTTGCATCTGCCCTTTTTTTAAGAGGAGGAACTAGAAATAAAATAGGAAAATTTACAGTGCAGTCACTTAAACTTAGGCCAAGAAGGTATGCACACGAAGTAGTTGGTCTTAAATATTTTTAAACACTTTAAATACATGTTGGACACTTCAATTGAGTCAGGATCCGCTGTATGGTAGAATACCTGAAGACAGGAGTTTACCCACTTTCTATGAAGCAGTGAATAGGAAAGATTCTTCTTTTAAAGGAAATGTAAAGAAAAAAAATACAGCTACCCAACTCTGTATAACATCACAATTGCTAAAGCATTTGTTTAGGAATCAGAAGGCCTGAAAACTTCATTGTGGATCAGCAGAAAGTGTTTTGCTTGAAACAAACCAAAATATCATACTTTGTTTTCCTATTATATGACTATTTAAATATTATTTTCCCATTTAGTAAATAAATAGTGATTTTAAAGTAAAATCTCAAAAGCTACCTCTATAGAAAAGACAGTAAGGTTTTAGCTCTTCTAAAACAATTTAATTTTGAAGCTATTTCTTCCTTTTAGTTTTGACTTTTTTTTTCAGTCTTCACTTACATTCACAAATGTTGTGTTTGTTTATTTGTTTGTTTTAAAATTCATTTATAATTGATGCATTTTCATATAAGTGATCAGCTATAATTCATATCCATATTATAACATATTCCTTGCAAATATTTTAATCAGAAGGTTATTAAGAGATGGGGTTCTTATTGAAAATTTTCCATTTTGTTTGGAAAAAAATAATTGATATTCAAGGGCCAAATATATTGAACAAGGAAGTTCTGATTGTCAGTCTGGTAGTTAAGTCTTGTGGGGGGAAGAGCTCATTTCCACAGAGTTATTTGAAAGAGTTGATTAAAATTGCTGAGTAGTACTGTGGCAATATCTACACTACAAAAAGCACATCCTGTAGTGAGTGATTACAGGCCCCCAAGACAAGTAACAAGAAGTTGGCTCCCTATGTAGAGGACTCAGCACATTCACACCATACACTTGGCTGTGATTTCCTACTGGTTCTATCTAGTACCTATGTCATCTTGGTAAAAAATACTACTATTTTGTGTCTTTTGCCAATCAGAATGCTTGAAATAATTGGAGGTGAGCTGAAGCCCACCAGAGAGGTGTTTTTGCAGCAGGAAGCTGCTGAGATATGGCATGAGATATGACATGCACTAAAAACAGTGCTTTAGATTGCTTTCTGAGCAGGCTGGTGGGACAGTAGTGGGGGAGTATGTATATCAGAGAGTACCATGTCTGGTACTTTTTAATCTATATTACGTACAGGAAGCAATTCTTGGAGTGAACAGTCTCCACAATCACATCTCAGTTTGTTCATTTCTAAAGAGAGATTGGAAACTAACCTTCATGAAATCCAGGGGAAGTCCTGAGATTTTCACACAGGGCAGCTGAAAACAGCAACCCCCATATTTGTTACTCCTTTGGCTTCTAACCTACACATTAAGACAGCCTTGTTTTCCAAGTTGAAATAAAGAGTTAGCTGTTTCAACAGTGGGCATTAATCTTCAGTGTGAAAAA
>VWYH01008689.1:302399-381438 GCA_013399365.1 Pampusana beccarii
AACCCAAGCAAACCAAAATCCAAACAAACAAACAAACAAAAAAGAACAAACAGACAACCAAAAAAAAACCCAAAAAAACAACCAAACAAGCAATTTTTGGTGGAATCGTTTTAATGGAAGGAATCAGTTCCTGCATAGTAGCAGCATATCCTTTCAGCTCTGAAGGTCTGTTGATGAACAGCTAAACAGGGACTCCATAAGCTGTAGTTACACCAAATTCAAGCATGACAGAAACTGAGCAAAATCTTCTTCCTTCCAGAGCAACCATTTAACCCTGGTTTTAGAGTATTGCATCTATCTCTGTGACTGAGCTACAGAGAATTCTGCCATGTTCTCCAGAAAGACATAAAACCTTAGTTCTTAAAACTGTTTAAGTGCCTACCTGAATTCAAAGGGCATTGGACACCTAATCAAAAGTTTAAAACATGATACAAATACTTAACTTGTATATTTCACAGTGTGGGCACCTTCTGGCAATGCGCCTACTGACCATCCAGTGAAGTTCTTGGAGCTCCTAGCACTGACTTAATCAGGAAGTTTAACAAGGTAAGTATATATTGTATACTTACACTGCATGTAAGCTAAATATTTGATGTAGTTACCCCAAAATAAAATACAGTAACTGTTGTCCAGCACTGCCTAAAGTATGGCAACCCTTTCAGCCAAAGAGTACATCTCCACGGGCTGAAATCTTTTGAAGCAGGAAAAAAGAAGTAATTACTACAGAATGAAAAGAGGATTTCCAACAGCTAGCTTGCCAATAGGAATAAAATATGCATCAGCATCCAAGCTCTTCTCAGTGATTTATTTAATCAACTAATTGAAAAGGTATAAAGCTGACAAAAACAGATAATTGATCCTATAGTTCACAGCTTATAATTCCGTGCCCTCCCACTGTCCTCCCTTGCACAACACCTCATGCATAGTGCTGTAGTTCTGCAAGATATTCCTCAGGGCATTACAAAACTTGTATTTTAAGTCTAGGCTTCCAGCATGAATTAAAATTTGCTTCTGTAGTTGTCCTGAACGAAAGCAAATAGCTGCAGTTAAATGTACTAATGCAGGTGATGTACTGCCTAATTTCCTTTCTGAAAATCATATCAGTCCATTAAGATGAATTAGCCTCCTTGTAATTGGGATGAAATGACAGCACTGAGAATACCAAAAATGAGTCTAGGGCTTGTGTATCATCTGCATTTGTGGTTTTATTCACTTCTTTGTTAAAAAGTATCTTGCATTTCTAAGGTATTTTAAAGTAGTTCTAAATATAAAAAGTGAATCACTGACGAAAACAAACAAAACCTGATGGAAACATACCTTACCATGAAAATAAAACTATAAGGAAAAACTTAAAAGTCAAAAATGAATGAAGTGTGCAGATCTCCAAAACAACAATATAATTTGTATGCAGCATAGTATTACATCAGTGACTCACGTAGTTTTATGTCTTGAAGGTACAGACTCCTGTCTCAGACTGTGATAGGTCAAGTGTAGGTTGTGCTTTGTACAAATAAATGCAGATGCCATGGTGGTACATGAAGAGCTGGGTACCCTAGTCTCCACTTACAGTAGATGTACAGTCACTTCTAAGGCTTGTATCTTCTCATTGTGATGTCTGAAATAAGTTAGACAATTCAAACCATAAGGAATGCAGGATAATTATCTCATATTCTTAAAGATGAAGTTCCAGTAGTGTGTTGCAGAAACATAACACAGTCAGTTTACGTCTATCTTATGGCAAGTAATTTGAGAAGGCTGAGAAATGCAAAGAGATTTAGGGTTGATGCTGAAATTTCTAACTATTTAAAACAAACTGAAATAATTTTTTTTAAATTCTTTAAAAATATGAGCTTGCTGCTTGGTTTTGGCTGTGGCCTAGCTTGTTTTAGACATTGCTGCCTCTGAATTGTATATTTTATAGCCTGATTGTTGTTTTTTTGTTGTTTTTTCTTTTTTTTTTAGATCAGCTTCTGAACCAACAGGATTTTGTGGTTAGATTAAGTGTTTTGGTAAAGATGTCAAAAGAGAAAAATAACATGGGAATACATCAGTCAAAGGGAAACGTAGCTAGGCATAAATAGAAATATTTAGAATGGAGTAAAGCAGTGAGAGAAAACAAATCCTGAAGTTCTCATGGCCAGTCCCCTTAAACTGTCATTTTCAGCTCTGTAAAAATTTCTTGAGACATTCACGCTTACACAATCCAAAAAGCAGCAAAAATCTAGCCAGTGGAAAACAGAGCTCTCTTTTTTCCAAAAATGATTCTGAGATGAGTATTAGCTGGGGGAATCAGTATCAGCGTAAAAGAATCACAGGTGCTGTTGACTCAGGTTAGTGACTGAGTTATTAAATATGTTGTATTATGTATATGTTTCAACAATGGGAAATTGGTTTGGATGTGCTTGAAAACATTGAGGAAAATATCAGAAGGAAAGGGGAGGAGTCTGATGTAACCATCTAAGGTTTGGAATCACTTGATTCAAATGACATAAGACTTTTGCATTGCCATCTAAAGCTCATTAAAAAGTGGAGGAACGAGCCCATGATGTTAGAAAGAGGAAGAAAAATTACTTTTTTTTTTTTTTTAATAGAAACTTTAAATGCCTCCACAGCAACAAAAACTATACTTGGTGCAGCTATTTTTATTTTCTGGAAAGAAAAATACAATGTCAGCACTATACAGACTGCACCCAGGGTCAAGAAAAGGATTCTTCATTTGAAGCATAAAAGGAAAACTGCAAATAATGCTTTACATTATGTCCCTTTTTCCTTGGCCTTCTTTTTCTGTCATTTCCAGGGTATACACTTAATTTGTTTTGTTTTGTTTTCCTTTTAAAGATTTTTCCCAAATCTAAAAATTCTTTTTGGGAAACTGGCATCTCCCAATACCTTCAACATCCTCTCTCCAATATTTGCCCCAGAAGTGAACATCTTTAATATTAGTGTGGTGTTTAATTCTTCAGTATGCCTGAGGTGGAAGTAACTCACCAAATAAATAAAGATATAGATAGATAGATAGATAGATAGATAGATAGATAGATAGATAGATAGATCTTTATTTATCTGGTGAGTATGTATATATATATATATATATATATATATATACACAGGCCCAGAGTTTCTAAGCATTCTGTTGTTTTTACTTAAAGACCAAAGCAAATAAATTATAAAGGCAGTAAAGAAAAATACATACTTTTCAACTTTCTTTCCAAACATGAGATCTTTTATTCTGACTCACCGCTTCCCTGGAACCCCTTTAGAACCTACTTATGCTCTGGCCTTCTCTGCTTTATCATGCCCCTGGGACATGCAACTTTCCTTCATCCTTAGCCACTGAAGAAGACTAAAGCAGATCAAAAAACTTACTTGCTTTCCCTTTATAACTTTCTAGCTGCTCTGCCTGGTGAATCCCTGATCAGTCCTACAAGATGTTCTCTGATCCTTTCCAAACTACTTTATTGCCAAGGTGACAAAACAATTCTCTGCCATAGGAGTTAACTTATTGTCAGAGGAATTACATTTAAGCCAGTAATAACACTGCCAGCCCTGGATCAGAACTCTTCACGAATTTTAGTTAAGGTTCAGGCTAAACTACTGCAGGAAAGCAATGATTGTCTTTACAGTCAAAACGAAGTTTGAAATTTGTTAGGCAGAAACAGAACACTTAGTCTCAAAAATGAAATCCGCACACTGCAGACAATGCCCTTAAACTGTTACACTAACTGAGTAAAAGAATAGTGTTAAGGTGAGAGGTTTATTTTCAGTCCCTGTTTCAGTGCAAAGTCTTGGGCAAATACTATGTTGGAGAAGAAAAACAAGAGGAGATTATGGCTACTGGGTGAGAAGCGATCAATGTAAGAAACACAGGATTGGTATTTTCTAATGGAACCTGAGTTCTTGTTCCACTAGATGCTGCTACTACTTGTACTAAAGCAGTGATGATTCTACAGCAACTACGGAATGAAGATAGAGGGAAATACTGAATACATAAAGTACGGCTAATGAGCTTAGAGACATGGAGTGGATATAAGTGTCATTAATGTTCACTATTCATTTTGGTCTAGCAACAGCAGGTAGTAACTGAGCTACCAGGACACGAGGGGACTCTTCCTCTCCCACTGACAGGGAGCAGTTTGAGAAAGAAGCCTAGGGAACCTGAGGGGTAAGAAAAGTTTCCATAGCATCTTTGTATAAGTAAGCAAGAGCTTCATTCACTGACTTATTTCAGTTTGTCCAAAATACCCTCGAGGGAACTACTTGAATTTGGGACACATTTCTTGTGCAAAAGCTATACTCCCTGATTTTTTCTCTATTTTTGCACTAAATCTTCTACTTCACTTATAAAAAAACAGCAGCTCCACTTTCACTTTTACAAAACACAGATACTTTGGCTTTGGTTCTACCCTTCGATCACTGAGTAGTTCAATGTTCCCTCCCACAAAATCATTTCTATCTTATCCCATGAGGCAGTCATTTCACATTTTAGTGAGTTTTGAGTGTGTCTGATGCCTTCAAGCTCTGATCTGTATTTGTTGATAGACTGTGCTTAGTTTCCACCTGTACCTCACAGTATTTTGCTGTGGCACCCATCAGTGCCTTCTTATTGTGCAAATTTTTGGAAATAAAGCCTTCTTGTGTATTTACACAATAGCTAACAGAAAGATCTTATTCATAGCTGAGCCCATTGGCACTTTCATAATTCAAATAATCATTGCAGCACACATAAAGGCTGAAGAGAAATTTAGATAATCTTTCTTGAACTCAAAAATTTCAGGCATGTAAAACTGTAAGTGCTGCCATGCTTTTTCCCCCATGTGTGCACTGTGAAAGTTCATAAGGTAATTCCCTAAAGGCATAAATTGCCGTAAATGGGAAATATTATTTCGGTGGGATTATTTTAGATTATATGCCCAACTAAATCTTGCCTTGCTTCTGAGAGTGCCAAAACAGATGTAAAACTGTTGGTGATCATGCTGTTTCTGAGAGCTCTGTTATGTCTGTTTTTCTGTTTTATTTCTGTCCCCTATCTTAACAACAATAGTTTCTAAAGGAGTGAACATTAAACACAATTTTGACATATGGAAAAAAGGAAGGACAAAAAAATCCATCTGAGATTAAACGTATATCTTTGTAGGAACTAAAAATCTATTGTCCGTTTAACTGAACATTATTTCACAGATCATCTAATGAATACAAAGTCAATTCATTTTTCTGTGATGAGTGACATATATTAACTTTTGAAATGCAGCCTGAGCCATTTTCTCTTTCCATTTCAAGGACATTTTAGACATCTGTAAGACTCAACCTTTTATTACAATTTCATGCTGGGAAAGTACAAAGGATTGTCTGAGTCAATAAAAGACTATTCAAGAGAATAGACAAAACTTTAATAAGTCGGTGATGATCTTATTTTAAAAGACAGACATGATTTGGCCTGAGTGCACTAACCCTTTAACATGCTGTGTGATTAACGCTTTAGTTAGTATGCTCCGTGGGAGCTAGTGATGTCCCCATGTAATAATCATCTTCTTATATAAACCTTCGGTAAAGTATACCTGAGAAAACTGCAGATTTAGCAGGACTCTGTAATGGTTTCTGGAAAAGAATTGTACTGTATCACTGTCCAACTACCTCCCAAATGGAAGATATCTCAAATGCGTGTGTACTACCTTATAAATTAAACATCAGTGTACTAATGGTAGAACCTACAAAAGATTACCAGCCTGATTTCCATCTCAAAACTACATAATGATATATTAAATCCCACGGATTAGATACTAATAGTGCAAAGTACCTTTCCTTGCAGAAAAAAATATTCCATAGTTGTCACTATGTGTCATCTTACATCTTCATCTGAATCAGCTAAGCACTCTTACCCTGAGAGGCAGGATACTTTTCTAAAAGAATCACTGGCCTCATCAGGAGAGCCTCTTCTTGTGTTCAGATCTTAAACAGTCACATGTATTTTCTGAATAGTCAAGAGTCTATTAATAATAGATAAGAGTCTATTAATTTATGGAAGTAATGAAGAGCTCAGTCACATACAGCTGTACAAGACGAACAAAAGCAATAAATGCATAGCATTGTGATGTATGTGCTAAGCTCATGATTTGTGGTACTAAAGAAAAGCCAGTAAATTTATTACCATTCTGAGTTTGGGCTGGTTTTGACATCTACACAGAGCTGCAATAGCTGGCATCAGTCTGAAAAGCAGTTAAAAAGTTAATTCTATATGTCTCCATACACCCAGAGGAAGGGCTGATTATCTATGTTATTACCAAGAGACTACCAACACAATACCTCTTTCAATTGCATAAACTTCACTTTGCTCCTAAAAGCAACGGCAGCTGAGTTCAAGTTTTTTCAGAGCTTCCAAAGGACGCGGGGTGGGGGGGCGAGATGTAGGTTTTTATTTTGTTTTATTTCCTTTGGTAACAAGGAATTATTTATTTGCAAGAACAACAACAACAAATAAATTTTTAAAAAATCTTTATAGATGACAGTGAATATGAACCCCAAAGATTTCACTAGATTCTGTTACATGACACAGAGAAAAATACAAGATTTTTAAAAGTTGCTACTACAATATGTGTAAGATCTGTGTGATTATTATTTTATATAATGTGTAAGATCTGTGTGATTATTATTTTATATAATGTAATCTAAGACTTGCATAATATTCAGGAATTAATCAAAAGAGATGAATTAATATGCAATGAATATGAAAATCAGATTGCAAAGCCAACAGAGCTCTGCAGGAAAATACGAGTTAGTAACCAATGCCTAGAAATGCAGTGAGCAGCAGAAAGTATTTCATCAATGACTAATGAAGGTTAATCACCCAAGTCATCTTGTAATGCTTTCTCTTTGTGATTTTAAACTTTAAGTAGCAAATCAAATGCTTTCAAGGGAAACTGCTGTCACATTGAGAAAAACTAATTGACTGCAAATACTGACTGAAAATATACCCAACTTTTCCACTACAAGTTTAATTGCATTTCCTTTATGCTTTATACATTATTGTGATGATTCATATGTCAAAGACTTAAGCACAATTAGTGTAGCCAGTTTCTGTGGATCCAAAATTCTGCTTTAGTTTTTCTGCTTTTTGCAGATTCACCTTGAATTGGATTACTTACTGGTCATCTCAGGGATTACCTGGGATTTTCAGCTGGTCTACATGTACTTTTAACGTGTGACAGTAATTTCTAGAAGACAGACAGAGCTAAATGTTCACTAGCAGGAGTGATCTCAGTAAAACCAGGACCCAACTAATTTACAGCAGAACTTACCAGACTTCCACAAAATAGTGATAAACTTCTTAAAGGGTCCTGGGAAGACCTTGGTGTTCCTTACAATGAAGGCAAAAGAGCTATGTAGGCCACCTGAGCTTTCACTATATAGAAAACAGTGTGAGTACCTTCACTTGCTCTTCAAACACCCCACAGAGGACAATATGATCAAATAAACCTGGGTTGACAAGCATGCTGGGGTGGAGCACCCAGTACCCCAGCATTAACATGACTATACCTTAATGACCTCACAGCGTCACTGTGCATGAACTTGTTAAACATAAAAACGTATATATATATTTTTTTTAAAGTGGTCCAAAACTTTAAAAATGTTTAAAAATACAATGGTATTTCAGATAATATGTTTAAGACAAGTCTTAGGGTCCTTTAGGGTGGCTACGCACTACTATAACATATTCAAGTAAATAGATACATATATCTGCTTGATTAGATTCTCTCCATTCTGAAAGGATGTTTCAGTGTCAGTCAATTTTGAGGAATACTTCATATTATTAACTATAAAAAATTCCCTTCTTTTTTAATTATCATGTTAAACTATGAAAAGTTATTTAATGGGGTTTCGTTTGAAATGATGGAAGATTTTTGTAGGAGTTCAGTTGTTGGCATAATAAAAAATAATCCTTTCTTGAATTCTGTCTTCCATTCAATATTGCCCTGGGCAATAGATTTCAACTGAAAAGAAATATGATCTGAATGCTGTATGAAAGACAATTATTAACAAACCACTAATGTATAAATCAGATTTCCTTAATATATCCATAGTTAATATCCATACTTTTGTCATTTTGACACAGGTTGTATTACACTTAATTATCTCTGCAAAGAAGACAGATGGCCTATGTTTTACAGAATCTCAGCTTTCTTTCCCCTTGATTGACTGTGCAAGTCAATATTCATGAATTACAAAACTTATACTCTAATTTTCCTTAATTAACCTGAAGGAAAAATAAATCATGGGTTTGGATTTTTTTTTTTCTCTCATACAGCATCAAATCACTTTAAAAAAATTTTAGAAATCTCAAGCAGGCTTCCATTTTTATAAGGAATCCCTGCAAAGTCTATCAGTCTGTTATGTCTATAATACAAAGTATTATATTAGATAATATTTTTGTTTCTAATAGACATAATGTACAGCACTATTATTACATTTAGTAGTGATGTTTACCATACTCAATGAAACATTCAATGCTCAAGGAACTTCTGCTAGTTCCATTTAGAAAATTCTCCTTTGTAAATATTATTTAGTCTACTTCCATGACTATCAAAAAGATTTACCACCGGACATGCTCCATCACACTGAAATGAATGAAAGGTCTTGCATCATGCAAACACAGATGAGTGTAAGTATCTCTTATTTCACTGGAATTTAAATAGACACTTGCAGTTACATACAAGTTAAAAGATTTCAGTGTGATAAATTTTAAGATAGATCAGTGCTGCCTAATCTAATCCTATGTTAGTTTTTCCCTTAAATCTAAAAATTCTGTATCTGCACTTTTAATACTTTATAGGTTTTAGTTTATATTTTTCTATGAAAAACTTAAATGTTTGGTATATGGGCCCACAGAATGGATAGTAAACAGACAGAAAAGATCCCAAATGTGAATGTTTGGGGTTCTTTTATTATATTATGTATAGAAACGTAATAGCTGACGTGTTCATTCCATTGCTATACCTATTACTAAACAAACAAAAATGCTATGATTATTATGATTTGCTGTAAGTTGTACATCTGATTGCAACTGAAGGATCTTTAGGTTTTGAAACTTGCCATTGTAACTTTCACATAAAATAATTAACAGCAGAAGAAACTCCTTCTTTTTGACATGGATTAAACAAGCTACGTTTTGTATTTCCGACAAACCAGTCATGACTATCCAGTTCACTGCTTTACAATATAATTCATCACTTCTTTTATAATAGTACATATAAATGGCTTTTTCTTCTTCATTGAGTGACTTTTGATCTACCCTCTTGCCTATGTGCCCATTCTTCCTCATGTGCTGTGGAGGCTATGTCGACCCATGACTCATTCTTGGGCTTCTGCTGCTGCTGTTGGCCACCTTTTCTGCTCCACCTTCACACTGCAGCAGTGCTTGGGGCATTTACGTTATACATAAATTTAAAAAAATAAGAACCAAGGTCTTTAATGGGTGCAGAGGACTGTTTCTCCTCACGCTAACCAAATAGCCTCTGAATGTCATTCTTTTCTCCCACTGGTCTGAACTACTTATTGTTTGTTAATGTAGACAGAGGAATCCCAACATGTCTGAAATGCTTTTGCATTCTCTCCAGTCTTTTTAGATAGTCAGTAAATAGATTGAATGTGATTTTGACCTGACTCAAATCTTCCATGTCGTCTCAGTACCTTCATCCAACCTCAGAAAGTCTTTACGCTCACCTTCAATTTATTTTACTATTTTTTGAATAAACAGAAAATAAAAACTATAATTGAGAATACTTTAGCAATAGCAAGCCCATTATGTTTGCTCCACTGCAATTGTAACTATTCCAAGTGTTCTTTAATCTACAGTTCATTGTCATGATAGCTTGAACTGATTCCATAGGAGTCATTTGCTTTATCTTATGAATATGTACTTAGGGAGTCTTTAATCCACAGATCATTGACACAGTAAACTATAATTCTTTTTGTACTTTGAGCTATTACTGTCTATTTGGTCAATAGCTGCAGTATTTAAAAAACCCAATGCTTAATTATCCATATATGCACAAAAATTATGTATATTTAAAATTGCTTTCAAAAAATAGCTAGCATATATCTGTAATTTATTTTTCTTTAAGCCAAATGGACTATTTCATTTTATTCAAACAATGGATTCAGGACTGTGATTCAGGACTAATCCAAATTACAGACTAATATTTCTATCTGCAGACTGCTTTTGAGATTTACTGACCCAAAAAGTGCATAAAACAACCAAGGTAATATTTTAACTGCAGCAATTCTAGTTAGCACTCCTACATAGAGATGACTGAAAGAATAAGAACATATTCTGAAATGTCAGGTATGCAAGGGAAAATAGCCTCTGTAAGTCTAACTTGAAGGTCTCGAACCAAGCAAATACTTAGTGATACTTGCTTTTCTAGTATCACCAAACAATATTTTACCGTAGATAACTACTCTTGTAAGACATTTGACATTAATTTGGTTTCTGTGGTCAACTGGCTCATGTGTACTCTCTTCTATAAGCACATGCTTTTATTAAGCTCAAGAATCAAGGTAACAAGCAACACCATTTTTTCAAATGTCTTTGTTTGTAACAGATCTATTAATCACATCATTCTTCTGCTCAACTTTTCACAGCCTTTTCAAGGTTACCCTTCAAAAAGGTAGTCCCTAGAACCTGATGATTCAATTCCCATGAATTAAATATAGGTTAAGACCATTAACTTCAGATACCATCTTACTGGTTATATCATCTCCTTAAGGAAGAGTTACAGTCCCCTTCCATGAAACACAGTGAAATATATAGACAAAACGCTTATTGTGAAGCATTGTTAGGCCTGGTCCTGTAGTTGGGAAGCTGCACTTAAGTGAGCCCGTCATGTGCCAGTGCTGCAAGCAACCAAGACAGCTTCAGGAGGCCATGCTTTGAAGAACGTTTCTTAACACACCATTTCTCTGATGGGTGCAGGAGGAAGTGAGGACTCATACTTTTGAAAGGCAGAAGACAGAAAGGGCGTTTAAGGTTGGTTTGTATCTTAGGAAAACAGGGAAGAAATTATACACATGAGTTAAGTAGTGAAAGAAAGTCATAATGAATAATACAGAAGAGCTGGAAATAGCAGAAAGTAAATATGTCAGTACGAGAAAGGTAGGGATCCACCTAGAGGAGGTTTAAAAGTGCCCGCTCCCTCCTGTCCTCTAGAAAGGACAGACCAAAGACAGCGTTCTCATACTATGGAAGACATAAAGATGTAATTGGAGAGAAAGGTTATCACCTTTAAGACATGTGTAATGATTTAACACAGTCATGATTTAACTACATTGGGAAGAACATCACTGGTTTTGGAATGGCTTCGGTTTCATTATACTGCCAGGAGCTGTAGGTGCTCACTGAGGTGGCTGGACCTTCTCACCCTCCACAATTTCGCTCCTTCTAGCTGGGTGTAAACAGTCATTGCTTAATTAAACCTTCCTCCAGCAGGCAGTAACCCACCAAATTAAAAACCATTGACAAGGTGCATGTTGAAGTTACCAGTCCATGTGCATACCTTGTCCACAATCCAGTGGTTTATCAGAATGAGGCCAGCTGTGCCCTCATCTGTCCACTTTTCCTAAAAGCCCTGGTTTCCACACAGAGAAACCTGGCTGCACAGGCCAGATGAAAAGGAGGTCCAAACGTAAAGGATGAACCCCTCTAGGGAGACCACAACACACACCAGATGCATTCACCAGCTGATCATCTTAGGCAGGAGAGCAGTTTGAGGGACAGGAAGAAAAAAATAGTGTTTTGGTTTGGTTTTGTTGTTGTTGGTTTTTTTTTTGGTTGGTTTCTTGTGTTTGTTTAAAAAAAGAAGCTAGAGTATGAAAGCCAGAAATATACAGCTTTTACATTATGGAACCTTCCTGTACAGATATTTACTATCTGTATAAAAGGCTTGCAATTTTACTGTACCTTATTCCTTCTGAAGTAAGGGATTTGAAGATTATATCATTTAGATCACGCATATTAGATTAGAAAGTAAAAGCTTCTTTTCAACGTACCTACTATATTGTAGCTTTATTCTGTTCCTGTTGTCTAAGAGTTTTAATTCTTGAGTTAAAGGCCCGGTGTTGCCAGATGTTTCACAACTAGCAACGAATTTCCTTTAGAATTTTAAACAAGGAAAAAGGTGATTTTAGTGTTTCCTGTGTATTTTAACTGTAAAACTTTTGCAATGAAACAGACTGCTGTCCTTTTATTTTGTGTCTGCTTTTCCAGCTGAAATCTCTCAAGGTGTTTCCATGTCAAGTGTGACCTTTTGTAATGTATGACCTTTCCCAGCCTAGCCTCATATCACTTTCCTTGTAGGTACTAAAAATACAATTTGCTTTTTTCTTAAGGCAAGTTTAAACCCAAATTTTAATCCTAGAAGATAGGAGTGAAATCTACTTTCTAAAGACATTACTTAATTTCTCCTCAGACAACCACTGATTAAGTTCCGGTGTTTGCTGATTTAAAGCTGACAATTAAAACCAGAGGTTATTTTCCCCAGACTAAATAGAATTATTGTTGACTAGATAATTAGCTACAGCTATTGTATCTGAAACGGAAAAAAGCTGCCTGCAGCTGCAGCTGAAAACATTTTCTTTAAAATAGATTGATTCCAGAGTAAATGGTATTGTGTCTTAATCAAAACTAAATTAAACCTGGGCTTGCATTGTTTTTAAATGTATGACATACTATTTTTTAAATATCTCAAGTAACTAAGCTCTGCATCAAATAATTCAACAGAGTAAGGTGCCACCCCTCCTTGATCAAGTGTCAGGGTGACCATTTCAAGTGACACAATGACACAGGAGTTTATGGTGGCTACTTAATGATTTAAACAAAATAACAATTATAAGAACTTCTTTGTCCACCACAGGCATTTTTTTTAACACTTTAAGCCACATGTACTTCAGCACTTGCAGATTAGTCTAAACTGATTCCATCTCCCTTATCTCCAATACCAAGAGAACACAGATTTGCTCAGAGGGACTGGGACTATGGAGCTAAACTAACTCTGTCGTTAATACAACCGTGTGCTGAAGTTACTTTAGAGGCTGTAAAATGAGGTTATGGCCACATCACTGAAGAGTCTCTCCAGCACCATTAAGGTAACACAGAGAAGATACACTCCAGCTTGGCATATATGAACTGCCTCAAGTCCAATTACATATGCATACACATAAATTTACACTGTACCCAAATCTCAGGAGATAGTCTTCATATCACTGTGCTGTGACTTTCCAGTCCTTGTCAGAGCTTGTATCTGTGAGCTACATTTTGTTTCATGACATGGTACGCTGCAGATGCTGTACTAGTGTCACTCTCACTGAAAATGTTACTCTGATGGCTTCATTGTGCAGAAAGGAATTACTGTTATGAGAAGTTTAGAAGCAAAGGTTAGAAAGGTTGTTCTGGGGAAAAGGAGAGTATTTCAAAAAGAGGTCAGAGTCACTGTGGTTATATGCTATATCATTAAATAAAAGAGGGCCGTGAACTAATCTTTGGCTCCAACAGCAACTGACACCAATTAGCATACATCTACACTTCTTTGGAGAAGGCTAGTGGAAGGAGACCAAAACTGACCTGTGGAGTGGGGTAACACCTACGTATACTGACCAGATCAGAGTCCTGTGTCAGAACCTACCCTTTGGACATCATCAGTTTATCAGTACAGGCATATATCTACCACATCAGACCTGCCTAGGGACTTAAATACAAAGAGGACAAAATTATAAAGCCTGACCAAATATAAGCAAGAGCTGCTTGAGGAAGTGCCCAGCTTATCCCAAAATGATGATGTTTGTAGGCACGCAATAGGAAACCATGTAAACCATATAATGTTTATTTCAGCTTTGCTCCTTACAAAGAGCATCACAAGGACACCAACGATTCCCTTAGGGTGAGATAGACTAGCTGAAACTGCAGAATCTTAGCAAACATTATGACTAGGCTGAAGGGATCCAGAGAGACTTAATATGTATTAATTTGGGGTGAACTTTCAGATATATACAAAATTAACTTCAAAGAAGGAGAGATCCTGGCTTTGTTTTGCAGACAAAGATATTACAAGTAATGCTATAGTAGAAAAAGCTTGAATAGAGACAAATCTATAGACAGACTGCAAACTGGATGGAAACAATTTTTAAAGAAGTTAATAAAATATTTTGTTAGCTAATTTTTAAATTATCTCTAATAACTACAAACTACCATCCTAAGCTACTGTTGTTGGATATAGAGATACAGAATCATTGTCTCTGCCTCAAACTACTAATAATCTTTCAGTAATTTTTATTGCAAACATTTTTAGACTTCCTTTTTGAAAGAATTCAGATCATAAGGTTAAGACACCTGTGTTTAGGCATCTATTAATACATACAGATTTTTACCTGAGAGTTAAGTGTATAAATACTCATCATAATCGGGGTTTTTATCAGTGATCTAAAGAAACAGTTCTAGCGCTAGTTAAAAGCCATCCCATCTGGCCTCTAGCTGCTGTTCTTTAAGGATATAAGTCTCCACTGATTTCTCCTGTCATACTTGCTAGCTTAGTGTGGATGCTTAAGGGGTCTCAAATGACATTAAGGTCTCTATTAAGCTACCTCAACATATTATAGCATGTAGTGACACTTAGATATCCCCCTGGTGATGCCTATGAAGCCATACTTTCGTAGAGTAGCATCCGGAGCTCTGGAGACATACCTTAATACATCTCATAACACAAGTTATGTTTAGGCAAATAAGTTCCACCTCTAAATTCCCTATGTGTGGACAACTGAATCAAGCCTCTTGTCAATACAGTTGGTGAAGCCTGGATGCTTAACTGAACTGCCCACACATAAGCATCTAGCACCATTTGAGATGTCTTAAGGTACTCCCACTGTCCACACAGTCTCCTGTATGCCCAATGGTATATCTGCAGCTCTGACATGATGTCTCAGATTTTCTATGACATCCCAAATGACAATAGATATCTATGTTTAGTCAACTGAATTGAGCCCCATAGAGCTATTAATCTTACCCTAAAACAGATGTCTGGTGGCTGGACAGCTGAACCATTATCCAGGACACATTAATTGAATTGGACATAATTGAGCTTCCATTGTCAAGAAAAGAGTCACCTTACACTACCTGCGATACCCAGCAGTATGCATGACATGTACATGGGACTGGCACATTTGACTCAGCTAAATATACAGATATTTGCATGCAGAAAACTATATCTAGGTACCTCAAACTGTAAACTCTGCCCTGCTTTGTACAACACTTAATATTGTTTCATATATTGAATCACAATCTTAATGCATTTGAATTACAAAAAAATGTTTGTTGTGTTTTCTATTAGTTAAACAGGTGGAGAAATTTTAATAAAATTAGAATGGCCCCACCTCTTGGTTAAATTTTAAATCACTATTTTGTAATAGACTTTTGTTTGTTTTCCTGTACACAACTGTGTTTTATGATTGCAATCAATTACAGTCTTTCTACAGTCAGTTTTAAATCACTGTCGAATGGATTTCAAAAGTCAGGTTTGCGATGGTACATGACATGAATAAGCAGGTATTTACTTGAAACTGTGCTGAAAAGAGTAAGACTTTTTAAATACATGTGTAAAATTGAAAGACTAATAAAAACCAAGTGACAGTATTAATTCAGTTTGTGATGCTGTGATAAACCAGTATCATTTGCGTGGTACTATGACAGCAAATACACTAGGCAGTAAAATAAACCTTTATTTTATATTTCTATCAGAAGAATTATTTGTCTGTACAATTATATCACAGATATTCAAAGGTTGTTTACTTTTTTATTGTTCGGTGTGTAGGACCAAAGTCACACTTTAAAGCTTGAATCTTGCTTGAGAAAAAAAATAAAATGGGAAAAAAACCCCCACCTCATATTTTTTACTTCAGAAGTTGCATAATACGTGAACAATACATTTAAAAATTAAAAAAAAAAAAAGGAATTTCAGCAAGGAATTTTTTCCTATGACAGGCTAGATACCAACATAAATAAATTACTTGCATGAGCTTCTTCTCATATTTCAACAAAAAACATTAGTAATGTTAGTATATATTTACCACATTAAATCTCCAGAGAGACACCAGTGATGATAAGCATTTAGTACAAATCTGTGTGTATGAAATTATGCTAAAGAGTCTTAATAGGTATAGATACTTTTACAGAAAAACGGCATGGTTTTAGTAATACATATCATTAGTATGAATGCAGATGAGTACATTTGATTTGCATCAGTGAATGTATTCCTAACAATTTCTTGTCTTTGAAGACTAAGTAAACATAAAAAGAAAATCATTTTTTAGTGTGGCATTTTGAAAACTGTGACAAATTTTTTTTCTACCTGTTATTGCTATTAAAGCTACTAAAGAAACAAAAATATTGAATTTTCAACAACATACATGTAATTATATTTTCTGACAAACACTTTTTTTTTAATATATGTTGAAATGAAACTTCTGAGTTTGCTGTTCATGGCAATCTTACTTCAGAATGAGACTTACAGGGTAAATTTACTTCTTGCAAGACAGTGCAAGCAGTGCTTTCACTGTGTTTTACATGATTTACTCTTGCTTCAGTAAACAGAATATTTCTGTAATTCTAAAACATGATTATTAATAGGTTTGTTCCAAACATGCTATAATACGATTAGGGTGATGCATACAATACAATGTGATTCTTCTGACAAGGTAAATTTGACTGAAGAGTCAGATATGGATTACAAATTTCAGTGTTGACCTGAGCTCTGGTATTTAGGGATTTTTCCTAGGAATATTTTACTGATCTTCACTTCTTCAAGGAGAATATCAAAGTGCTTCAGTCAAATTCAGGAGTCTCATTTTTATAAAACCACATGTTTCTTAAATTTCCGTCAAATCCAGTAAAGATCTGATTATCATTTTCCTTAGACTTCTTCCCTGGCATCATTATATTAGCAGTAATATTTCAACAGTAAGCTATAGAGTATATGTCATTTTTTCATCTATAATAAGGCTATCTTATGCCATCACTTCAATATAAAACAATTGTAAAGAAGAATGTAAATTCACAGAACTCTTAATGCAAATGAGAAGCCAAAATAATGTGCTTAACATTTTCCAAGTTTTTGTCTGACCTTTTACTGATCATTTTCTATCATCCGTTAGGTTTCATTAGATCTTGCATCAGACGCAAAATGTTTTATTAATGACATTTCTGGGTGCTGCTCTTGATTTGGGATATTCAAGTAATTTTTTATAGGTTGTCTGAATATTCAACAAAGTATGCAGTGCAGAAGAGCTTCGAATTCACTGAAATTCATATGCAAAGCATCGCACTATTATTTGTAAAGCAGTTGGAAAATGATCTTTTTTCTCATTCTCGTCCCAGATGAGGGATATTTGATACTGTGTTTGTCAGCATTTGATACTGTGTTTGTCCTTTTATTGATTTTCCAAAGAAAGGCTTCCTCACCATCCAGCACCCTCTCCCCACACCTGGGATCATAAAGTCACTGTTTGTGGTCTCTCATCTTCTGGTTTTCCCTCCCTAACCAGCAACCATTTCTTGGTGTGAAATAATAGTGCTTCTCGGGGAGGTGATATGGAACAGAACTACCAGATGAGGAAAGGCTAATGAATATGGCTCAGAAAGTGTCTTAGAAACAAAACAAATGTTCTGGGAGGCAGAAAAATGAGGGTCCCCGTGGCTGGTTTTTTGTTTCTTTGACTTTTTCTTTTAAATCTTACAGGAAAGATCATTCTCCGCTTCTGATTTATGACTCCTAACTTTCATTGGAATATCTCTGTAGTAGAATTAGAATAGTGTGAAAGATTCTTGCAAATTAAAAACCTTGAGTTCAACATACTGATAAATACTGCAATAAAACTAATGTTTGTTCCATTTCTGGTTCTACCTTAGAAAAGTTTAATTGTCTGTGTTGGCCTTAACATGTCTGATTTTCATCATTCAGCTTATTTTGTTTACACCAAACAACAGAACTAATATAGTTGCCAGAAAAGCAGCTTGAAAGCATTTGAATATATAATAGTTTGTTTTTTCATCATGAAAAATTGAGGATTATAAAATAACCTATCACCCAAATGATTCTGCTAAATTACTGACCCTCACAATCATTAATCACTTTGATATTTAAAGGGGAAACTCCCAATAAAGAGAGGCATTTTACACCTGTCAGTATGATTCTTTCAAGGTTATATTATTCCAATACACTTTATATTTGTTACGAGTATGAAAAATATGATGAAAAAGATGACGGCTTCATTTCCAAACGAACCTTCCCAATGTACCACATTCCTCAAAAAAGGATAGAGAGTTAAAAGTGATATACGAAAAGAAGGAGAGTGTGACTGGGAAGGTTGCTCAGGTAGGATTTAGTGATCCAAGTAGGAAAGAAGAGAATGAAAGGCATGATATGGAGGAAACATCTAGAAGAAGAGCTGATAAGAGCAAAGATGGCAGTCAGTGCTAACTCCAGTGCCAGCAAGAATTCTTCAATCTAACATCTAATTAGAATAAATCTAAACAGTACAATGAATGCTGTGCCATAAAGACATACCTGAGCTGGCAAATTAGTTGCTTTAATGGAAGTAATACAGTTGAGTTACCTTCACTGAGGCTAATAAATCTCATTACACCGTATAAGTTATTTGTCCCAGTAGAAAACTACAAAAATGCAGTTAGCCATAGGACAGTGCAAACAGGTTTGTTTGGTTTTTTTGACAGGATGAGAGAAAAAGCGTGAGTAAGGCAATCTAGAGGCTAAGGCAGGGCTCAGTGTTCTCTTTTGATAGAATTAACAGGTTAAGTTGGTTTCGGAATTACAGTCCCAATATTAACCAATGCAGAGGACAAGAAGTATTTAATACTGCAGGTGCAATAGAGACTATCCTTTTTATTTGGTGGTAACAGTCACGTTCAAATATTTGTTTCCTTAGCTCTTCTTTCACAGTGACTTCACAGTTTTGTGGGGGTTTTTTTCCAGCATTCCTAATTGACCTAACTTTATTTCTCTTGTCAAAGACAGCTTTGGCACAGATTTTCTTTATCTCAGCCATTTCGAAGTCATTAGTAATTTAATTCTCCATCTCATTTATTAATGGACCTACTTTATAGCGGTACTGATTTTCCCTTGATACATTTACACAAACCTATCTCATTCTCCTGCCATAACCTCATTAAGGGTGAGATAGCACAGTTTGATTACAGACAATAATAAGCGGTACTTTTAAGCTTCCAGACATTCTGTGAGTTAAGTTTATGCTACAAGTCAAGCACAGGTCTGTACAAATTCAGACATGTCATTGTTCATGATCAAGAACTAGCTCAGTCTCAGGTTTACACCGTATGTAAGAGTACTCCCAAAGGGAAGTCTTCAGTCATCTTATGGTATACTCAGCCACTATGCTTTTTTCTTCATTTTTTTGGACACAGAGAGAATGGAGGTGCTCAGTTCAGCAACTGGTACACCTCAAACATATTTACTACTAATGGAATTATCCTGCCTGTAAAACTTTTAACAGCACCTTTACTGGTCCACCTGAAGTCAGACACCCATTTAGGACTGAATCTAAATTACTTTCATTCTAATTAGCCATCTTCAAAGGTATGCTATCCTCCTCTTCTTTAAAAAAGAGTTTGTCTTCAAGATTCTTCATTTTGTTTTCCTCACAAGTGTGAATTCTTCTTCCTACTACGTCATATTTAACATGTTTATTATGTCTTTGATTTTTGCTTTCCTAGAAATCAATGTGATTTTTTGTATTCTTACTAGCATTTCAGAAAAAAAAAAGTAGAAAAGCCCTCTGGGAGCTCTGTAAAAACAGAATGAGAGAAATATTGGCTTGAAATGGACTTTTGGTAGACTTCTTGCCTAGTCTTTCCACTTGCGGTATGACTATTGCCAACACTACCTGTCAGTCATGGTTTTGTCTAGTCCTGAAAACCTCCAAGTTTTTTTGATTTTCTATGGTATTTTTCTGATATTGTTTCCCAGTTCTGTATTTCTTTCCTGTCTCACCAGTAGAGATCAGACAAGAATAGAATCATAGAATAGCTTGGGCTGCAAGGGACCTTCAAAGGTCATCTAGTCCAACACCCCTGAAATGAGCAGGGACATCTGCAATTAGATCAGGTTGTTCAGAGCCCCGTCCAGCCTGGCCTTGAATATCTCCAGAGATGAGACATCTACCATGTATCTGGGCAAAATGTTCCAGTCTTTTACCACCCTCATTGTAAAAAATTTCTTCCTCATGTTTACTCTGAATCTCTTCTCTTGTAGTTTAAAACTATTACCCCTCATCTTGTTGTAACATGCCCTTCTAAAAAGTCTGTCCCCATATTTCTTATAGGCTCCTATTAAGTACTGAAAAGCCACAATAAGGTCTCCCTGGAGCCTTCTTCAGGCTGAACAATCCCAGCTCTCTCAGCTTGTTCTCATAGCATCCTTCTGATCGTTTTTCTGGCCTCCTCTGGACCTGATGCAACAGATCCATGTCTTTTTTGTACTGAGGGCTCCAGAGCTGATTGCAGTACTACAGGTTGGCTCTCACTAGAGCAGAGGAGCAGAATCACCTCCCTTGACCTGCTGGCCATGGTCCTTTTGATGCAGCCCAAGATATGACTGGCCTTCTGGACTGCAAGTGCACATTGCCAGCTCATGTCTAATCTTTCATTGACCAGTACATCCAAGTCCTTCTCTTCAGGGCTGCTCTCAATCCCTTCATCTCTCAGCCTGTATTGGTACTGGGGGTTGCCCTGGCCCAGATACAGGACCTTGCACTTGACCTCATTGAACCTCGTGAGGTTCACATGGGCCCACTTCTTGAGCTTGGTCAGGTCCCTCTGGATGGCATAGGAGCCAACAAATATGTAAACCCTGATTTTCTGCTGGCATATAAATAATGATGCACTTTTTATCACAGTAATACTTTGTATTCTGGCAATACTTCCAGAGATACAGTACAAAACTTTTAGGAAAAAATCCTAACAAAGTCAGTACAAAAAGTAGGCCAGTTCCCATAAAAGTTATTTAAAAGTTATGTATCAAAGTATCATAAGTTATATATCTGTAACTTATAGGTAATTCACCCTTCCAGTGAAATTTGCTTAGGGTCTCTGTACAAGAGAGGCAGACACCACAGGAAAAGATCTAAAGGAGTCGGTACCCTCTGAAGTAAGCTAACGACAATCAGCATGCTCAGCATGCAATACCCTAAAGTCAGAAATGACTCAAGGCTTAATCAGAATAGAAAGGTGCCTAAGGCAGCTGTCTGCTTGGGAGGCAAGGGAAAAGAATACTCAGGCACAGCCTTGCTGCCTCCATGTTTGGTCCTGCTATGCCTGCGTGCCTCCTTTACTTCTGTCTTCCATCGGCGAAAGAGGGTGGGGAATCTGGTTGTCTCTTATCACGTGACAGTGACCTAAAAACAGTGGGCAAGCTCCTAACTTTTAAACACTTTGGAGGATCTTTTGTTATGTTTCTTAGTGATTAATCTACTTTTTTTTTTTTTTTTTGGCTGTCAAGACTAGAGGCTCGTGAAATCTTATGGCAATCATTTCTTTTAAAACTCCCTCTTTATGTTTTAATAAATGTTTTTCCAATAATCAATCTATGTAACCTCACTTCAGCATTTCTACTGTGCCAGCAAATAAGTATGTTTCCATTATATTATTACTTAATGACTCAGACAGCATTTCTTCTAACCAGCTCTTTGGCTTATACAGGTATATATTGTATGTACATGTATGTGTGAAAAAAATATGATGTATATGACATTTTGGTCTGAAATTTACAGAAAAACCTTCACAGTGTTTTTTGGTGTTTTGTTTGTTTGTTTGTGGGGTTGTTTTTGTTTGGTTTGTTTATTTTTTAATAAATGTGTTCAACTTATATGGGGTGGGAAAATGTAATGTTATTTGATAACAGTACAGAAACAAATATGCTCAGTGCTCAACAACAGGACTATGAACATTTCTACAGCCCATCAGGATCAAGCTCTAGCTTTATTCATGTGGAGGTGATTACAGCGAAAGAATACAAACTGCTTATCCTAGTAAACAAAATTATGTCACAAGACATGAATCCCTGCTAAGTCCCTTCCAATGAACACAAAATCTCTTACTTGCAGATCCTTAATTACAGTCAACTATTTCTGCCTCCAAAGTAGCTACGACAACAACAGCCACACCTACAATCAGCTCATAAATTTAAGACCTGCATGGATCACAGAGTTGACAACTGCTAAGTCTAACTAAAAACACTGTAGAAATGCTGGCAAGTTCCACTCTGAACACTGATTTCCAAGTCTCTATGTCTCATCTGATTTATTTTCATACCAAACTAATTTACATGAGATTGAAACCTGGAATGAAAGTTGCAAATTTTTTAGATGAGGTGCAATATTTTTAATAAACAACCTGGACTTTTATCTTATTTTAATTTCATAGGGAGAGTCACAAGTCAGAGAATAAGGACGTGGTTCATGTCAAGGGAATTTACCAGGTCTCTGCAAAATTCTTTTGCTTTTAATGAGTCTGAGAGAAGTCATTATACATTGCAAGGTAAGTGTTCAAAGAGTCAAACATGAAAAAGGCATGCAGATGTTTCAAGGCTAGTTTTAAGAAGTGACTATGTTATATACAAAGTAACTGTTGTCATGGTTCCTATGAAGGAAGGCTCTGGTGCCCAGATTCATTGGGCAAGTCATTTATCCTTCATCTTAATGACTGGGGGAGTAATATTCATGTAAAAGAGTAACCTAGAAAAAGACAGCTGAGGGTCAGCAGGAGCTTCTGAACAAAGTCATGTCTTTAGCCACCTCTTGGTCAAAGCTGAGGCAGAGTGCAGGTCATTAGGAGGCCAGCAGAAGGCTGAGCCAGCCAAGGATTCCAAGGCACAGGGTGAGCATCTTCCACTGAGAGCAGACACCTTAGCTATCCCTGTAGGAAACTTACCAAAACACAGTATTTTCCTTTAAAATGTGACCAAAGGATATAAGGCCACATGCTTTACAGTATAATGCTCCAGTAGTTAGCTCTCTTTTGCAGTGAATGGAACAACAGGCTTGTTCAGAGAGTTCAAACCACACAAGGTGTTTTCCTTTCAGTATCTACTGGAGCCAAGCTGAGAGCAGAGAGTTGGTAGGAACTGAACTCCCCTTATTTTTGTTTACATGTGCATTCACACAGGGTTGGTTAGGATCACCAAATGTGAGCCTGTGCAAGTGGGCAGGAGGAGAAGTGCCTCTAGAGAAAAAGTTCTTGAGAGCACTCCAAACTCAACATAAAAAATAACACCAAAGAACAAGAAGGGAATTGAAGCACCAGATCTAGGACTCTGCTGTAATGTCATCACTGAACATAAAAAATCTGAGCCTCTTCCCATATAGAAGGAAACATGCTTTGCTGTCCAGGAGCACTTCCTAATTGTAAGGGACTGCACCCCATTATTAAATCATGCCACTGAGCAAGAAGATATGCTACATACTTGAGATCTGTGAAAGCAAAGAGTGTGTTTCAGAGAAAGAATCTGAGCCTCAGCCATGGTCACATCACATAATCAGCCTTACAAGCTAGGAAGTGACCCACAGTTTAGACACGTATAAATTTCAGGAAGGCTACTTAACTAGGTACGTAAAATGCCAGTGTGAGTCAGTTGTTTAAATTACATGAACAGGATTCAAATCAGAGTGTAAATTCACACTATTTTTTTACTGACAGGTGGCTTCAAAGATTATCATCAAATAACAATTAATTTCATTTTCTATTAATAGACAAAGAGATTATTTATAAAAACAAAAGTCTGTATTTTCACAAACAAAATTGCACACTGCATCATTGGTGGAAGGAGCAAAACACAGTTGAAGCTGTGGGCTTCAGGGCTGCTATTGAGACTACAGTGCTGCACATTCAGATGCCACTCAGTGATCTGTATGCACAAACTGGTGTTTGGGGACAACCCAGGAAACATGAAACAGTGTGAACGTGTTCTGCTAGTGGGTCTTTCAGTATATAAGCCGAATAGAACCTAACTTTACAAAAATGGAAATGTTACAGTCTTTAGAGACAAATTATCTTCTGAGATGAGTTATTTTTTTCACAGAAGACAGCTAATTGACTGAGATTTGACCTCCTGACTCTCTGCTGACATGTACTGAACGCAAGTCTAACCAAAGGGTAATGAATGGTGTTTGAATGAGAGATGTTTTACGCCAGATTGTGACAAGGGTAATAGCATGTCACTGAGACTACAACAAATGTCAAAAAAAGGCTGAAATCATAATGACTTTGGAGTAACCATTATTTGCTAGTGGAAAAACTGCAATAGATTCACCACATATCTGGTATGCATGTGGTACAGCTTGATGTAATGTGAGTACAAGTATTGTGTCATTGCTCACTAGTCCTACTACATAAAATCCCAACTGATGTAGCAGGTTACATGTCAACTAGTAGCACATCACATGCTTTGAAGAACCATATTAAAATTGATTTTGCATCAAGTCCTTCAGTCTTGATATGAATAAAAAGAGCATGACACTGATTAAGTATAGAATTATTATACAAAATCTTGGCATATAAAATGAATATTGAATCAGACCCAGGAATCCAGACTACTTGAGAAGACAGAGAAATTCTTTTATATGCTTTAAAAAAAAAANNNAAAAAAAAAAAAAAAAAAGAATGCAAGAAAGAAAATAATTTCCAATTAAGTGTGATTATTACTTTAATAAAATCAAAGTAGATTACATTTCTGATGGTTCTGATATCTTTTCCTCAGGTCATTGTGACTTGATAACGTAAGAGACAGAAATAAATATATTCAATGCTTTTAAGAATACATTAAAAATTAAAAATCCCTAAATATTGAGCTCAGCAAGAGAGGGAGAAAGATGTTAAAAAAATAGGCTACCAAACCGTAGGAAAAACTAAAGAATGCATCACAAAATGGATACTTCCTAGGATTACAGTCCCCAAGGATTTCTTGTGATGTAATACTGTCTTCTCCACAGAGTCTTCATACATCTAGTTAAAGCGATTGTATGCATATATTGTTATAATTTTTACTTTCTACTAAAAAAAATAAAATCATTAGCATTCTAATAAAGCTTGTAAGCACTAGCCCTACCCAAGCTGCTTCTGACAGGCATTTTCACTGAAGCTGTTATATCACTGACAGACCCTCATGTCATTTTTCTGTCCTGGCACCTACATATCAGTCCTAACTGGATTGGATCTTACCCAGGCATTTTCCCTTGCTGCACAATATGTAATAATAAAGATAAGCCTCAGAACACAGAAATCCTATATCTATATGCTAATCCTGTAATAACGTGCTTACCCTTAAAGGCCTTAAAACCCTGGAGTAGCTCATTTGAAAGAATTTGTAGGATCAAAGACTAACAGCCTGCATTTTTTCCAAAAGACAAAAAATACCTCTTGGTGGTCAATGACATAAAAAACAGAGACATTAGGTGCTACACTTTCAGTTTGTATAGCAACAGATACTATTTCATATGAGCACAACCAGTAATCATAGAGGAGAAAAGCTGGAACTATGGCAAACCCTCATGTCTAACAAGATACACAAAGGTGTGGTGAGCTATCAGAAAAGGTCCTTTACTGAACTGGAGACAGCCTGTAATCAAAATTTGTTGGTCTAAACATCATTATCACCATCAGTAATTCAGCAGGTGAATTAGAAACCTATCCATGGTGTTGCCATTAGAGGTGGGGAGAACACCACAACAAGCACAGCCATGGCTAGCTTGCATTTAATTTTTCAGAGATGAAAAACAAAACAAAAAGCCACAAACAAGTAAACAAACAAACAAAAGTTATAAAGAGTAAAATAGAAAAATAGTGGGCCAACCCAAGTTTTATGTCCAGCAACCAAGTTCTAGGTTCATATTAGCTTGCTCATCATGACATGGCCCAATGTATAGTGAACATAAAGATAAGAATTGCAATGGTGCTGAGATATCTGAATTAATATGGCATTTGAATATTGGACAACTCAAAAATCTTGTGTAGGAAGTGCATTCATCAGAGTGCAATTGGTGTTCAATTCATAATGAGAAAGCATCTTATTTTCTGTTCCTTTCTGCATCTTATAATGACTCTATGAAGTGGATTTTAAAGCCACCATTTTGATTTACCAGTGTTTTTTCAGAGAACCTTTTCTGGGCTCAAAGACAATGATAGTTATTGCAAGTATCTAATGTAATACAGAACCTTGTAAGTGAGAAATGAACAGCAAAAGAAGAAAAAGAGTGTCTAGAATAACAGCATTAAAACTAAAAGAAATAAGCTGCCTTTGTTTGCTTGTTTTAGAGCCATTGCCCGAATCACAGCCTAATATCAGAATATATTTTCTAGCTAAACATTAGTATTCCATTTTTTGTAAATCAGAGCTCTCACCATCTAACTGTAAACTTCAGCCAGTGTCTCTAGAATAGAGGTGGCTCAAGACAGGTCCTGAATATGCAGGATAAGAAAGACAACCTCTTCACTCTGTCATGATGCTGGATAGCAGCTCTGCAGAGAGGGATCTGGAGGTTCTGTTTGATAGCAAGCTGAACATGAGCCAACAGTGTGCCCTGGCAGCCAAGAGGGCCAACTGTGTCCTGGGGTGTGTCAAGCACAACATTGCCNGCCTGGAGAAGAGATGGCTGAGGGGAGACCTCACCTGGGGACTACAGATTCCTCACAAGGGGAGGAGGAAGGGCAGGCACTGATCTCTTCTCTCTGGTGACCAATAACAGAACCCAAGGGAATGGCAGGAAGATGTGCCAGGGGACGTTCAGGTTGGACATTAGGAAAAGGTTCTTCACCCAGAGGGTGGTGGAGCACTGGAACAGGCTCCCCAGGGAGATGTCACAGCTCCAAGCCTGACAGTGTTCAAGAAGAGATTGCACAACACTCTCAGATACATGGTGTGAGTTTTGGGGCTGTCCGATGCAGGGACAGGAGTTGGACTTGGCGATTCTTGTGGGTCCCTTCCAACTCAGGACATTCTATGGTTCTATGATTCTATGAATCTGAATAGTTTCTGTAGGATATGGATCTAAGTGCCTTTGATGCAGTCATGTATTTGTTTAGATTACTTATGACACAAAACAAGAGAAACTTGATTTGTAATTCATTGCATAAATTAATCAGTTTATAATCAGTATACCTGGAACAAAATGTGAAGAAATCAGACTCAGATACTTATGTTAAAATAATAATGCAATCACAAAATAAAATATAGACAATGTTTTTTATTGTTTTTAAAATCCCCCTTCTATCTGAAAGGCAAAAAACCATAAAGTTTGAAGCTGCTAATATAGATGGGTCTTGGTTAACAGCCAGAGCTCCACAGACCTCTCTTAGTGTTCATGAATCTATACTGACTTACACAAAGCCAAGATTAATCTTTTTTTTAAAAAAAACCACATAATATGTGACATGGAAGTGCTTTAATTTTCTTTCAAATAGACATCTTCAGCTCTGTTAACTCTATTGAATTCCATTCTGTATCATCCAGGTCATATCTCATTTTCCAGTTCCAAACATCCATCAAAGACTCTAAAAGGGTCTGGCCTATTTTACACATTTTTAATAATGTTAGAAAGACTGACATGACACAAAATTCACTTTGTGAAAACCTAAACAGAAAATATTTTAATGTCAATGTCAGGCATGGTCACATAAATGTTCTCACCACAAAACCATTAAATCAGATTAGCAACGATTTTTAAAGAAATGAACAGCTTTATCTCCCAGCCACAAAGAAAATGTGAAAAAATAAATGGACAAAGGGAATAAGCTGTGTTCAACTTCTGCAGGAGTCTTTTTAGAGCAGTTGTGCAAGTTCCCTCATTGCTGTGCCTTTTCCTTGTTGTTTTAGGCTTTACTTTTGTAATTTTACTATTTTGTTATGCCAGTGGATAATACAATGTGGATAAGAGCATTTGCTCACTCTCAAAAACAAATTAATATGATTTCACAGTGCATTGCAATCATACACAAATGTCAGAAGTTTCTTTGAACTCAGGCAAAGAAAACTTTAAATATGAAAAAAGAGAAAATAGTAAAGGACAACCAAGCATATTGCCTAGGAATAAAACTTACTCCAAGACTGAGAGTATATTAATCAAATAAATAGCCTCAGTACAATAAAAACTTTATTAAAAGATTTATGACAATATGCAAGCAATTTATTCCGAATTTCTCAGCTTTCTCTGATATTGAGTGGTTCTTAATAACTCTCAGCAAGAGCTTAACAAAACAAATTCTATGGCTAGTAGTATAAATGTATGCTACAATATAATTATAAAACCATGCAAAATAACATGCAACTTAAAGGAAGCTTTTTATTATCACACAAAAGTTAATATATTTTAATATATACATTTATATTTAATACATACATATATATTTTGTATAAATAATAATGAATTCGTTAAACATTTAATATTTGGATACTAACCAATGACCATGAATCTTACTCCCCAACATGTCTGTTTAATCATTAATACACCTTGATTGACAATGATAAGAAACTTTATTAAGAATTTCCATTTTCTTTGCTATATAGTAGCATCAAACAAATCAGATATTGCACAGAACTTAGTGTTCTTGCATCATTTCATAAGTGTTATCACTCTCCTGAAAATGTTCATTTTTATTCTAAAGAACAAGTTGGAAACATCTACACATACCTGAATATCTTGGGTGAATCTTGACCTTCTTGAGTAAATCTTGCTTTATGAGTTGTAAGCCAAGTACATGTTACATTGCATTTTGTTTTAAGTAACCAAGTTATCTTATGAAAAGCTCATCCTCTATCGCAACATCTACAAAAATATGAGCAATAGAATTATGTGCCCACAAGAAACTGGTTTACTTTGTCTCGTCTTATGAAGATGGAAAGGAATACAAGGTGCTTTGTGATGGGACTCTCTATCAGAGAGATATGAGATTGATATGTCTGCACTTAAACTGAAAATACTAAGAACATCAAAGGGGGTTTTACTTACTAATACTATAAAATTTTTAAAAAGCATGAGCTTTCAGAGATTTTTTTTAAGACAAATTTTTTTAGAAGTCCTCTCATTTCCTTGTTTCTATGTAAAATGTATCTTTTCCTTCAACCTTGATCCAGTAACTTCTACTGGCTCCCAGGGTTTCACAAACTCTACACAGTCCTCTCAAGTAACAGGAAAAATACTTTTGTTTCCTGGTTCTCTGAGATCTGGGCATCTGTTCAATGCCTTCCTTGTTCATACTGCAAACTCCAAATCACCCTGTGTCTGATATGTCTCTCCAGTAGAGCTCACTTAGTGTCAGGGAGCAGTGTCCCTTCCTTGTATTGAGGTTGGGCTACTGCACAGTAAGTAACTGGACAAAAGGGAAAGAAAGCAAAATAAAGCTTGTCTGAGTAGCCTAGGGATTAAATGTCCACACTGGAGTAGGAAGTACTGAATTCAAGCCTTGGTTTAGGGCTTGCTTAGGACTTCCCTATTTATCTTGTGTAGGGTATATCATCCTCTTGAGCTGCCTCTCTCCTCTGAGCACAGATGGAGCATAAGTCAATATACTTTTAAATTTGGGACCTAAAACTAAGCAGGATGAATCTCAACCTAGGTACGTATGTTAGTTAGGGTCATCCAAGAACAGGAGACATGTAAAGAGGATATAATTTTGGGGGGTTGATAAGTTTTATCATAGATTTAGCTCCAGGTTACTCTGTATCAAATATTTGAGAAATCTCTTGCTCCTACTCTTTACTGCTTTTAAAGTCAAGAAAATTGGACTATCAAAACAGCATAACACCTACACTTCAGATTTCAATTATTCTGTGGCTGATGCTGTATGAATAGAAGAAAAAATGGAGAAAGGACAATATTTAGAGCATCTCTTAAAAATGTTGTATATGTTTGCTTAATGCATGTGGCAATGAACAGCTAAAATGTAACATAAATTATGTATTTTCAATTACACTTAATTTCCAATATTTTCAGTGTTTATATCAGTGTTCACATTCTTGCTTTACTTTCTTTGGGTCAGCAGTCTGTTTACCAGATATAAATGATGATACCTTTGGGACAGGACTGTTTTTAGTTCAGTCCTTTTCCTTTACTCATAGCAAATAAATAACTGTATTTATTTCCACGAGGGTAGCGGGGCGGGGGTGAAGAAGATGTGTATTGGGCTTTGCTTTTGAAACAACTGTTTGTACTTTGTGTATTATCTAATTTTTGTGATTATCAATGCATCTGAAAATAGATTAAGCCATTAGAGAGATATTAGGAGATGGAAGCATCCAGGAAACTTCTGTACCTGCCTGTAAAAATAAGAAGGAGGCTTAGAGGAAGAAAAAAAACAAGCAAACAAAAATGGATGTGATTTCTTTACTGTGCTATGTGCAGTATTCCAAGCACATATGAAAAGTTTTCTGCTTCTCATCCCTAGTAACAACCTGAGTAAGAAGAGATAGACTAGATAGATAGATAGATAGATAAATAGGTAATGCTCTTCATATAAAAGAGGAAAGTGGAAAGGAAAAAGTTGTATGCATCGAATTTTTTGTGTATAGAGAGAATATTGAAGATGCATGGCAACTCCATCCACCCATTTCTCCCCAAATCTGGCTTTTCAAACTTGAGCATGTCAAAAGACAACTCAGTTGAAAAACACTGAAGCTGGATTAATTTAGAACTGTCTGATTTCAGTTAAAATATTTGCTTGTTTTTTTAGGAATTCAGGTTTACCTTTAGGTGTTTAACATTTTCTGTCACTACAGGGGAAAGAAAATAAAATGTGACATAAATCACTATAGATTAACTGATTTCAGCAAATCAATTGCGATATATACTATCTGAGATCCTAAGAGAATTTTCCATATAGACAAAGAAAAATTTCTTATAAAAAGAAAATTTGATGGGAGAGGAAGGAAATAATACTTTTTGGCCAGGTATTTAAAAACCAAACAAACATAGGCCTTTAGAATGACGGTTTCTAGCTTTCTGTACCTGTGTCGACTAGCAATGAGTCTTTACATGTTGCACAGTTTGTTCAATGGAATGGGTAGGCTTGCTTCAGTATCACAAACCATTTCCTTATGATGCAAGCAATAGCTGTACCCATACCCATACCACTCATTTTGTAAACATGCCCTTTGGTTCAGATTCCATCATATACAGATCCAGTGATCTATGGCAGCAGCAGATGTAACAGCAGATATCATTGAAACTCTGTTTAGCAGGAAGACTTTAGCCTCACACATTTCTGAAGAAGTACTTGGAGTAAATTCTAATCCTGTTATGACATTGTCCTGGGGTGCCATAGGATTCTGGCTCCCAAGTTAGAGCTGAGTGAATCAATTTACCGTACAATTATTTGATAGCACCTGCATACTTCAAAGCATATGTATGTGTATATCCTATTAATTATTCTGCAGTGTTACTGAAGTTGATTACATGCAATGATTTTAATGTACTTCTGTATCTACTTAAAAATTTCATAGCTCCATGAAATCCACATTAATCCCTCAGCCTTTCAAGTGCTTCACTCCCCTTAACAGCCCCCCGTGGAACTCTCCCTCGTTTGTCAATATCTCCCTTGCACTGTGAACCCTAATCTGGACACAGTAGTCCAACAGGCCTGAGGAGAGGTGAATAATCTCTTTCCTGGAGCTTTTACTTTTACCAGTGCAGCCAGGCATGCATCCAGAATTCCTCTCCCTGAGAATTGAAAATCTTTGGGTTTTTTCAAGTGATTGGAGAATTCCCCTGGATATCACAATTTCTGAAAGATGACAGTGGCCTCACAATGATAGCAGTCAGCTCCCTCAATGCCTTTGAATGCATCATCTGTATACATCCAGTCTACTGAATTAATCTTCAGCTCAACCTTCCTTTACCATGGCTACCTCTGTCTTAGACTTTGCAGACAAAACTGTGTATATAATAGAGTAATTGAATCATCAGGAATTTGCAAGCTGACAGCATCTCCTCATTGACTGGAGTGGTACAGAAGCTGCATTGGTAGAGTTTGTTAATTGTTCCATAAGAGATTCTCAGATGGCAGAGCTCTTTCTAAGAAACTCCCTTGACCATCATCAGAGAAAGTAGTAATGTTTCATTCTAGAGAACTGGAAAAATCTTGCTTTACCTTATTTAGGCCAGTAAGAAAGAAACTAAACATTACTTCTTACTGTTTTATTTCAAAATAGAAAAAAATTGGTTCATTTACATGAGTTGGTGGAGCTCTTGCCCTTTTATTTGACAGCTCTGCTTGTAGTGCTCTCCTGCAGATTCTGAGACATCAGAGTTTATTTTCTTTTCGTGTTTGAGAGAGCTGAAAATCTTTTGCCTTACCTACAAACATGACCTCTCACAACATAATATTAAGAGCAAATAAAGTGTTTTTAAAACAGAAAGGTAGGCAATCCAGAAGTCCCCACGTAATTTCAAGCTTGGGTCTGAAGTTGAGAGTCTCAAACACTAGACTAAATGAGACATACCAAGGCAGGATTTTTTTCAGTCTTTGCTGGTTTAAGTTGCTCTTCCTGAATTAGCTAAATATTTATTGACAAATTTAAAAGTGACTCTCTGGCCTACTAGTTGGACCTTCACACTTCCTGTGGCAGATGGGATTTTGGGGTCTCGGTTCCAGTGGGTGTGCCATATTTTCCACAAAGATAACTAAACGAGCGGGAAAGAATGAAGGCGTCACTACTGTATAGTGTCTGAGCCAGTTCCGTGCAAGACTGAAAACCAAACCCAGGTATGTTTTCTGATTGCGTCAGTACAGGCAAATAAAACCAGTTTAGTTCTTGGGGTTGAGTCCTTAAAGAGACAATGGTGTCTCATTTTCTTCTGAGGATTCTACAATCTCCTTCTCCCGATCTTCCTTCCCCCCAAATTTAGGAGTACACATATAGTCAATTTTGCTTTAGTCTGTTTATAATAATAACTATTATTAGTTATTATTTAAAGAAAATAGACAATCAATACCATACCACTTACCTTTGAAAATTTTAGAACTGCAGAAAGAATTCTTAAAAAAAAAAAAATAGTCACTTAACCTTTCCAGCTGTAGTTCCCTATTCTAATCACCTACAGATTTTTGAAGTTGCAGCCAATGAAGCGTTTTCTTTGTTCACAGAGAACAAATAAAGAGAATGATTATTGAGCATGGAAGTTTCATCTTGGTCTGCCCAGCTCCCTTGTCATAGCTCTTGAATATTTAGAAGCAAGTGCTAAAAAGGTCAATCTTGTTTGTGTTTCTCTAACTTCTGTACAAGAAAGAGCATTGTGGCCTCAGGCTGACCCCAGTATTTCTACTTAAGCTGCTGGAAAAAGTGAAAACATTACAACTATAGTAATAAGAAAGTCAGAAGGTGGAGACTACAAAGAAACAGGAGTAGGGAGAAGAGGAAGAGACCTCATGGAAAGAGAAAGAAAAGGAGGAAAAAGCACTCAAAGTGAGAACTGTAGGGGTAGCATATTGGGTGTTTGACTTGTTCTGTTGCAAAAGGATCTATGAAGATAATAAATATCACTATTGTTAGGGATTTTAGACAATTGTCCCTGAATATTTTACTTGGACTCTCAAGTCCTCTTACAGTTGTCGCCAACACCTCTTTGTTTTTCAGACTGACTAGTATTAAAATGGTGGCATTAAATTTAAGGAGAAGGCAAGGCAAGGCAAGACAAGGCAAGGCAAGGAGTAGAAACAGCACTGCCACTAACACACCAGATATTTTGTTGAAGTATTTGGAAATAACGGGGTGCAGAGAAGTTACACACAATGAAACTGGAAAGAATTCATAATAAATGTTTAAAAGTATAGGATCACATAATAGCAAACGTTTTTGCCAGAGCAACCACTAATTTACCTGGTTGTTACAATGCATTCTGCCTTGATGCATTTATAGCTGGTAAGACTGTGCTTGCCTAAAAATATTGCATTAGAGTGCTACTGTCACCTCAAACTCTCAAGCGTAGCCAGTAAAAATTCTTATACCGATGTAGAGCTTCCTAACCTTTCTATGCTCTAACTTCAGACACATAAGTAAATAAATAAGCTAACTCAGAAACTATACACCACTTCATGGCATGTTCTGAAGGCACTTGCTCAAGTCTTAAATAATTAATATTTTCAAGATATCTTTAAACTGTGATTACCATTTTCCTGTTGGCAAATTTAATGCAAATAAGACAAAAGAACAGTAAGACAATGTCTTAATCAAGATTAAGATGTTGATGCTCCTTCTAGCTCATTATATGATATTGCCAGAGTGTTCTTTTTCTCTAATTTTTCCCCTTGATTAGCAAAAGTTGCAGTGTCTCAGGATGTCTTTGAGGGTAAAGAAAATGTTTTGATAAATACCATTTTCACTTAATGGTAAAAGGAAAAATAAATCACCTGCAAAGTACATGTTCCACAAGGAAGCTTCAGAGTTTTGCACATGAACTGTGCATACATGGCTCAAATATACACAGTAATCTACCATGACAGGACACACAATTTATCATCTGGACAAGCATTGCTCATGCAATGTGCAGCACAAATACACATATATTTTTTCAGAAAGTCTTGGGTAAAAATTCAAGACCCCTGTGAAAATGAAGGTAGAGAGTTGTTGTGTTAATTCCTCTTTCAATCAATCCTGTCATGAAAAACTGCCTGCAAAGACCGTCACACCTGAGGCAGAAGGTAGAATTATCTTGTAAAAGGGCAGAAACTGAGTTCAATGTGGTCAGAAACACCCTCAGACTTAGTTCTACAACTTGGTTACCTTGGATGCAATTCATTTAATTGCACCAGAATCTTTTAAATTTAAGAAATATATGTACATCCACAAGCCAGTTAATTTAATCTATTTCCTCTCCATTGTCTATAAAGAGGGTAGATAGTGATCTGCCTGTAAACTTGTAACATTTAAAAATCTAACTTAGGCAAATGTTTCTCATCAAGCATTTTTTTAAACAGTCATAGGAAGCTTAGAAAATCACTTTAAGCTTAAACAGATGAAGAGGTGCATGGCATTCACCAAGCTAGGATTGACCTGAATTTGATTTAAGGAGTAAATAATTATCCCACATATTTTTATATATCATCAATATTTTATATGTATTTATAAATATCATAAATATTTTATATTATAAGAAAGAATATGTATAGCATATAATGCAAATGTAAAACAAACACACGTGCATATATGTGCACAGTATGGATGTGTATACAGAAATAAAGCAATTTTCTGGGAAAGCTGAGCAAAAGGAAAGTATTTTCTTCTTGTTAAATATTTGCCATCTAAATCTTCTGTGAACATTTACAACTGTCAGACAGACAAGAAGCAACAGAGATACAAAATCCAGAGCTACAAAATCCAGAGCTACAAAATCCAAAGTCTTGTCTGATTTATATGTCATGCTAATAGAGTATTCATCCAGTACACTGTTACACAGACATTTAGAAATAAAGCAGTTACTTATGCCAAACAGAAAGATGTTGAAACCCCAGAACATAAAGCTGAATTTCACATAGACTGGCAAGTTAAAGCCATTAAGTCAACATTAGGCTAAGAAGATGAACTCATTTTCCAAAGATACTTTGCAGATCTAAACACAAGAAAACAAATTTAAATTAGCATAGAAAATTTCTTTGTTCCATGTCTAACTTCTCTTTACTGTTACTGTTACTTAATATAAATTTTGTGCAATAAGTGACACTTACATAATAGCTCAAGGGATTTGTATTTAAAGTTTCATTGCTTTGAACTCCTTTTCGTAATAAAGGATTTTAGCATGGTTTTTAAAGCACACAGATAATGAAATTCTGAATACCTCTACTAAATTAGAGATGTAAATTCAAGCAATGAACCCAGTCCTGCAAATAACTCATGCTGAAGGTGTAAGGAACTCTGCCATGTAAATGATCTTATTCACTGCTCCTAGCTCCAAGCAGAAACTTTGAATAAATAAATATGCCTAATTTTTACTATGCCCATGTTATCAAGTAAAACAGAGATACCTGAGTCATTAAAGTAGATATAAGGGGGAAGACACTTTCTCATACAAATATTCCCCCAAAAAGTTTTTCAGCTTTGTTTTACACGTGATGTTATAGAAAAGCATATTGTATGCAACTAGTTTAGGAAATATGAACATAAAAGAAGTAAGAAAGACAAACCTTGGGTATAAAAAATAAGGTTATCAATTTAAAATGTAACTGCAATAATAAAACAAAGGTAAATCATTCTTTCTAATTCAATTGGTTATAACTATTACATGAGATTTCCAGAGGTCTCTACCAAAAGAGTGGGAATGAAAAGGTGGATCTATGTATTTTCAATACTATGAGTCCTCAAGTGCTTCTAAGAAGTGTTGATAATATTTCCTTGGTCTTGGTGCTCTGATAGCTTGTCTTAATGGCCTCTGCTTCTAAACTGTTTTTTACTTGGTCAAGTTGACCACACCGGTAAAGTGAATTCATGTCACAATGGACTGTATTCGTTGCACAACACTGTAATACCTGATGATGGACACTTAGCTGTAATTGCTTAAAAAATTGGTGTCTAGACTAGATGATACCAGGGCCTCTTAGAAGACAATGGAGAGAAACAAGCACCTCTAGAAGCTGACAGAGCCCAACTTCAGGCACGTCTAAGAGATTCTTATCTTTTCTCATTGTTTATAACTATAACCTAAGCAACTAACTTAGACACCTACCTTACACAGGGTGAATGTTTGATGAGATTAATCTCCCTCTTAAGAAGGGCTACCTCTTAGAGAATATCTGGCAGGACAGCTTCCTTCTTGGTTTCAATCATGTGGATGATTTCTCCTGTTAACAGTGAGAAAGTGTGCCTGTGGCCAAGCAAGCTGACATTCTGAAAGTGACGGATGGATTTAGCCATCTTTGAGTGCAATTTAATAGGGTTTAAAAATATAAGGAGATATAGCATAAAATAAGAATCAATTGATATGAAAAGTAAATGTCCTTAAGGCCCGCAGTGTTTCAAGGATAATAGTATGAGAACTTCTGTTCTGTGAAGTTTCAGAGAAACTCTTAGTTTTCCTCCCATTCGCAAGATATACCAGGTTATTCCATCACTTCAGTTCTTAAACTGTGCTGCAAAGACCTCCATTTGCCAATTTACATTTATACAACTAAAACTGCACAAAACATGTATTATAAAAACTTATAGGATACACTAACACTAGTCCTCAGAATGATCAGAAGAACACTGATGCAGAAGAAAGTCATGCTGCATTAGCAATAATTCATGCCTGCATGATGTACATAAAACGCTACACTGGAGATGATTGCTCTCTGCTGGACTGTATAATAGTTATACAACAAGCAAGCCAAAAGGAAGTATAAGGACTTCTGAGGCAGTGACTGTCATGTCAGACTTGTCTTACTGGGGTTGCCATTTAGAACATTATATTCTTCTTTTGGGCTATGGGTAAACCTTCAGTATGGAAAAGCAAATGCTGCTCCACAGCATTATCTATTGCCACCATTTTACTTTGAGTCTGAAGACTTTAGAGCAGAAAAATCCAACAAAATATTGATAAGATGTGTTTTAATATAAGGCAAATTTTTAAAAGAATGCTTTTCGGTGGCTACATTTGAGATCTCTTTGCATATCAGTCATTTTTATTACTTAAAAAATCCTTAATATTTTTTTCTGAATATTTTAGGTTTATTGTTTCGGTATCAGGACATGCTTTGGTTTTGGTTATGTTTGTTTGACCTGTATTGGAGTGGTAAATCCTAGACTTCATGCTGCAAAACCATATAGCAAACATTAAAGTGAGACATCATTACCTGCCTGAATAAGTGAGCAGGTCACCAAAGACCAGCTTTCTTCATTTATTTAAAAGGAAAACAATTTCACAGACAAAAAAGCTGATGCTAAGGTAAGACAACACGTGCATTCACACTACTTATTGGCTGTTTGTGGTTAGATCAAAATAAAAGACAGTCATTTGTAACATAGGTTAAAGTGTCTACCAATGGGAAACCACAGCTGCTCTGAACAGTGGGAAATGTAGTGTGAGCAGAGCACACTATTCAAACGGTTAAGAAAGGTACCGGATTAATGTATCCATATCCCTACATACCCAACAGCAAGACCACTGCTGTAAACCCTGTCTGTGCAACTGTAGGACTAGTTCAACTCCTTAAACTATACTGAGTTAATTTCCAGGTAATGAGAAAAGTCAATATGAGTGCCTCATGTCTCTAAATCACTGCATGAGTAAAGTGAACAGTCAGATGCAAAAATAAGCATGTACTATTTCTCCTCCTGTTTTGAGCTCATACTAGCTATCTGGGCAAAGAGAGAATTTTTTGGAAAGGAAGCCCATTTTCTGCTCTAAAAATATATGGCTTGCATAAATATCATCTTACTGCTATCCATGCCTCTTCCCTCTTTCAGGCATCTGAAAACGCTGCATGGAGTTCTGCTAACACCTTGGGCATGCACAAACAAGTTGTTAGTATAGCTCAGATTTTTTTAGCTCATGACCTGCAAGACATACAAGGACCAGGACCTCAGCTTCTTAAGATGAATAAAATTAAAAAACGAACAAACAAAACTCACTTAAACCTATATTATTCTTCTTATTAAAATGGGGGTAAGTAAAAAATGAAGACATTACTCTTTAATTGTCTACCTGTTCTATATATATGATAGCAAGGATGAAAAAATTTGCAGCTCTTACTGAATGCACAACATCATCCCCCCATGTAAATATGGTAATGCCCATAACCTAGTTAAAATAATCTTGCTATTATTGACATTACTCCCTTTTTCCTTAATCAGCACTTGCACCTTGGAAAGAGCATTGATCAATTAGAGATTGCAGTATACTTTTAAGGCTGCAGTAAGTGTTCCTCTGAATTAAGATTGTGTGGTTCTTTAGAGATAAATATGACCCTAAAATAGTATAAAAAAAGGGTGCATAAAATCTGAAAGCATGTTTTCTGGCTTGAGATAACAGAGCTCCTTTTCTAGTTCAAGCAGTAAGCATGAACCCAGGGGGCACAGAGATCTGAATTCTTGTTTTGCCACATGCCTCTCTGCAAATGAATTTGTTAAGGGGGATGGATATCTGCTTACTTTAGAGATATTAGCTGAGCATGTTTCTATTAAAATATTGCAATCAGGGAAGGTATTATTACAACAGACACTAGAGAAGAGCCAGCTGAATACTGAATCATATTTAAGACAGGCTAGTGCTAAGAAAGTTCCCTTTATCCTCACTTTTATGACATTTGCTTTCTACTGTTTCTGAAAACAGTTATGCAAATATCCCATCACTGATGCTTGTCCTTGGTGATCATTGTATGGATCAAAAAAAGCCCTTAAAATTCAACAGCACTTCTTCCAAGCTACAGCAGCAGGGTATCTTTCAAATGAATCCAGCAGTGTAGCAAAGATGTAGTGCTCATGTTCAAGGCAGGTACCAAGCCTAAAAGTGATTTCACAGATGAAAGACACGTTATCAACAACATAACAGCCGTACTGGAATATTTTCTTTGGAAATTATATACCGTATTCTACAGAATAATCATAAAAGGGAAACATATGAGCTTGTCTGTCTCTGCAGCTAACTTCACATTTGGCTACCACAAGACACTAAATTATGCCCTGTACCTGTGCAAAGAAATTGAATTACAATGACCCTTCACTTCGCTTTGTTGTGCTGCACTGAGTGACAAAGTGACTAACTCATGCTTCAAATGATGTGGGAGATAAGTGTTACTCTTCAGAACATCTATAAGAGTGTTACTGTTTTTAAGTATATCTTCAAAATACATGACCTGCCTACTGAGTTTTTGTGCATCCCAAGCAAACATTTTCATTGTGTTTTCAGTTTTTCTTCTAAGCCACAGAGGAAACATGCAACTTTCATGGTTCAAGATGGAAATTTCTACTAGCAATACAAGCAATACAAAATGTGACTCCAGCACCCAGTGCCATAAGCCAGATCTCACTTGACTGGATTTATTTTCCTTCATTGTACTCAAGCTAAAATGCAGACCAAGAGTGACATGAAGAAAGGGCATTAGTTTCTGTGTTGATTTCACTTTATCTAAGTCAAAGCTGTGTCAAAGTCTGTGGAAGATCTTGGTCTTTGTTTATACAAAGCAGCAGTTATCACCCTTAAAGCATGTGTAGAGCAGTGCTACACAGAATGCATTGTGCAAAGGTCATTTTTGTGCAGGAGAAATATCTTCAAACTCAAGAACTACTTCTTTATGTTTATTCATCAATGCTACTTTTGCCATGGTAGGAAAAAAAATAAGTATTATGCCCTTATTTGCAAAAGACCAAACTCTGCTCTGACTTCCAAATTCAGTAATGAGGTCTTTGAGGGAACAGAATTGGTATCTATTATTTTGAAGGTGAGAATGTGTTTGTAGGGTAGAAAAGTTAATTAGCAAGACAAAATGGTAAGCAAAGGATTAGTGCAGAAATGTTCATTGAATTTGGAAAAACAAATAACAGTTGCTGAAGAGAACAGTCTGGCTTGTCTGTGTGACTGAGGACTTCTGAATGAACACTGAGGAACTAATTCTAAATACCTGAAACTACATATTATAGTTTGATAATGTTCTCAGATTTCTACTCTGGAGACCATGAGACACAACTATCTAGGTGCACCAAAACATATTTTTTTAATGTATTTATGTGCCATACAGACCCTTTTTCAGGAGAAAAAAAAACTTTGTATTCTGACATTATTATAGATGTAAGAAATTTAGAAGTGAAAACAAAATCAGTCTGTTTGCTAAGTGTGGCAACAAGAGGACTCCTCTGCGCATTACCATTCATCCAGTTTCTGTTGAGCTACACAACATTTTTTTTACCAAAAAGTAAAAGGTTAGTAATAATCTGGAGATAAGCAGATATACATGAAATTCCCCACCCTCTCATTCTGCTTGGAAATTCTCTCCCCACAAAGAAAAGGTTACAAAATGCATCAATGGAGTTGCAAAAATGGAGTTCTGCTAGAAACACAATAGAAAATACAGGAATCAGAGAACTGATTTGCAAGTTGGAAGTTACACAGGCCATGGGTGCCCTAGAAATGCAGTATTCAAAACAAACATTTGCCTAAAGCTGGGCTTGTAGATGATAGTCCTGCCATAACAGACATAAAGAAATGATGCATGTTGCAGGTGATTCAAAGGTGCACCACTTTTTGACCACTTTTTGGGTAGAATTGCTTTCTTTGCGATGTCTGTCTTCATTAAATGCATCTCTGATCTCCTTCTACCATCTCCTTTTCTCCACTGTTTCTCATTTATTTTTTCACTGACCTTCTTTTCTGTGTCTTCCTTATGTCTTCCTTGTATGTTTTTACCAACAGATTCCATCAATGCAGTTCAGTCATCTCCTTTCTAAGGCATTTACTGCACTTGAACTTATCATTGACTTGATGTTAACTCTTGTCATACAGCATCAACATCAAGCATTAAAAGAAAAACACCATGGAGAGATTACCAATTTTATCCTGAGAATTTGTAAAATTTGTAATGTAAAACAGTAAAATAAAATAAAATATAAAATAAAATAAAATAAAATAAAATAAAATAAAATAAAATAAAATAAAATAAAATAAAATAAAATAAAATAAAATATAAAATAATCTAAAACAATAAAATAAAATAAAATAAAATAAAATAAAATAAAATAAAATAAAATAAAATAAAATAAAATATAAAATAATCTTAAACACTCTGAAGTAGTCAAGTAGGGAACAAAACGGAGCTTAAAGTCCTGAAAGCCCAAGAGCTTTGTGAATACATAAGTGTCTAGCCTCTAACCTTGTATTGTTTGTATTAAGCATAGACAGTATTTTCTAAAGTTTTTATGAAGTTCACAAACTTCATAAAACAAAGCTGTTTAATTAGTAATAACTTCTCACTGTGAAGAGTCAAATAATGTATCTAAAATCCAACATTTTCAGCTTACACAGCAAGACAAACCACCCTGTTTTTTTCTTTGAAAAGCAAAGTTCTAACAGAGAAATTTTACAGTCAGGCAGTTGTAATACAGGAATGCACAGCATTAATTCAAAAGGGTAAAGTTGTTTCCCAAGTACTGGACTAAATTTTTGTATTTCCTATGAGAAAGCCACAGCCTGTAAGATGTCTGGTGTTGGGTTTTCTGCTTTCTGAGAATTATAAAATTAGGAAGATCTTAATCATTAATGCTGAAATAAAAAAGAAAAGTGTTCTTGACAGGCTTTCTTTTGTCCGGTAATAAACGCAATGCAGCTTTTTCTGTTCAAGAATTTTTAAATAAACTGTGTCAGTCACACCTATTAAGTCTGTTTGAAACCCAGCTGTCACTTTAAACCCCAGAGAATGAAGAAAAATAATTATTCCCTGCCTTTTCAATATTCAGAAACTTGTATATATAGGGTTTGGATCTGTCAAGGTTTAAGGCCAAGCGGTCCCATGTGATTTTTGTTTTAGCCTTCCGCTGCAAATCAAAATACTTCAGACCTCCAGTGTTTTCTTCTTTAAACACAAAATATATTTAAATTGATTTTCAATTTTTGTTTTCATCATTTTTTTCCCAAGGGGAAAACATTTCTGAGTAGTGCCACAACAAATCTGTAACAAACACCAGAACAAAAAAATATAAATCTTTATTTTTCTTATGAAACTCGCAATGCTTCCTGAAAGAGGCACGCATTAGTCTCACTCTGCAGATGATGAAACAGGTCTATGAAAACAATGTGCGTAACTGGAAACCCTTATGTGACCTGCAGTAGCTCTATTCACATCAATGATTTAATGAAATTTGATTTAGTTACAAATAAGAGCTTAATATGCAGTCTTCTGACTATCTGTTCCTGATCCTAACTGTGGTTAATTGCCCGCTTGTGGAACTACTGTTTTTGACAAAATTCTACAGCACTGTTTGATATTTAAGCTCCCAAAACCAAAATGGGAACCTCTGTTTCACAGTGAGCTATTTTTTATTCACAATTCAAGGATTTTTTTGTTATTGTTATTTAGTCTCCTAAAATTGTCTCCTTTATCATTTTTTCTTTCTTCTGTGTATCCTGTTAATTTTATTCTTATAATTTTAGTACGATTTTGTTCTCTATCAAAGAATTACCACTACAGCCTACTTGGCGATCAAATGGAATGGATGATTTAATTTATCTTTATTATCTTCCTTTTCAGTTGAAGCATAAATCACATATTCACTCATAAATATATTCAAATCAACATCCAAAAGGTTATAGAATTAGTCTAGGAGATACAAACTTCCTTTATGCTTTTCTCAGCAAAGATAGGGTTTTTTTTTCCCTTGAAAGATTTTTGACTACTATCAGCAATTTAGTCAGAAACCAAGACATGAAAATAATCTCCTTTGTTATTTATTCAGGAAGAACACTGAGCAGAAACTCTCTAAGAAGATTGTACAGGGTAATAAAAGTTTTTAGATGGGCTATTTCTGCAAGGAAGAAACTGTTAATGAGACATATCACTACACGCAGCTTGGTGCGTTGCATGCTGGAGCTTCAAATGTATGTTTTTTTCCCCATAAAACCAAAACTAGACAATCTAATTGGTATAAAACGACAAGCTCATGTCTGCAGATAAGAAAGCTTGGTTCTGTTCTCAGTTCTGCCTCTGACTGTGTCTTACTTTCTCTATATATAAAATGACAATGGGAGTGTTTGCACATCTTTATAGTTCCCTTTGAGATCTAAGAAAGGAAACAGGCATGTTAAATGTCAAGCGTTATATTTAACCACATATGTAACTTCTAGATAACATAGCTTTGTTGTCAAAATAGTATTCTGGAGGCAGCCACAGACAAAGGAAAAGAGAACAACTGAGGAAGGAGATTAACTTTATTCCATGAGTCTTTGCGGCACAGTTAGAGGTGAGGACAGAGAGCTAAAATAGGGGCTATTGTTCTTCTGCTAGCATGAGGGCTAAAACAGTAAATATTTTCCAAGCGCATAATATGTTGTCAAAATGAAAGGCACATGAAATCAATCTGTGCAAATTGTGTTGGAAGCTAAAACATCAGCAGGTGAGTCTCCCAAGATATAACTTAAATCACACTTCTGATGCCCATGGTTCTCACTGACCCGAAAAATTTGCATTCTTTTGTACACAGAAGTATCTTGCAACGGCAAGGAGGAGCTTTGCTTTCTCTCAAATGTAACTCCTCAGTGCATACACTTCAGAAGATTGTGCATACCTGAGAGCTTGATTCTTCTTTACCATTTTGGCTAGCTGGTCAAATGAACCCTCTCACTTCCACCTACAAACTTTTTTCTTTCCTCTGTTGTCAGACTATCGCAGCTGTAACAGCCACAACTGTTTCTTTCTTTGATATCATCAGAGTGCAAAATGCCCTTAAAGGCATTGAACTTTGCCTTCCCTTCATAGATATCATCTACCAGCCAGCTAGTCAATCAGTCTAAGGTAGGATTTTATTCAGCTTTCTAGATTAGGTCTGCCCTGTTTGAACAACAGATGTGAGGACATTATGCAGCAAGGCTGAAATGATCTTTCTGCTTTCTCTTTAGAGCTCACTTCAGAGAAGAAAATGAAACAGTGGCGTAAATAAAGAGTTCTGCAGATGGTCAGGGAATTGGCCAAGCTACTAGCACAAGAGCAGAAATGGAGGCAGGGCTTCATCTTAGCCCTGGGGAGTCCCTGTAGATTATAGAATCATAGTGTCCACCTCTTGCTGTAGCAAATACTGCAGTATTTGAGGCTTTATACTGCACAGCACCAGTTGCAGCATGTCGGTATTGATTATTTGAGTCAAGAGTGAAAGCGAGCTGACACAGACCAAACCTCCTTGTTGACTAGAGAATATTTTCTACAGCTAATGCTCATTTAGAATTCTTCAGTGCTGCCTTTCTTACCTCACAGATGTGAGCTGACAAAGCTACAAATTAGGCTTCTAGTTAAAAAAAAAAAAAAAAAGTTAAGAAGTCATAAACTGGAATTCCTCACATTTTTTAAAAAATGAACACAAGAAGGAGAAAATGTCCTTAGTCACTCAAAAGGATCGCTTTCACTGGGCTCCCTCTGAAATTCAGCTTTGCTTTCTTATGTGTCTTTTTCCTTTGTTTACTACTTTTGCTGTTGGATAGTAATTTTCTACCTGAAGAATTAAATAATAGTTCTAGCTTATTTTATGGAACAGTAATAATATACATCCCCTGAGTTAGTTATGTACAGTGCTTAAGCTATTTCTTCAAGGGGCTAAGCACCATCACTTTTGTTATATACCCAGCTTCTCTCTTTTTGGAGTTCCAGGTTTTCGTGTTCCCTTTAGTATTCTGCTTATTTTGTGTTGAAGCTATCTATTTCCATATGCAAACAGATCTGAATCACTTGGTAAAGTCATTTATGCATCAGGATGAGGAATGCAGATTACCTTTGTAAAGCTGGAAATAGTTATATGGAAAGCAGTACAATGAAAATGCAATGATAAAAAAAAAATATGGTAGAAGTTATCTGCCCTAATCCAAGTTACATGTCTAAACATGGATTGGAATAAGACTAAATCCTGTCTGCTCTAACAGAAAATGAAGAAACAGGCATGTCTAGAAGGGAATTTATCTCCTCCAGAGATAGTTATCTAAAGTATCAACCTTAGAATGACTCACATTTTGAAGATGTTTATTGTTTGGCTATAAAAGGATTCTGCCATTCTTAGCCTAGGCACAAACGTTTCACTCTAGATATCTAATCTAAAGGTAGGTGAATCCCTCCCTACATGTAACGAACACTCATGTTATTGCTGCAGAACTGTCAGGTGTGCAATCCTGCAAAAATTAAGCAAGTACCAAAATGACAATAAATTTATATAGCTTTAATGACATTATTCCTCATACAGCATTCCCAGTTAAAGAGTTGAAAGATAGAAAGCTTTTTAAAGCCTGACATACATTGAAATATCTGTGTGAATTTGAAGTTCATCAACCACATGCATTATTTGCTCTTTGCATGTTATGAGTTCATAGAATCCCTAAAATTACTTAAGCTAATCAGTCTGTGAAAGTAGGGAGAAAAAATTAACCACAGGGTCTCTGATTACCTGAAAATAGATACAATATTCTACCAGTGCTAATGGCACTGTTCAGTGTGACTGCTCCTGACACTGACATGCAACAAAATGTAAATTTCTGTATCATTTAATGCAGCCGCATCTATGAAACAGATCGTCTTAACCCTCTTATCACCTTGAACCTCATTTCAGATCATGACTTCATTTTCCTTTGAGATTGGAATAATGTCATTTAGATTTGTCTTGAATAGAACAATTCCTCTGAGGATATAACTCAGCATAGCATCAGGCAGCCTGGAGACCTACCTCAACATCAGCTGAGAAACTCCCTTTATTACTTTTCCCTGATTCACAATTACTCGTCTTTTTCCCACAGAGAGCAAACATTTTTACGTTGAGTTAATGAAATTTAATTCAGATATCTGTTTTTATGGGCCTGATTTTAGGATCCATGCTGCCAACCTAAAATATCCATGCAACAACTCCACTGCCATGACTGTAATTCTTCATGAGAGCAAGAATTTATTGCAACATGATCTCACCCCTGTGATTGCCCTGTGAAAGCAGCCGTTTGTCGTATTCACATAAATCTCTCTGATGCCTTACATGATCATCTGCTTCCTGTTTCTGAATCGGTCCATATATTTTCTTATAAGAAAAACCTGAAACTTGCTTCCACAAAACTCTATTAGCAACATCTATCGTCTACCTCATTTTGGAATCACTTTTTCACAACAAAGAAAGACTGTCAAGCATTGAATGAGTTTGCCTGGTGAGGTTGTGTGCTCTCTAACCTTGGAGATTTTCAAGACAAGGCAGAATAAAGCCCTGAGCAACCTGATCAGACCTTGTAACTGACCATGCTTTCAGCAACAGTATCGATGGTATCCTGAAGTCCCTGCCAGCCTGAATTATTTTATGATACCACAAGCACTGAGACACAGCTCAGAGCCAAAACCCCTAACATCTGCTCTTCTGATACAGTGAAACAACCTTCTGGCTGGCTCTGAGACCTGCAAGAAAGAAATCCTCTCTTTCAACCTGTTCTTTGGGGCCTACCTTACTGTAAACGTTTTGCCACCATGAAGGGACTGTTCTTGGATCAAGAGCATCCCTCTGTCCCATTTAACCTTGTGATATGAGGTCATATTATCAACAGCAACTCAACAATATAGAGGATTGTAACAGAAATATTCGGATTATCGTGTGTGAAGGATGAAATCTAACATCTGGTATGGAAAAGATGGAAGGAACAAACACCAAGAGAGGATTTATGAGAATGACATACATTAACGTCCACTAGATTTGCAGGTCACCGAGAGCACAGACACCTAAATCGAGAAACAAAGCACAATGAGTAAACCCTGACAACTCATACAGCTTGTACACAATAGAGCAACCAAACACTATCAGCTCCCAAAAGGTATGAAAAAGCATATTCAAAACAATATGACTGCCAAACTAAATGACTGACACCCTTTGTCCCGTAGACCACTGAAGGGAAACCTGGACAGATGGCCTGCATACAAGTATCCTGGTGCATACGAGTACATGGGTAGGAGATTGTGAGTGTGAATGAAGGATTGAAATCAACTTTGTTCAAAAATAAAACCGTCTTATCCTGTAAAGTCCAGCATTAAGATTTGTTATATTGCTGTGTTTCCTATAACAAGGCAGACTGAGACTCCCCAGGGACACAACAAAAATGTGCAGGCAGAGACTGGGAGTGCAGTGAATTTTAGGCCACCAGCTTTGGAACTGCCAGATGAGATTAGAATAGCCAGTAAGATTCCCAAGACACCAAACTAGCCATGTTAATGCAGTTTTTTTCTCAGTACATGGAGGGTAGTCCACATCACACTTTGATGCACTGTTATTCTATATACGAAGAAAAAAAAAAAAAAAGTTGTTTATTTTTTATAATTATTGTCCTCAGACACTTCTCAGAATTCTGTTGTATTTGGTCATTTAAATTATGTTTTCTTTTCTTATTTTTAACATGAAACTCCCTCTATCTACAGGAGTTTAAATTTCTCTCTATTGAATTGCATTTATCAATTCAGGCAATTAGTATATCGAAGTAATTATTTATGACGCTTTATTTTTCTGTCAATTACTACTATGCTTCTCTAGTTTTTACTATCAGGAAGTTTTATCTCTCTTCTGCACATCTTCTTCCCCGGGTCATTGCTTTACAAAGTGAATATAATTGCTTTAGTGCTCATTCGTAGACATTCACTCTCTCTGCCCATTTGTTTAAAACATTTTCTCTCTCTTGGAGTTCCAAGTCAGTAGGTCATCACTGTAATGTATTCACCAGCTTTGTAGGTGCGTTTCAAAAAGCATTCTTGCACCCACAGTTTGAAAGCAGGAAATAAGGTTTCATTTGCCATCTTTAACAGGAATTGCTTAGTTAAGAGTCTGGGTAGTATGTTGAAAATGCAATTCTAAATTAATGCATGGACGTATTATGTCTATGACTTTCTCTCATCAGCTTTTTGTTGCCCCTTTAAAAAAAAAAAAAAAAACAAATACTTGCTATAAAGTCATTTTTCCAGAAAAATACTGACTATGCTTAATTAAATTACTGCTTACTGGATAATGCCCGAGAGACCGTCACTGAGTAGTGTTTCTCGTGTATTCACACTGCAGAATTCTAACTTAAATGTCCACTGCTACTTGAAATTTCCTTAACTCCTTTCTAAAATTTAAATGGCCTATATTAAACTCTTTATTCCATTGATTCCACCATCTGCTTCCAAATGTACCTGTACAACAATATACCTCTTTTTTTCAGCCAATGCAAACCCATGTCCGTGAGCAATGCCTTTTTGGTGATAAAATAAATCTAAAGGAAAGAATAATTCAGACAAACCTTCCCATCATTCAGAGCATGGTGAGGTCAACTTCCCAAGAGATAACAATGTTAACATTCCAGCTAAGTAGCTGTCTCCTTGAGGAAGGCCTGCATAACTGCAAAGAGCTTCTCTAGCTATGTGCTGTTGTAAATATTTTTTTATACAGACCAAACAGCAGAAGTTTTTTTGTAGTCCCTATTAATTGACGCTCTTCGTGATTTACTCTCTTGCATTTTTCATCAGCTGAGCTCATTTTGATTTCAACTGCATAACCTGTGGAATAGGTTTGGCAGGAGATTAATGTGGCAAGTACCACCCATAGGTTTGCTTACAGAGATATCATCTCTACAAGGGTAGCAAACAATATGAAGCAGTCTCTAGACATTGATTTCCTTGCTGGTTTACTCAGTCAGGCATTGAATTTATCAACAAGGTAAAAGGCTCCAAGGGGATAAATGCCACTTGTATCCTCACCATGCAGAGCATGTTAATTGACTGCAAGTGCAGCTACTGCTTCTCTTCTCCGTGAGACACAGTATAAATATATTAATTTTAGAAAACTTATATTTTGTTAATTTTTTTAAAGAAAACAGTTTGGCAACACGACTAAACTGCTATATTTTTTACAGTGTATTATACAGGTTTCTACTTCATTTTGCAGCTTGTGTTAGCTTTCCTGTTTGTGTGCTATCGAAGCAGAGAGAAAAGTATGCTTGAGAGCTTTGACTTGGGCTGACCATGCTGCTTGATTTTGCAAACTAAATTACCTTCTTTTATAGCTAAAAATCTCTCACTCTTCTGATATGAATGTTGTTTTTCTTGTAATGGAACCTTCAGTAGTCAATATCAAACATAAAATCAGCAGTTTGTTAAACTAATAAACACATTAAAGAGAAAACAAGAAATACTTTTTTTACTTGCCTGAAAACTGTTAATAGTGTCTTTGTAAGGGAAGCTGTAAGACAAATTACAAGAAAAGTCAAGAAAAGTAGTACATAAACTGAGACAAAACCAAAAGAAAAAAACAACCCCAAAAGTAGTCTACATTATAATTACACATTCTTTCAGTTGCAGTCTTTTTTCTAATTATTTGCTGCATTTTATTCTGACTACAGTATGTTCTGTAGGGCTGAGTATGAAGAAAAGAATACGCATTTTTTCTTCATCTTTAGCATCAAGAAATAAGAGTTACTGATAAACCCCAAAAACTTCTGGTTCCTGAACAGAATTTCTCAATTGTTTTATGTAAAGATCACCTGGCCTTTCAGTAAAAAAAAAAAAAAGAAAGAAAAAAAAAAAAAAAGAAAAAAAANAAAAAGAAAAAAAAAAAGGTGTTACATGGTCTATTTACTTTGCAAATATTTTTTGCAAGTTGTGGAAAGGAGACAAGAAAAATACATAAAGTGCTTGGTACCCTTCTGAACTCAATTCTTCAGTTTTCCAAAGACATAATCTAACTTGATGTAGACACATTTAAAAACAAATGAAGGGTACATCTACTCTGTCAAATAACTTTGCACTTAAATTTACCCTTGAAACTTGCTCCCTTTTTTTGATTTAAGTGGCATGGATAGAATACCGCAGCAGACAGGCTTTTTTTCCTCTCCTACACCATCTTCCCTCAACATCCCAGCAAATTTCAACTCTACAAATGCCATCACATACCCCCATGTCAGACATTAGGCCAAGCAAGACACATCTTCAGTTTAATGTAAAAAAGACTACACTCCGGTGAGCTGTGCTGCACTTTGAATTAAAAAAATAAAAATAAAAATAAATAAAGCCACACACCAAAAGTGGGGTTTATGTCTTAGAGCTTACATTGTGGCCCAGCGGAGATGCACAATCAAGTCCTACACAGTGTGGATGTGTCCAGCCTGTGTGGAAGGCGAAAGGGGGATGCCCTTGGGAACGTGTACATGAGAATTCACCTGTACCAGGTTGGGTTACAGAGCTAGCTGTCCAAGGTGGACACCTTCCCAGAATGGGGCAGGAGCCCACTGATCGTCCTTTCCAGAAAGAAGAGGCACTTACCAAACAGATAAAAAAGTACTGGTAGTGTATATAAGAGAGTGAGTTTTTTCTTAATTTCTTTCAATATTATGTCTAGTAACCACTTTGCAGATGCCTTCGTATTGTCTTAGAAATCACTGACAGTCTGGAAAACCTTAGAGTCACTTTATCTTGTTAGAAATAAGAGGCAAAACAGCAGAAGAGCCCTTAGCAGGCAGGGGAACAAGGTGATAGGCTTCACCTCATAACTCTGCCTTCTGAGAGCCCACATTTTGTGTCCATGCATGACAAGCTCTTAGTGAGTCGCAGACTGGAGTGACCAGCTGGGGCCATCACAGAGTCTCGAGCTGGGAAGAAACATGCAGCACGGGATGGTGAGCAGGAGATGAATGGGCTTACATGTGGATGCTAAGAGGTGAGATACATCCATGTAACTCTCACCCTTAGTGAACTGTGGCAAGTCTAGTTACAGACTACAGATTTTGAAATGTTTAAAAACCATAACATTAAATCTAACCACAAAGTGTTTTTAAGGTACTCTGTTTTGACATCATGTATAAAGGGATCACAGACTGACCTTGTTTACTGTGAATTTGAGATTTAATGTTACTTACTCTCAAGGGAGTATATTTACTGCATTAGCACTATTCTGCAGCCACCTGTGAGTTACTGATTAGACAGGATATGTGAAAAACAAAAGGTGTCTTCGGGAAAATATGGGAACAAAAAAATGTCACTGAAACACTATTGTGTATTCCCTTCGGAAACATTCATTTAAGGCAATAACACTTCTTAGGAGTGAGCAATGTTTTTCTAATTGCTTGTATTATCTCATTACCGGTGTTTCACAACAGGTAGTAGATAGATTGTAACTGGCAAATCTCTAAAGACTCCAGACAGAAGCATAAACACACAAGAAAAAAAAATCATTTCAGTGATTACCTTCCAAGCCTTTAATAATAGTAGTTAGGGCCTGATTTAAAAGCCTCCCTTCTGATGGTAATAGCCTATTCATCAGATGTTATTATACAGTGATGATAGTCATTGTGCAGTAAAATTCTTAGCATTTAGCACTAAATGTTCAATTTTTTTTTTTTTTCCCAGATGTTTATATCGTGTCAAGCAGTGGAGAGATTGGCCTGAAGAATGGCTATCTAACCCCAAAATACATCAAGCTTTAAAATTAATTTTCCAGATGTACACTTATTTGGCTTTGAAAGGAAAGCTATTGCACATTAACAAATAAGAAATATGACTAATTGCCAACGTGATATAATTCTTAAAATGAAAATTATTTCTGTCAATTCTAAATAAATATTGACTTGTTTAACCCATGTAAGACTTTACCTTTGAGTTAAAACAGCCTTTTCCTTTTGACTGAAACAGGAATTTCATGAAAGGTTATGTTTCTCTGTAAATTCCAGTCCTTGGGTATGCTATAGCATTTACTTTATATCTAAATCTTAATTATTTTGTATAAATTATATTTAGATATATTTAACTGTATTGCCATAAAACAAACAAAATATGAAAAACCTCTAAAATCTTGATAGACCCTAGAAGAAAACATCAAGTATCTTATCTATTTTAACATTTATATTAGTGTTCAGTCAAAGGAGGTCTAAAAGTCTCACTTAGATGTAAACACATTATAGATATCGGAACTTGAGTGAGAGGAATGTCTTTTTTACTAATCTCAAAAGAATTGGATCAGGTTCTGCCTCTTAGAAGAATATGTTCCAGGTATCTTCTATGGAGTTTTATTGTATCACTTTGTCAATGAGTCAGATCTTGTGCTCTATTTATTTATTTCTCTCTTTTCACAGAACATGTGATGTGGAAATCTGATGACCAGCGAAGATGTGTTGGAGGAAAATTACTGCTAGTCCTCTATAAAGTGGTAATGTCAAAGTATTTAAAATATCTGTGCTTTTTTTTCCCAGAACTTTATATAAAATTAGACAGGTCATAATATAATAGTGATGAAAGAAGCACGACTAAAATTTTAGTATTAGAACACAGAAATTATAATACTTCTTTATTTACTTTTGTTTTATTTACAAAATATTATTATATATGATCTTTATCTAAACCAGCAAATAAATCAATGCAACAGTAATAATTGTTTTGGAAGGAACTACCGATTATATTTTCCTCTTATCAGCTATTACTCTATAAATAACATGGATACTTGCTATTCAATCCATGTAATGCAATAGACACCCCACATCATTTACTTAGTTCAAGCAAAAGACATCTTTCACTTCCAAAAATCCTTACTTACAATAATCAGTATGAAGTATGTCCAATTTCCTGTGAAGACTACCAACATTTTCTATATGAATGGCAAGATATGCACCTAACTGACAATTAATACATACCAAAAATGGGAATGTGACCATTGCATAGAAAAAGTAATCTGGAATTTATTTTTTTTTTTAAGAAAAATACTGAACTGTGGTTAAAAACCAGTACAAGGTCCCCTGTTATACTGTTCTGTTGTGAAGATCCTCTGGGTAGAAATTTTTCATTTTATTTGAGTAAATGCTTTAGAAGTATATTAGATTTATTTACCTACCTCACTATGATTTCTCAAGAATAGGCTAGCTTCTATTTCACAAAAATGTAAAGCACTATTAATTTGAGATTAAATGTTTAATGGTTTGATTACTATGAACAGTACCGGTTCATTGTTTTTAACACATTGTCCCTAATGAGTATTCTCTCCACCATGATTTCTAATTTAGTCTTTAGTAATTTGCAGTAACAGATTAGCTAGCTGTCAAGGAATAAAACTGCACACAAACATCATGTTTGGATTGGTGGCTGAGGGTGTGGAGGAAGTGGTTTGGTGACTTTTCCAGACAAGAAAGGACCTTTTGCTGTTGGACTAATGGCAGACTGAGTTGTACTCTAACAGACTTATGATCCTAGGTGAACATCTTTCCAACAAACTGAGCACCCTCAAAAAAAAAATTCCAGAAAGATGCACAATGTAAAGCAGTTAATTGCCAAAGTAGTTTTTATCAGATTTTGCAGAAAATTCCTCAAAGTTTCACAATAAATTGTACAATATGCTCAGCATTACATATAACACTTAAATATTATAGATACCTAGTTTTGCCCTGAACCAGAAAGAAGTTGAGTCACATCTCCTCCATACATTTCTTCAACACAAATGTTTACTGAAGTTGCATATATGCTGCTGAATATGTTGACCATGGGATCCCAAGCCGAGAGGGGCTTACACAGGTTTGCATCCACCCTGCTCACGGTTAGTCCCATCTGTAGGAGACTGGCTGCATCAAGACCTCTTAGATTTCAGCTTCGGGTCTCCTGGCTTTGTACTGTGCTTTTATTGCCTAAGAAGAAACTGGGTGAGAAAGAGAGAGACTGGATGTTCTTTTCAGTTCGAAGTCTTTGAAATAATTTCAGGACTGTCCAGCAGCCCAGTAGAGCTGTTTTCTGAAAGCACAAAGATGTGACTGTGTTGCATACTGCAGGGTATGTGTTGGCATTTGAAGGTGCAAAGCCTCCTGGGATAGTACTGAAAGGCAAAGGGTGCAAAATTTGGGGCAATCTTACCTACACAGCTTATTTGAGATGAGTCACTTAAATTTCTGAAACTATCCAGGAGAAATTAGTTTCTTCTAAACTGCCTTTTTCAGGCAGTGCTTCTCACTATGTATGTATGAGTCCCATGACACTAACTTAGCTGGTTAAATTCAGCCTGCCCATCCAGGTACTCATAGTGGAGGCACTGAAATGATACTAAACAACTTCCTTTAAGCATCAGAGTCTGATCGATTTGTCTCCACTTCTATGTTGCCCGTTACTTTCACTGTATGCACAAGTGTTCTCAAAAAAAAAGAGATGTTTTGAAAAACTAATAATTTATATTAAGCACTTAGAGGAAATAGGGCAATTTCAAAATCCACCTTTAACTCACAAGAGGTCTGCCAGAGTTTCATTAACTGTAAAATGCTGATAACATTACTAATTTAGAGCATTCAAATATTGCAAGGATTATCTAGATAGTGATTATAAAGCAGCTTGGCCCCAACTGCATCATTTTTCAGGAAACGTTTTAGGCAGTCACCTAAAACTCCTTCTGACTAAAGGTCACTCAAGTTCAGGAGACTGCCATCAGGACACAACTCTGGTACTTCAATGTATTTAAGATGAAAGGTAACATCTAACGATTCTTTTGTCCAGACATCAGCATCTGGTCTTCTTCTTTAAGCTGGATAAAATATAAACACAAACTCAGATCTGTATATAAACTCTGTAGGTGAATTAAATACTGTTATACTAAAAGTAAAGGACTCTTGTGCTTCCTATATTCTCATCATCCAAATATGGCATTCAATTTGCATCAAAGATGTTAAATACTAAGATTATTTTTTTTTTTAAGCATAAATGAGCATATAGCATAATTTCTTCCAATGATATATTTAGGGAAGATTCCAATCTTATCTTTTCTCTCTTGACCCACTACATGTACTGTATCAGTTGTTTATTGAAACAATAAAAGGTACAACCTTTAATTTATTTTCTTCTGCACAAAACCAATTAATGCACTATACCTCTTGAAGAAAAGCAAATTACTATATGATGTTGAATTCGTTTTCTCAAGAAAACTGAAAGCAGGTCAAATATATCACCCATCAGAATTCTGGAAAAAAGTTTGGAAAAATAATTTTGCATATGTTAAAGTGATTTTCAAATTAAAAAAAAAGCAACTAATGACTGTTTGAAAGGCAGTCTTATTCACTTCTTCCTTATTCATTCACTTCTCTTAATATTACAGCCACAGTACAGTGCTTCATTATTTTCTAGTACCTGATTTAGTGTCGGTATATAATCCTACTATCACCATAGCATTACTTACCTTTAAACTGAATTTAACAATGCTGCAGATTTCATTGGAAAACTTGAAAAATGTGATGCATACTACATTGAGTTAGGATCGTTGTACATTCATTAGATAGCATTTTTTTTTACATTTGAGAATGAAAGTTATATCACCATTTACAGCTATTACTGAATTTCTCATATTAGAGACTTAAATGGTAATAACACCCTCTCAAGATTCTGAAATTGCAGCCTGAGATGTACAGAGTATTTCTCAACTTCCTGTCATTCTTTTAGAACTTTTAATTACTTTTCTTTGAAGGCAGAAGCTACCACAGGGGCTCAAATACTTTATAATTATAGATACTCTTATGTCTTTTCCAGGCAATCTCAGGCCATTTGCAGTTTATTCCCATGACTCATACAGAAGTTTCTGCAGCAAGTTCATGTATAAAAACTGTAAGAGCTGTTGATGAAGTAATGGTTTTTACCAGTATTATCTTACATACTACACTTTTCCTGAATCACTGAGTGAGAGGAAAACTCATCACAGTTCTCAGCTGTTGAATATTGATGTCCAAATACTCAAAGGAATCTCTTTTTTCAAATTTAATGTAACTCCCTCAAACTCTTTTGAATCATATTGCCTGTTGGGACACGAGTTTATTCCCTTAGATCATTTAACTATTACACATGGGGCAAGAAAAAATTGGTTTTACCACACTAAGAATCCAGCTGAAAAGACTGAAGCTGCATTTCCTGCCATTCCTAAAATTCAAATTTAGCAGTCCTCATGACTAAACAGCTTTTCATGTTAAGCATCATACAGTACAAAGAAAGCCAGAAACATACTACTTCACCAGTAAGGAAGATATTTTCTTGTACTGGATAAAAATATATTTTCCAAGTTCTTTTAGGTCTTTTGGCTTCTTTATCAAGTGTGTATGTATAGTGGTCCCTTCAATACAAAGAAACAACTTGATCTCATAAGAAAATGGATTTTAGTCCCTACTCTCACAGTTTGAAGTCTAAGTGATAATCTGAAAATACATCATTGATTCACTGAGACCTGTCTCCATTCTACAACTGTTAGCCAATATCAGCGAGACTGTATTGTAGAAATAATACTAGGCTTCACTAAGCATTAGGTAGCCATAAATTCAGGCTACTTGAGTCGTTAAGTGCAGTAGAATCAGATGTTTCTTTCCTTCGGTACCACTAAACTTAAAATTATCTTTGCTATCATCAGAAGTGTTAATCTTTTATCAATATATATAATAATTTCAGAAGTATTGATTTCAAAAAGATCATATAATGATATTATATTATTTATGTTATTTTCTATTAAATCGTATTAGTGGTACATGAATGCTTTGTAAACACAGTGCAATTTATCCTGGCGGCACACAAAACTTTCATCCCAAAAAATGCCCGAAAGCTATCGTCAAGCCTTTTTTTTTTTTTTTTTAATATATAAACTGGACTTCAGGCAGGCCATGGATTTAACACTGAAATAAGATCACAAGTTGTGGATCTCCCTTGTATAGAAGAGATGTATGTTTTTATCCTCCCAATCTTATTTGCAAGATGTACCACTAATAAAATCTTATCTCATCAGAAATAAGCAACTTGTATCTAAAAGTGTTCTGAAACCCCTCTACTTCATACTAACAGATAATGATGAGAAACTGAACCTCAGTTCAACTGATTTATTAATTATTAAATATAGCTGTCTTCCCACTGTTTTTTAGCCCCCAGACACAGGCAACCACAATTGCCGCTACACTGTGGGATTCCCCCAGTGCAAATTTACAACCTGGTGTATCTCTCATCATGTTCTGCTTTCCATTGGAAGGAAACCCTGGCATCGGTAGAGTGAAAGTCACAGTGCTCCTCAGCTGTTTTCCTGGCCTAGAGAAACAAGCATACTGTGGAACATAAATGCCACATAGCCACAGTCTAATTTCAGCCATTTGTACAAAGTCAAGTGCCAATTATAGGCAGAAGACACACAGTGCTACCTAATCTCCACCACATCTGATTACTATAATTGTAATATTAAAGAGCGGTAGAGGGTTACCTCTTGAATGAAACAGTTGGATGAAAATTCAGATGTGACCTGAAGCTGAATCCAACCAGCTCAGCAATATTTCTGCCATCTATACTCAGGCTGGCAGTATCTCTGCTGTTACCTGACAAAAGGCTCTGACCTATCTTGATGGAAAATGATCTGTGCTCATTTATTTATCACTGATCAGCCAGAGAGTGCAATGACACTTAAGGAACACTGACATCTTCAGTGCCTTGGTATTCTCAACTGATAGAGTGTGCTTCAGCTCATCAGAGCTGCCATGCGATAACCAGTGCATGCTTATAGAATTAATAATTAAGTTCAGTGCCTCTAAATGCTTTCTGTAAATAGGCTAGGAATTTCAGCACGGGAAAAAATGATGGAGACATAATAGGAGTCAATAAAATCATGAGTGGTGCAAAGAGGTAAGTAATGATTCACTTTTTTTTTTTTTTTTTAATAAAAGCGTCACAGGCTGTCAAACAAAGCTAGGTGTGACATTCAAAAGAAGAAAAAGTGGATCTTCACACACTGTGTAAGTAATCTGTTGAACTTCCTGACACAAGACATAGTAAATGCTAAGTGGGTTTTTGAATTCAAGTGGAGACTATACAAGCTTATGGAAGAAATTTTCAACAACAGTTATAAACTGCAAACAAATCAACATTATTGTTCAGAAATTCCTGGTGCTGCAAGTTTCTACAGACTGCAAGAGTGTGCTGAGAAAGTTTAACCATGTTTCTTCTATTCCTATACACTTTTATAGATATCTGGTTTTGGTTAATACTAGAAAGATGATGCAGGATCATTTGGTGTGACTTCCTGCAGTAATTCTATCTTCTTCATGTCTTCTTTACCATGAAAGCACTCTGTAACCACAAAAATTTGAGTTCTGTGTTAATGAAAGAAAGCTAGTGAATGAAGTTGATCGGTAGATAGTCCCTTTACCTGTTCTTTCCTAATATCACTTGGGGGTCATTTCCTATGTAACAAATTTCTGGTCAAGGGCAATGTGAAGGAGTCAGAGTTCAGGAACCAAATCTGCTGTCTACAAGGTAAATATGTTGCAGCCCTGGGCAGTGTAGACATAACCCAGCTGGTGCCCACTGGTTTTAGGGCCATGGATTTGTTTCTGATCCTTATTATTTAGCAACATTGTTAGAGCCTCCTCTAAAAATACCCCCAAGGCCAGATTGACATACTTTTTGTATTGTAAACCTGCAGAAGCACTATCAAAGTTTGTCATCTCTAGCATGTATGACCCTGCATGTCAAAGCATGTTTAAAATGGCTTTATCTCCTATGAAAACTTCCATGTTCTGTTTGCTCCAGAAACTGTTCCTTCCTAGTGTTAGCAGAAAACAATAGCAAGCAGCTTCAATGCTGTAGCAGATCTGAACTCTCCTGCAAGAAAAATGGTTTTCATATGGGACTAGGAAATTATTAAATCAAGAATTGACAGTTACGAATGTTGGCACATTTGTTTTTGACTTGTAAGTTGATTTTATTTTGGTGGGGAGGGGGGGAGCTCTGCTTTTTGTACCCTTTCTTCTATTCCACACATCTACCAGGTTGAAATACTGTACTAGACACATTTCTTCCTTACCGAGGTGGGCAAAAATAAACACGGGACTAACATCAGCCACATTGCTTAACCCAGCACTGAGAGGCACTAGGATGTGAGTGCAGTGTAAGAACCTATGCACTGTAGAGCAGAAATTCACAAAAAAAACAAAGTGAGGTGCAGACAGAATAAGTGGCTTCCTAAGGTCATAATGGAAGTTTCTGTGAGAACAAGAAATAAAACTTAGATCTTCGGGTCTGATGCTTTTATCATAAGATCATCACGAAAGGAAAGTCATCTCTGGTTAACACTGCATGGTCTATTCCCAGGTGTACCATATTCTTGGGACAGTAGCTATCAACTGTTAATAAAGTTAAGACCTCTTTATTACAGCAATAAGCCAACCTTTCATAGACATAAAGCAGAACCAAGATCTTGATTGGCCACCTCTATTTAATAGCTCCACAGAGCAAATTTATGAACAGTACTCTCTTTAGACTCCTTTTATTTGTAATATTTTTATTTTTATTGCAACCTTGCCCCTAAGTACTACTGAAGAAAACTGATGCTACATTTTTAAGGCACATACATAAGTTTAACATCACAGATTAAGTTTTTCCAGTGTAATTTTCCAAACATCAGAAGTGCAAGGGCAATCGATCCATTGATGCCAAAATTTGAAAAGCAGAGACCTGTGTTGTACCTCTGTCCTTAATCTCTAGTTTTTCAAGTAGGGATTATTCTCCACTTCTCAAAAGTGTTACAAGGGCGAATACCATTTATACTAAGTAGATGAAGATCTGTGCAGGAAAGTCACTATATGGGTTGCAAATGTTATAGGGACACCTCCTTTTCATTCAAGCTAGGGCTTGTACACACAAGGAGAGTATTTTGTGTTGAGCTGTGGTACTCTAGTTCAGAACGGAACAAAAGTTCCACAGTAATTTCTATGGGTAGGTTGCTGAATGCAAATTTAGTGCTACATAGGGCTACTCTCTACACAATATTCTGTCCAGGTATTCTGGTGGTCTCGGATTGAGGTTCGGATACCGGTAATCTAGATGTCCACATCCAAGATGGACACCCTAATTTACTTACTGGTGAATGGAAATTAATAGGCACTTTTAGGACATAACCTGTATGATCCTTTTGATCACGTCTAAGTTAAAGTGAGATGAATCAGTCATCCTGAGTGTTTTCCTGTGAAAGGAAAATACATAAAGTATTCACATACTGACATTTGCACTGGCAATGTCCATATTTCTCAGATTAATTCTACCTTTAACTGTGCATATTGATGGACCACAGTCCTCCAGTGGAAAGTTGAATGCTCAAGTTTTGACTGTTCTTTGCTTCCTGCTCCACTGTACATCCATTTCTCTTCTTTCTGATACAGATCTTCATTTTTATCTTCCAATAGTGAAGCTGAGACATGCCAAGACAAAATATTTCCCATCTTAAAGTCAGTGAGTGTTTGTCAGTTTGGACAAGGAGCTTTGGCAGTAGTACCTATAGTTGGCTGATAGCAGCAAGAAAATTAGAAGTGATATATACATTAGCAGCTTGTGAAGTTGTGTTCATCAGGCTGTGATTCAACCGCGGCAGTAAACGACACTTCAGCACTCCTGGTGCTGGATAAAACGTTCCACCCCAACAAGCATCGATTTGATATCAACTCCTTTTCTAATCATTTGAACACAGAACTATGGCCCTGATTCAAAACTTTTTATGGGTTCATTTCTAGGAGGAAGAGATATCTGTGGCAATGGATGTAGAATATCAAGAAAACAAATACCATTTTTCTGGAGCTCTGTGCAGATCTGATTTCAACACCACAGGGCAGCATGAAACCTCCTCTATCTATTTATAAAATCGTGGCCATCACTCACCATTATGGACATCACCATAAACATCAGATCTAAACTACCAAAACTGCTCAGCAGTAACTAACACCTTATCCAGTCCTGATTGTCTGTATAGATTTTAAAGTCTGTAATATCTCAGAGGTTGTGCATAACTTTGTATGGATTTTTGATTCTCACATTGCACAGGACAACAGACAGAACCCACACGCTTATTTCTGCTGCTTCTCTTCATTCAAAAGTTGATTGACCACGTTGGCAATTTTACCAGTGTTATTCAAAGTTTATTATGAAAGGATTCAGAATGTCAACTGGCACCTCTTTTATTTAGCTTTAAAAGTATATTAGTTTCTAGATAATTATTGATTTAAGTGCTGTTGAAATTCACTTGTAATTTTGGATAATTCTTTTTTTTCTCTGCTTACTTGACCTGTGAAATCTTTAATTAGACAGTAGTTAGTCATTGGTTATGACTAATTTACTCTGACTTCAGCTCTCTAGACCACTAATCACCTAACCTCCTCCATAAGCAATAAAGAATAATATCACAGGCTAAAATAAATATCTAAGTGGGACGAATTGCCCTCTGCAGTACTAGTTCTAGGTAAACTTTATGAATTTCCAATTGGATTACAGAAAAAAACCTCTTTATCTCTTCTTTAATCTGACAACAAATGCCTGTAAAGGGTGCATTTGGGAGACTAAGGGGAAGCTGCTGCTGCCTCCTGCTGAATGTTGCTTGCCTTGTGACATGATTGTACATCACACACTCCAAAATACCCAAGGGGAAAAGAGAAAGAGCTTCCTTGTGAACCCTGAGAGGTTCAATAGGGAAAGTTCTTATAATGTTGTGAGGAGTTAAAAAAACTTCTCTCATTCCAAGTGACAGATGCCAAAGGCACTAACTCAGAGATGCCCAGTGTTCCTGTTCTGAGGACTAGAGTTATTTTCACGATTTTAAAGTTACACTTTATTCAACTGGCTATGAGGTTTCCTTGCATTATGTTTTATTATATATTTCATAGAAATCCCATGTGATAGCTCATGAACAATTTCATAGATACTTGTAAGAAATGTCACAAATAGTTTGATGTCAACAAACTGCTTTCATGTTTAAGAACTGGGATGGGTTGCATGACTAGAGTGCTCCAGTAGAAGGATACAAGATCTTTATGAAGGATAGGCTGGGAAAATGAGGATGTAGGGGAATCTGATGTTACTGGTAGATAACAATTTGAACACGAGCCAGCAACGTGCCCTTGCAGCAACAGCTATCCTGGGCTGCATTAGGCAGGCTACTGGCAGCAGGTGGAGGGAGATGATTCTCCCACTTTATTCAGCACTGATGAGGCTGTATCTGGAGTACTGTGTGCTCTTATGGGCTCCCCACTACAAGAGAGATATGAACGTACTGGAGAGACTCCAATGAAGGGCCATAAAGATGATTAAGGGACTGCAGAATGTGTCCTATGAGGAAAGGCTGAGAGACCTGGGACTGTATAGCCTAGAGGAGGTCCAAGGCCAAGATCTTCTCAGCATATATAAATATCTTCAGGGAAGGTGTAAAGAGACATGACCAGGCTCTTTTCAGCAATGCCCAGTGACAGGACCAGAGGCAATGAGCACAAACTGAAACACAGGATGTTCCCTCTGAACACTGGGAAACACTTTTTCACTGTGAGGGTAACTGAGCGCTGGCACAGGTTGCCTGAGGAGGCTGTAGAATCTTCATCCTTGGAGGCATTCAAAAATCATCTGAACTTGGTTCTGGCCAACCTGTTCTAGGTGACCCTGCTTGAGCAAAAGTGTTTGCCCAGATGACCTCCAGAAATCCCTTCTGACCTCAACTATCCTGTGATTCTGTGAACAGTTCTTCTGGAACTTCCCATGGATGGATATTTCATTTCATGTGGTATTTCACTGTAGTTGTAACTCAGTGTGCTTTTTTCTTCATACGTTGCTTAATATTTCATGAAAATATCATAAATCTTATATGACAATTTCAGATATATTTCTCATGAGTGTTTCATGAAATATTTCATGAGCATTGCTATGACATTTCATGAACTTTCTTATGCTTGAGGACAAAATATATCATCAAACATTTCACGACGGTTTCCAGAATATTATCCAAATTTTTATGGAAATTATGATATTTCAGAGATAGTTAGGTTAAATACTTATTGACTACTTTCCAAGTAAACTTTTTTTTTGAATATGCAACTTCTAAAAACAAATAAAACACCAAAGCATGAAGATTTGAATCTCCTCAGGTGTTTTTAGATGGCAGTTTGAAACAAATAAAGTGACAGCATAAATACATCCAAGAACCTTCATAGCCAGACATATTGTCAGAATGTGAAAATACATGTCTGTTAGGAAATTCAACCTGCATCCAGGCATGGAATTACCTAGGGAGGGTGCTTAAAAAATGTCGTCTTTGCTTATTTTCCTTTTCACCCCCATTGCTAGTGTTGTTACAATTACATGTCACCAAAATCACTGCTCTGTGTATTTCAGATTTTACATATGATCCCTTTATAGTAACTAGTGGAGTGATGCACCCTAGAAAAATGTACCTCTTGGTTATGGAGACACTTTCACACTATTTGGTGTGAGGTGGATGTAAGAAACAATATGTAACATTTACCAAGAATGACAGGCTGAGTTACCTTTAGTGGTAGACAGAAAAGAGACAGCTACGACTGTTTTCAGGTAAAGCGGTCTCCAACAGGTGCATTTATTTGTCCTTGGCACTTCTATAATGTCTTGAGCTCTATCAAATCAGGTCTTTACTCTTTCTCTTCTGACCCTGCAGAACTCTGTTCCAGAGACACCTCATTAGTGTCCTTTGAAACTCCTAGAAAAATCAACAAACACATATGTTCTCACTTCTTCTAGTTACCTAGATATAGGGGTTGGAAAACAAACAACACACTTATTTTTGAGTACCAGAACACTTAAGATTTTGGGCCTGTGGGAGATGAAAAGTAAGAAGAAGCTATTACTCTTTATACATTTTTTGTAGCATGAAATATAGAATGTATCACCATAAGTTTCGGTATAACGTTTTCAGCTCTTCTTCCTTCTCAGTATTAGAACAATAAAGAAACAGGAAGTTATTTTGTACCTCACTTAAGCCACATTCTGGAACTACGCTGCAATGACCTTTTTTTGCTACTATTTGATAATGTTTGAAAGATGAATACACGTTCTATGCACTGCTTTTTGGGAGAGCCTGGAAATATACACTTGACTGGCTCATGAGAAATTGATGGTTGACTGGCAGGAGTCACTCCTGCCAGTCAATCCAAGTTACTGAATGAACTCCCAAGCTACAGAAGAGTCATGGCTGACATGATGGCTTTTGAAACTGTGGTGAGGTTGTGGAGATCAGGTTAGAAGTCACATGTTCATCTCTGCAGAAACTGCTTATGCTGACAGAAGTTCCCACAAAAAAAAAAAAGAAAAAAAAAAAAAAGAAAAAAAAGAGCCCTCTCAGACCAGAAATACACTCAGTCCAACCTCCTCCTCCAGCAGGCAGGGTCAGCTCTGCCATCAGATGGTGTACTCAGAGCTTTAACCATTCAGGCCATGAAAAAAACTCAGTTTGATTCAGTTTATGCCCACTGTCTCTCGTCCTTACACCATTCAGCAGTATAGAGAGCCTGCATCCATCCTCCCAGTACCTTTTGGGGGAAAGCTATTAAGTCCTACCTGAAACCTTTTCCAGGTTCAACAAGACCAGTTTCTTCAGTCTCTCCTCACAGGGAACACATTCCAGAACACTAGAAATTATAACTGCATATTCAGAGTCAGGTAAAAAAAAAAATCCAGAAAAAAAATATAACCAAAATAGAGGTGTAGCTCTGCTTAAGGACCATTTTATATCCTGTGCAACGCTCAAAGAAATAGATTTTTTACAAGTAGTGCTCAGAACCTCAGGAATTAAAAATATGTTTCACCACTTGTTCGCTTGGTGACTTATTATCTCTGTAAATCTTCATCTATATGGAAGTTTAAGCAGTGATATGTTCCCCAAAAAGAGTTTGTCTATTGCTGAAATGCTAATCTTCATACCAGATGAAAATTCCAGATAAAATGCTGTGCAATAGATGCTGTGTAAAATATTGTATTAACAGCTATGAAATGTGCCTCAGAAATTCTATTAAGTTAATAATTTCAGCCATAGCACTAACCAAACAGTGAAGAAAATTAATTTGGATGGTGTTTTCTTTTTTTTTTTTTTNTATGTTGCAACTTCTGGTAAGAGAGAAGGTATTACATGATAATGAGAAATAAATGTCTTTGAAGGAGTTAAAGCTAGCTCCAGGCAGAGAATATAAAAATTCCCAAAGCAAATGTGTATTAGAAACAATCTTTTTGCTCCGATCCATGTTTGAGGGTAAAAAACTTGAACCTGCTCCTACTTCTGCACAAAATGATTACAACAAACCACCATTTCACAATGTCCAGGTCTTACACTACTCCAAAAATTTTCTGAATATTTCTGAATACAACTGCAATTTACCATAATATGTCACAAAAAGGTGCATACTTGATGACCACATCACCATCTTCTGCTTTGCTTCAGACTTTTGTCAGATAGTTAAGCTCACTATTAAGACTTCTTTCTTATAAAAATTTGTCTTTGGGTAGGAGAATGAAATAAATTGTGGCACCTGTGCTTTCATACACCTAAACCCTTTTGCCTCACCAAACTACATATCTGCATCTCAAGCCGATAAATTGGGAGTGTTCTTTGGCCACTTCTCTCCCCCAGACCATTCCTGGTCATTGTCAGCTATGGTGCTGACTTGGCTGCATTGAAATTTTCCCTTAGAAACTGTACAGTCATTTTTCCCTGCAGTCACGTACTGTCCACTTTGTGCCAGTACAGTCATCTGTGTTCAGCATAAGGTTACTTGCACAGACAGAGCTAACTTCTTGAGGTTCTCTACAACTCTGTTTTCTCCTACTTTTAGGAGAGCCCTACATTTAGGAGATACACCCACATTCTTTGCTCATCTCATTGCTTTCCACAATAAAAGATCTTTTTCTCCATAACACAAGACATCTCACAAGAAAAACAAAACAAAGAAGTCCTTCATGGTCAGACAACACACGATAACACAGACAGGAGAGGTTTGGATATCATGGTAAACATTTTTGCCCATTACTAGATCTTCCAGGCATCTCTCCTTTTTGTAAGGTTATATTCTCCTCATTCCATGTGTAATGAAGTTTCTTACTCTGATGACCAAAACAAAAAATCCTCCTCCAGAAGGTTATGCAGGGGCATAAGAAACAGCAGTACATAATATTGTAATGGTGTGGATCAATTCCACTGATGACAGGAACATGCAAACATATGGTCCAAATCTGACTGTCGTAATCAGTCTGACTGTTTAAATAGGAAGCTGGTACACAATCTGTATGAACCTGAAAAATAAAGAAGTCACACGGAAATCTGCTATTGACCCCTGCAAGATAAAAATCAGCAAGTCATAGTTGGAGGACTGCCAAACCTGGGCATGGCAGCAGAGCATCTGTACAAGCATTAGCAAATCCTAACACTGCAAAATAAACTTGATAGTGAAGAGTTTAGGCCACACACTATCTTGCTCTAACAATCGCATGATGTGTATACAGATTGTTTCAAAAGGAATGAATTAGGCTCACTAGAAATTAAACCACACCTGAAGCATGACTAGACAAGCATTTATTCAAGAGTGTGGCAGTAGAACTCTATCAGCTACTCCTGCTTGTCATCACCTATCTGAACATGTTATTAAGCAACATGCAGGAGAGAGTGAACTACAGTTTGGAGTCACTTCCACTGAAATCATCAAATGTTTTCTGGAGAAAGAGGATGATAATATGAAATTATTATAGCTGTGAACTGACTGAAGAAACAAAATTAAAAAACACTATGAGTAATGCAGAAGCAACTTTGTCTGGTTAAATCCCATTTTTAGTCATTGCACCTGGCACTGGTTCCACTGATCTTGCAGCTCTTCACAGCTGTTACCTGCCAGTTCTTTAAAGGCTGCTCACAACCTCACAGTGATGGAGATTCTGGCTCTGTGGGCTTTTTAACCCTTTACATTAAGTTGACAACAATAACTTTATGACCTTGAGGCTTTTTCAAGTGAACTAGTGCTGTCACATGTTAAGGATTTACATTCAAGAATAATATTTGTTACAATTTTTCATGACAAAAATCCTTCATCTGTTTTTTGATTTGTGTGACTGCAATGATAACTTAAAAAATAGCACCTCTCAGAATCTTTGTTTTCCCAATTCATGATTTTTCACTCCTAACCTTTCTGCTAGTTATCTTCTTCACATTCCTTTTTTTTTAAATCCTCACCTTCTCAAGTTCATTTTTCCTATCTCTGCCCCAAATTTGTGACATATTAGTTACAAAAAACTCTGATAAATACATTTTATGGAGAGTTAAACTTTTCACAATGAGTGCATTCCATGATTTATGTCTTTCATCCTGATACTATCAGGCAATTATAGGTCCTACATATCATGACTGCACTGTCTTGGTCAATGATCTACTTTTCAAATCATGCCTTGTATCAATTGTTCAAAGCATTGTGAATGTTCAATTTAATCAGGTAGAAGAACAAAAATTCTAGGCAGTATGCAGGGGTGGGAAAGGAGGCAATAACCTAGCTTTTTTTGACAGAGGATATTATGCTTCTAGAATACCTCCACATTTCCAATATTGCCAATGCTTGTGAAGGTGAGCACAGCGTGAAATTCATTGCTAGTATATGCCACATGTTAATGGGGAGGAGGGTTTCATAGACAGAGATAATACTGCTAAGATATGATGGATGAATTTAAATTTAGAAACTGGGAAGGCATTTAATTTAGATTTACAAGGACAGATACTGTAAGTTAAATATCAGATTATTGTTAGAACCATTGTAAAACATAGCTGTAACAATCCCAATTGCGATATAACTAAGCCCTGCCTTCACTTAAGGCACAAAGAATTTTGCAGCTTCGATCGCAGAAGAATCTAACAAAAATTCTCACTCCTCTCAACTAGAGATGTTTACAAATTTCAGATGTGCTGGATCCAAAGACCTATAGGAGACTTCACATTTCTTTAAGTAGGGTTTTGATTCAGGATAGTAAGAACAAAGTATTGATGCTCTGAGATGCAAATGACATTAGTACACTGTGATTTATGTGCCAAAAGATTGTATATGCCACTTTTTTATGAAAATCAGAAGCTATAATCTGAAGCAGGGCTCAGCAAAGTTCTTTACTTCACCTTCATGGTATTAGCCTAAGAAAGAAAAAGTTTGCATTGCAGTCACTAGCTTTCCATCTATGGTACTAAATCACAATTAAAAAATTACTTAGATTTTTGCAAAATTTTTGTGAAAATATACTTGGCTTGTTAAAATGTGCCTACATACATACTTATATACGTAATTGAAGCAGAAGAGGAAATAATCACTCCCTCTCACATTTACAGCTGAACTGTGAATTGCAGTATAATTTAATATTACTGAGTACAATGGGGTGCATCTGTGTATCTGGGATAACCAGTCCACCCATCTTTCTAGAAAATATACTTTTGAAACAAAAAGTGTAGTTCTACACATCTTAACTCTTAAAAGCTAAACTCAAATGGCTAACATTGGGATGAACAAGGCTGATTGTCTTTTATCTTGGTGAAAAATATATGAGCTTATAAATAAACTCATTTTCCTTGTAAGGCACAAAAAAAGGGCAGAGAAAACTCAATATTAGTTGTTTTACACACACTGTGTGAATTTTTGATGCCCATTCATAGTAACTAGAAGAAAAATTAGAAGTATACTGATGCACCAGATTTATTTTACTTACTTTTTTTTTCCTTAATTGGACTGAGTTTGTATTCATTACAGTCCAGTTTCTCCTACCTCACAATCATAAATCATCTTCAACATGTCAACATAATACTGTGCTAGCTGCATTGCTGTTGTTATATATCACAGTCTCCCTGTGTGGAGGCAATTATGTTTGTCCAGATTGGACAAAATACAGTAGATAAATTGAAGTAAGGCAAATAAGTTACATGGTATCATATATTTCTAGCCCAGTATAATATATCATAAATTCACTCAAGACATATTGAGTATAATGCTTTCATGCACACAGACACACAAAGAAATCACATTTCTAACCAGATTGTCTGTATTACTACAGTCATGTGTAAATAGGACTGAGATCCTTTAACAGAGTATACATAGTGAAAAGTTTCTAGCATTTTTCCCCATAGCCTACTGCTTCTATTTTCTGAAGCTCTGGTTCTACTCTAGTTCTGCTGCCCTGACCAGCCATTCCAACAAGCAGAGCTTGATCACCACACGGTGAAGCACAACTCCCTTCCTGAATTATATTGAAATCCTTGTCATCATATGGACTTTGAGACGTATTAACCAGAGATCATGTTGTTGATAAATTGGGGTAATGACTTATTGACCACTACATCGGACTAGTGCCAAGACTGTGCAGTGACCTGTGACATATTCACTCTTCTGCAACTGAGTTTGCAGAAATGAGAAGCTGAAGTGTCCTTGTTCTGCTGTTACTGACTTACATGTGACTGCCAAGACACAGAAGGCTTACTGGCAGAATTTCTTTGTTGCATAACTTTTACCATAGTATTTTAACTTAACACAGTCATATATGTCATCTTAATTTCAGGGTACAGAGTTTTCAACACTAAAACATGCATTGAAGAGTAAGGGTTGTGTCTAATTTTCTTTTAAATATAGATAATTTTAAAAATAAAATAAAACACACATTACTACAATATTTTTTTTCTTGTTTTCCCTAACAAATGTTAAAGAAAAGGTGGTTTTGTCAGTCTGAGTTTTTTTTTATTCTGTATATTCCACTCCTCGTTCCCAGGGTTTATCACAGATCTAGAATTAAAAATGTTTTTTTAATTTCCCTAATTATTTCTGTTGCCCAATGATGTGTATCAGTCCAATGACTTCATCCTTCTGAAAGTCAAGTAACTGCTTACCTCCAAGTAACCAACAACGAAAATTTTAAGTGAAATTCCTGCAATGATAAAAAGCAAACAAGCAGTGTGGAATGTGTCTTCAAAATCTCGCGTTTGGTTTTCACACTGTTATTCTCAAATTAATTACACTTCCCAGAAGAATGTTTGCCAGATTTAGAAGTGCTATTTCATATTATAAAAAGAGGTCTAGCTCAATTTTTCTCCATGTCAGCACTGGTTTGGTGCAAAAATGTTGGGCAGTCTGAAGCCTGTTACTATTCTCGGATACTGTGCTAGTTCAGAGCATGTTGGTGTGCCTTTCAGAAGGAGTAATACAGAGTTGGCAGCAATGTCACCAGCTGACCCAATAGTCTTGAACACCATTCTCTGCCAAGAACATTCAGGGTACCTCAGAGCACTGTGTGTCTGATACCAAAGCAAGTTTAACTTTAAAAAACTTGAAAATCTATAAGTAGTTTATAACAAGAGTTCATACTGTGTTTTCTATTCAAGCAAAGCTTTTGGCAAATGTCTCTTGTAGTTTGTAAGTATTTCTAAAGTATTTCTAACCTCATGACTTTGTGACTTCCCGTAGTGAGCAAATTGGACACAAGCAACAACAAGCCCTGAATCCAGATGATTATGCTTTTTGTTGCTATATAATTTTGTTGGATATTATAGAGTCTGGTGATTTTCAAGGAATAGTTATATTGAAAAGTTCATAAGACTAACCAGAAATTCATGAACTGTGAAGCTAGTGCACTGAAATAAATCATATTAATTTGGTATTAGATTTGAAAACTCTCAAATAAATCCTCAGAATATGATAATAAAAAAAACGTGCAAACATGACAGCTTACACTATGAATGAGCCTTTTAAACAGGAATAAATGAGACAATCAAAAAAAGTCAAAATTTTACAGATGACACGCTTTCTGAGCTGTCAGAGAAGATTGAATTCCAACAGTTATTCTTTCGTTGAAGGAAAATAAAATGAGTTAACATCAGCTTGGTCCAAACAACCAGCAATTTAATGCAAATCAGTTTAAGAGACAACTTAGTTAAGCCAGTCAGTACCATCTGTAGAGTCAGAAGCTAGGTTTTTACTGCTGAATAAAAGAGGTCAAGGTTAATGGGCACTGACTTGATTTTCACCATTTAGGATTTAGTCCTTTCTAAAGCAGTTTGCTCTTGGAGAAGGCTTTTTGGAGCAACACAGGGACTGCAGTAAGGATTAGACAATATGGACGACCCTTATTTTTATTTAGCACAGGCTTAGTCTTTTCTTTGTTATCAGTTTAAGGCTACCCTCAAAATTGACCTAATTAATTTGAAAATATGCTTCTATTAAAACCAGTATAGGTGATAATTTCCTGAGTTTCAGAGGTGAAACTGAATTGTGAACATTTACAAAACTATCCTTCCAGATGAGCATCACTGAAGTACAGGTAACCTGTGTCCATGATTTAAGCAAGGTAATAAGGAGCATTTAAATTTAAGCTGAACAGGCTTAACGATCAGTAAACAGCAGCTGATAACTGGCTGTCAGTTGTATACCTATATCCACAGATTCGTTTAAAGAAAATCACGAAAACTAAATAATTAATTTTTAAGCAAAACTCATTTTAAACTAAACCAATTTAAAGTGCCCACATTTTAAGCTATTTGAGTTAAGCCTTTGCAACTTTTCTAATTCAGAAAAAAACCTATACCATACACTAACCTTGTATGCACCTGTCTTTGTTCCATGTATTGATCTGTTTGGCCATGTAGTACCTGTGCATTGAGGAAAATAATTATTTCCATTCTGCCCAGATGCTCTGTGCAGATAAGAATGTCTAATCAAATTCAACAAATGTAATTAATTTCTGCTTCCAGTTGTCACTTGTTACTATATAAATATCTTTCATCTCTTGGATGGTCAATTTACCTGATCAAGAACAAGATACAAAAAGACACCTTCTGGATACTAAGACTGGGATGTACCCTACCTATCAAGTGGGCATCTCTGTCTAAACCTGTCAGCTAGGTTCCCTTCCCAGGCAAAGAAGAGAAAAACTCACTTTCAGGGTATGGCTCATCTAACTCAAGGCGTCTATATTAGGATAAGATTCTATATCGTCTAGGATTTTGCCCATGTAATTAATTAGGAATTGAAAGCTTTATGCACGCCCAAGGTGCTACCATCTTAGATAAGCTGACCATCACAGCAACTATCTTAGCAATGTGCCAATTTGAGGTTTAGACTTCTCTACATCAGCATTTCCTGAAGAGACTAAACTGCTGTGTGCAATTGCACCCACTAGTGCACAAGTACAAGTGTGCTGAATCCAGTACAAAGTGTATCTCTCTGTGCCTTTTTCATTCAAAAGTATGAAAGGAAGTGACGTCAGTTCCCAACTTTTATATGGAAGACTTGTAGTCACAGTGTTTTTCTGAACATGGGAGAGAATTAGGTTCTATGTTAGCTTCAGTTACAATATTACTTATCTAGGCCACCAAGGAGCTGAAAGTAAAGATCAATCAACCATTCTTTCTATGCCTTCTGCTGAAAGACAGCCACTGAGCCAAATAAACTACACGAAGTTTATAATACCAGACACAGGCTCAAGAAAGGCCATGTTTACATACTTCGGGCACCCTCCGTGACAGCAAACTTTTGATCTTCACTCCAAAGGGCCACTGGTTTGTTTTAAATCAGAGCCACAGCATAAAGCATGCAAAGAGTGAGGCAGTGAAGGACATCTTCCAGTCTCTTACTTCTGAAGCAAATGTGTTACTTCCTTGTCTATTGTTTTAATGACTACTATTTTCAGATTAAAATTTCAAAGAAGGAAATTTAACCAATCTGTGATGGCCAAAAGGATGACAAATAGTCAAAAAAAAAAGGGTGCTTAATCCTAATATCAGATGGGCAATTATACCGGCATTGCAGAAAAGGTTGCCTTAATTTTCAACAAACATGGGGATTGCAGACACATACCACTCTCCAGCCTTTCAGGTTGTACAGGCAGAGTTATCTCATCCCTTCCCTTGCATTCATGGTTCAGCAAAAATTACTTCTTCCCTATGTCAGATTTACGGAACCCATTTCAATAGAACAATGGCTGAGACACCAGGGGAAGGAATTTGCATTTCTGCCATAGTTCTCACACTGTCCTCAGCAATTGCCATTTGATTGTCAAGCACTTTCTGTGTAGCTCACAAGAATGAAACAAATGACTCTCACGTAACAGGATTTGGGCAAGGAAAGCAGATCCTGAAGGCATGCCACTGTTCAGAGAAGTGAACAATAATAACCATTATTAATGCATTTTATGACAGCTCCCAAAACCCCGTTATCAGTTCTGGTGGGCTATGCTGTGGGCTGCAGTCAGTGGGCTCCTGCTCCAAAGAGAATGGGAACAGTGTTCCAAATAAAATGGAGCTAACAGGTTCCAAGATACTGCTAAGCAAAGAGTGAAAAATTTGTACTGACAGTGGAATATATGGAACTTGTTATCTAACGAAATCTAATGAACAATATAATTGATGGTAAGAATCTGCAGTAGCAGTCCACCTCTTCTGAGAGTTACCACATCAGATATCCCAAAAGCAGTTATTAATTCCATATCTTTACCTCTTATAGAGTGACTGCATAGGCTGGGGATTAATGTGATGATTGGAGGAGGGCTGAATTTACTACTTAACCAACTCTCTTTTAACCATCAGTCTGGTTGTGTGCCAGACCAGGAATCGTTATCATAAAATTGACCAGGGCAAAAGAGAATAACATGTTAGTAGCTCTTTTTGGTTGATGACTAAGTCAAAATAGAGAAGTGACATGGGAATGACTGGAAAAAAAGATTCAGCAAAATCCATCCTCCTCTGTAGTGCTCTGCAGTCTCATATCTGTGTTCCAAGAACAGAGGCTCTTTAATTGCAGAAATATTAAAAATGAATATTCCTGAATTATGCTTTGCATGGGGCACGTAAGTCCAAGCCAAACAGTTTAAGATTCATTCATTGCTTCTGTTAACACAGACTCTCACAATATTCCAGAGGTTAATAAATGCATTAACATGCAAGGATTAGAAGCTAATGGTAAATAAAACCTTGGTAAAATGAGCTTAGGAAGTAATAGCATTAAAAATCAATGGTTCCTTCAAAAGAGACTAATGGAACCACTTAAATTATTCTGCCATTACAAGGTTTCTTATCTTAACCAATTAAGGGCAGAATAAGTAAATCAGGTTATTAACACAGAGGCCCAGAGATCTCCGTAACCATAATAAGATTTTTTCTACAGATATAGTGGGAAAAAATAGAACCACTTAGATGTAAAAGAGTACAATTGAACTACTTGAAACCTTCATATTGCATCCTAACACTGTCACTTGTGTTTGCATAAGGACCGAAGAAGTTTATTATCAGACCTTGTTGACATGAAAATTATTCAGATTTGGGGTCTTCTGAACACCATTATTAGATTTAAAAACACAATTATTTCACACAGAAAAATTACAGAAATATTGCCTACTCTATTGTGCTTTATATCCTTGACAGGAGAACCATAAATACTGTAAGAGGGTAGCTCCTTGTTTGCTTCAGCAAATGAAGAGCTTTAGCATCATTCTGAGACTTCTGACTGTACTACTCCAAAAGAGATTCTGATCAAATATTAATTTATTTATTTAATGTTATTATCATTGCTACTAGAAACTGGAGATAGAACAAGTTGAAAATAGTTACCAACTAAATGTAGATGAATGATGAATTTATGAACTTGAAAATAATGGAACACAGTGGGTAGAGAACAGGAGGAAAAATAAAGGAGGGAAATGAAATAATATTCATTTTTGAAGAAATTGACATATAGCAAATAAAGGCTCACATAAAATTTTACAACTCTCCATTTAAAAGAAAAAAAAAAAAGGGAAAACAATGATAGACATATTTATAATGGTTAAAGATGACAAATCCTGATTTTCAATGGCAATTCACAAACTTGGGCTGATAATATACACTGTGAAAGGAAAAGATGTAGGGATATCAAGAATATACAGCTGATAACTTCAGCTGGCAGAGTTTAGAAAGGATTTCTGTCATTATATAGTGGAATGAGGTTTTTACAATGTTTCTGCAAGATGTTTTATGTTTTAACATCAGGAAGATGAAGTCACTACCTCTTGTTTTTTCTCTTGATAGAAGGATAAGTGATACATCTTGAAGAAAATGGGTAATTCTACACAGTTACAACCTCTGTACATCTGGTTGCCAAGATTAGAATGGAAATATGACTCTTACAAAGCTTATATAATGTCTCTTCCTTTTTTCAGGTTCTTTAGAATGTTAATGCATAAAGACAAGCAATTCATTAAAAAAAAAAAAAATGTGATTCTGTCTTTCACTATGTAATTAATTGCAGAGCTTGGACAGGAAAGGCAGGATCTTGAAGATGTTGTGATATGGTCCACTTTTATAACCCACCCAATCACACTCTGCAACTGCCAATAGAACCTTCTTTTCCATGCATATCTAAAGGTACACATGTTGAAGACATAACTCTACTTTCACTCCCCAAAATTAAAGATTTCTGTATTTAAGTCATATTTAATAAACCTGAAGAGTGGGTTCTTTCTCAGTAACTGAGGAGAAATTAAAAGTTCACCAAACTAAACAATCTCTCAAGTCTTTACAGTGTTCCTAACTATGGAAATATCAAAATTCTTTCATATGGTATTTATTTCCTTTATTCCCAGATACTTTAATTCTCTTGCTCAAAACAATGACAGCAAAAGTATGCTTTTCTTGTCCTTTATAGAGGCTGAGGGTTTAGAGTTAGGAGCTCAGTTATCTTGACTTTTCTTGCAAATGGAAAACTAGATAATTACAAAAGATTATTCAGCACTCTTGAGATTGTGTTACTCATTTTCAGAGGCTTCTTTTAGAGACACGGGAAGACTATATGGTTGATTACATGCCACATTCTCAACAAGTACCTCAGATAAGTGCATAAAATTAGATGGAATAAGCCTAGACGTGGGCCACTTTCAATAGGACATAATAACATACATAGAAAAGGAGTGTTTGGAAAAACTGTAATCTAATTAAATCTGAAGGACATTTTTGTAGTCATACCATACATGGATTAAATAAACTGCTTTGAATAATTACAATTACTTAAAAATTCATAATTGGGGAGAAGTTATGACTCAAAAATGAGCATGTTAAAACTAAATATTTTAATATTTTGATTAAAAATATCAACATAAGTAAATTCAGCTTTTTAAAGACAAAAATATTTGAAAATTAATCTTTTCAGGTAATTAATCTTTTTGGGTAAATAAAATGGTTTGGCACAATTTTCTGTTGTAATATTTTTCAATTTTTATTATGGGTAGTTTATGCACTTGGGCAGACTGACTCTTCAGTAAGGCTGTTCACAATATGATCTTCATTGTCTCTGATTGAACTTTTGTTTTGCTTTTCTAAGATAAAGCTTGTGCTCCAAAACAGAAGTAACGTTATTAAAGAGAATGGCTAGCCTTAATCTATGCAACGCCTTCCATTCTTTAATGTGCAATTTTTAGCGTGAGTGACATGTTTGTAATGGACCAATTGTCCGAAGACTAGAAAAACCTCAAATTTCTTGGGAAGATAAAACAGCACAGTGCAAAATACATGTAATATTTATTTTCTCCCTGCCTTTATCCTATCTACTACTTGGAAAAAAAAAATAAAGCTGTTACAGTAGTAGTAGCTGTGAAAGCCAAAAGGCTATCACTGTTTTAGCGAGAGACTGAAAAGCAGGAACCAAGTCATTAGGTGACATGCTGATAAATGCGGAGGGGGTGAGAGACCCAGAACTACCTTGCTGGTCAACAAGTAAAGAGAAGAGCTTGTAATCAGCCAAGCAGTTAAGTATTATATGAAGGAGATCGTTTGCTACCTGAAAGAGGCCTTAGAGGTGAACTGATCGTACAAAATGGAAACAACATTGAGAGACTGGAAACAACCACAGAAATATCTGTGTTCGGAGTTTGTTTCAACTTTATGAAGTGGATCAAACCACAGAAAGCCTTGAGGAGAATTCTTTCAAAAGCTATTGTGTAATATTATGCAAGCTGCATTCTGTTCTTGGCTGAGATCACTAGAGTTTGTTCGTCCAAGGATGAACATAATGTGAGAGTCAAAATGCTCCACCACTGAATACATAGCAGCAATGCAGGGTCCCACAAATGTTCTTTTTCTACGTTAGATTCAGAGTATCCGGGTGTAAACAGAGACCTTGTCCAGACTACAAGCAATCCTAATTTTGGCATCTGCCTCTGAATTATGAAAAACAGAGAGTATATATCTGGGTTTGCATCATCTTTTATAGCTTTGATGCAATATCGCTAAATCGTAAAAGCTAGAGTAGCTGGCTCTGCAGACCTTTTTCTGTCATAGAACTACTGATGACTCAAGCACAATATGTTTGGAAATGTGTATACTCAGTATCATCATACGCAGGACAAAGAAGAAATGAAAAGGAAAGTATCTCAGCTCTTTATCTTTGAATTATTGATGTTTTATTACATAAAACAACAGGCTGAGAAATAGCCCATCTCAACTTTCATTAAATGCAAAACATACAACACTAAAGTATCAAGTAAGCACAAAACTTTTGCTACACGTGAATGGATTGTGATATCCATGAATAACAAACATTCTGGACTCTCAAAAGTATTATTATGCATATTTTTCAAATCATATTTATGCACAACAAAGTGTATGCAAGAGATCTATTCTCAAAAGACAGTAATTTAAAATACCATTTTCAGTAAAACTGAAACATATTATCATCTTTGAGTCTGGCTTTTAAAATGCATTTTAAGGTAACCAATTTTCATATTTTGTGCTTAAATTTAGAATTCTGCATTTAGACTTGATGATTTAGTTATGTAAATGTACATTTAAGCCCTTTAGTTTGATAGCTAAGGGCTAGTTTATAGCAAGCACAAACAAATCGTGCTACTTAAATCAGAACCACCAAAGGCTGATTTCTAGTTTAAAAGTGACAATGATATAGTATAGTGGAAGAATAAAAAAGAATGTAATGCAGCTTTCTTTAAAAATACGCGTCATTTTGTCATATTTCATAATATAACATACTGTCCAACTATTCTTACTGAAGTGCATTTTTCCATTTGCCTTGTCTGTTTTGATTTGAGAGTGTTCTTATGTAATTTTGTAGGTTATCCTAGTGGGAAATTTATTTGAGAAGAGAATTAAAATAGATTTAAGAGAATTCAGCTAAAACTTAGTTATACTTGCAGCATACGCACTCTTTTTTTCTCATACGCCTTAGAAACAAATACATTGAATTATATCAAAGAGAAAAAAAAAAAAAAAAAAAAAGGAAAAGGCTCACTATAGAAAAATATATTCTACTACAAATGGATACAAGAATGTGAGGCATATGAAGAGCTATGGAGGAATGCAGTTTAAATATCCATATGGCAAACCAAAAAATTCTTCAAATTACTTTTTTCTTATATAAGTTTATCCATTTAAAAAGAGGGAAGGGAAGGGAAGGGAAGGGAAGGGAAGGGAAGGGAAGGGAAGGGAAGGGAAGGGAAGGGAAGGGAAGGGAAGGGAAGGGAAAAGGGAAGGGAAGGGGAAAAGGAAGGGAAGGGAAGTGAAGGGAAGGG
>VWYH01008689.1:381922-627891 GCA_013399365.1 Pampusana beccarii
AAGGGAAGGGAAGGGAAGGGAAGGGAAGGGGGCCCAGAACTGCACACAATATTCAAGGAGGCCACATCAATGCTGAATACAGTGGGATAATCACCTTTTTTGATGAGCTGGTTAAACTGTGTTTGATGCACCCCAATATGTGATTTGCCTTCTTGGCTGCCAGGACAGACACTGCTGGCTCATGTTGAGCTGCTGTCAAGCAACTCCTCCACATTCCTTTCTGAAGGGCTGTTCTCCAACCACTCTTCTCTCAATTTATACTTGTGCCCAGCATTGTTCTGTCCCATGTGCAAAATCCAACATTTGGTCCTGTTAAATTTAATCCTGCAATTATCATTTAAGCTATTTACAATTAGCGCAGTGAAAGGCTACCTCAAGTATGATTCAGCCCATTGTAGCTCTGATGTCCAAAATACATGGGATTAAATGACTTTTCATACGTTTATCCCTCTCCATTGACTCTAGATCCTCCTCGGGAGGTTTAGGATGAACCAGGGAGGTTTACACTGGACATTTAGAAAAGGTTCTTCACCCAGAGGGATGTGGAGCACTGGAACAAGCTCCCCAGGGATGTAGTCATGGCTCCAAGCCTGACAGCGTTCAAGAAGAGGCTGGGCAATGCCCTCAGACACATGGTGTGGACTGTGGGGTTTTACTATGCAGGGACAGGAGTTGGACTCGATGATCCTTGTGGGTCCCTTCCAACTCAGGACATTGTATGATTCTATTATTCTAGAGAGTGTCTAGATCACTAATCTAGACTTTCAACTTTTACATAGCTAACATTATACTAAAAAAAAAAAAAATAAATCCATCTTACACTAAAATGAATAACTGGGAAAAAACCAATTTTTAGATAACTCAAAATTAAAAGAAGGCTACTCTATTAAGTGGTTTTAGGTAACTGCCTGGATACTTATACTTATCTGAAGAAAGACAGATGAAAATAGATGTTAAAGAGAAAAAAAAAGGAAGAATATTCAGTTTTCTTCAGGAAAAAAAGCACCTCTTCAACTTTCTTCAGGAAAGTTATGATACAGATAATTTTTGAGTTTTAGATTAATCTTGATAAAATCAGTGACAGCACACTTTGCTACAGTACAATAAAGTTTTATTTCCCAAAGGAGACTATGGAATACCTTGTGTGAAAACTTACAAATGCAAATTCTAAGATAGCTTTAGATTTCATTATCTGATATGTTAACAGATCAGATCTCATCTTTCTACCAGGAAATTTAGACCTTTCATTCACATGCAAATTGCAGTAATGGAAGTTAAGTCTTTCATCCTGAACTGGGGATATAGCTCCAGAGATACACACTGTCTTTGAAACAAGAACTCAGGCCTTGTCCACATAAGTGTTAGGACCCTGGGGTCATTCGTAAGCTTCATCATCCCTTACCAGCCTTCCGCGGGTCCTCTACCACTCTGCACATGCACCAGGACCCCATTTTGGCTCATTCCAGACCTGTCAGTTCATGCTTCAGCAGCCATGTCAGAGCACCGTGGTGATGCCGTGTCTCTAGCTCTGCCTCCCAGACGGGCCTCTGGCCTGCATCATAGCTTTGTCAGTTGCCCACTTTCCTTTTGCTTTGGACTAGAGCCCCTGGATGCACCCTGGACCTGGGGCATCACTTGCCATCCCAGGGGCTTTCAATGCACCCTTCTGTCACCACCTACATTGTGTCCACCATGCTCAAGCCCTGCTGGATAGCACCCCTTCGGTGGTGGCATTGCCTGTTCTGTGGCCACCCTCAGCTCCCGATTTATCCCATCTCATGGAGCACACCCATTCCCATGGTTCCCATAAAATCAGCAAGAAGGACAGCAGGACAGGAGCAGATCTTAAAGAACAAATCTCAGTCCTTTGAGGGACAGAGCTATGTGTTCTAGATTGGATAACAGGAAAAATTTCCTCACTGAAAGGGTTATCAAGCATTGGAACTGGCTGCCCAGGGAAGTGGTTGAGTCAGCATTCCTAGAGGTCTTTAAAAGAGGTGTAGATTTGGTGCTTAGGGACATGTTTTAATGGTGGACCTGGTAGTGTTAGGCTAATGGTTGGACTTAATGATCTTAAAGGTCTTTTCCAACCTAAACAATTCTACGAGTCCATGATTCTACAAACAAAACATGAGGCTTGTCTTAGCTGAAAGAAGCTAATATTTAATGTTATTCCTCCATGTGAGAGGAATATTACAGAGAAACCTAGTGCAAAATCCAGTTTTGCAAGCAGAAGCATTCAGAGGCAAGAAACAAAAGTTTTGCTGGTTACTTTGATGGGATGCCTATGCTGACATAGCCAAATCCAGGAAGGGTGCAAATGCTGCACTTTTTATCACAGAAGTAGGAGTCCCTGCCAGAGACATAGACAAAATATAGTAAGTTTTGCAGAAACTCGAAAGTATTTCAGAAGAACATGTTAAAACGCTAAACTTTTAATCAAATTATTATCTATCTTTTTTATCAATTTTATGATGCCAGGTCTTCTGTTTATGCTTAACTCTTACTTTTAACAAAACAAAACAAAAACGTATTGTCATAATACCAGGACAGAAGCCATGTTATTGAATCCTTTATAGAAAAAGAGTAACATAAGGATAAGAATGATCCACTATATCCCTAATTTAACCCAAGACCAGATCATGGCCTGTAGGTCACTGACTGCAAGGGACAGGCTATGAAAATAAACACACACACATACACATCATTTGCCTGTCAGAAGGCTACAGTAGTGTATATACATGCGCATGCATATGTGTATGTATTCAAGTAGGCTGCCTTTACTGCAAGTGTCTAGTAAGGAAAAAAAGACAATTACTCAGGTATAATGACCATAAATAGCAAAACTGGGAGCAAACAAGACAAGACTCCAAAGTATAAATATAGTGCAAAGATCTCACTTCACTGAAACTATATGCAGCCTGATAGACATCAGGCTCAAGAACTCTGAGCTTGGAATTTATTTAAATGATCAAAAGGTGAAAATTATAATATATCAAAGGGGAAAAAAAAGTAAAAGAAACTGTAGTGGAACAAAAAGTCAAGTAGTCTATGCAAATATTCTCAGAAAGGCTCATTTAACTCATTGGAAGTTTTCATGTGTAGTGTCAAAAATATGTATGACACAACATATATCATGTAATACACTAACCAAAATGAAATAAATAGAGAATATAGAACCCAAAATAAAACAGCGCTAGCAAAATAAGGAAAAAAAAAAAAAAGTTAAAATTATTTTTTCAGCCTCTTCCTTTCTTGAAATAGACATGTTCCAACTGAAAGATTCAGTTACAACAAAGCTTCAGTTTCCAGTAAAAAAAAATGCTTCATCAAAAAATTTCAATCAGCTTTTGGTGATACAACTGCAAAACTGCCTGGCACCTACTCAAAGGTGGAGGAATTGCTTTTATCTGGTGCAATACCACACAGTCATCTAATCTGTCCTGCAACCTGAGTTCTGATAAAAATAAACACCCTAATCCACACAATGAGCTCCTCAGTCCCTCCATTCACCTGAAATTTAAGACCTGGCATGTTAGATGTGAAATGTTCTGGTTTCTTGTTTAGTTGTTTAGTTATCAATACTTTAAAAATAAAATAAGAGTTTATTCTTTTGCTCTGTACAATATGTGAGGTTGCCTACGTGAGATTCTCAGCATCCATTTTTGCAAGGCGTCATGTTATTTTAAAATTCTACGTATATTCTGTAGAAAAAGGGAAGAACAGCTCTCCTGAAATAACAAATTGCTTGCACTGACTAAATCTCTTTGATAGTAAATTAAAGGAGAAGCATAATTAAAACATTGCAGAGAAGTAGTATTATGTTCTACACCGTTAGTGTATGCTTGGACAGACTTAAAAGAGTAATTGTGGTAATTTAAATATTGCTGTGTACTGTATTTATTGCTATATATCAATCCATTAAGAAGTTTTTCAGTTTGTTTGACTGTGAGTCAAATATAGCAGAGCATGGGGCTCTTCCTGTGGCTTACTTCTTTGTTTCACCTACTAATAATTAAACTTAATATTTGTGACAAATAGCCATAACATATTCTATGATGATTCCCCACTTAATATTGCTAATACAATTTAACAGATCACAACCTTCAGATTTTCCTACAAAATTGTCTCTTGAATATTTTTTTCATGTTGGCAGCAGCACTTTTGCTCTTCCATAAATTTCTATACTCTTTTCTTCACTGGGCTGCATATTAGGGGATGCCTTGAGATTTCTTTTTCAGTTTTATACAAAATAAATTAGTATGACTGAGTATGGAATGATCTCAAGGACCTGTGTTCATGCAATTTGTTTACCAATAACAATTAACAATTAAGTGCATCCCTTGGATCAATAAGACAGCAGAACTAGTGACAACTAGCAAAGAGAAGGATGAGGTACTCAAAACAATATTTTGCTTTAGTTTTCAATAGCAATCTCTTTTCCCAAAAGAGTTCAAACAGTTACAGTCAATGGCTCAATGTCTAAGTGGAAACCTGTAACAATGGGTGTTCTACAAGGGTCCATACTGGGACAAATATTATTTAATGTGTTCATCAACAGCGTAGTGGGATTGAATGAATTCTCAGAAAGTTTGCAGACGACATCAATCTCAGTGTTGGTATTGATTCGCTAGAGGGAATATCAATACAGGCCAGGGAATGAAAGGGTTGAGAGCAGCCCTGCGGAGAAGGACTTGGTGATACTGGTGGATGAAAAGTTGGGCATGAGCTGGCAATGTGAACTTACAGCCCAGAAGGCCAGGCATATCTTGGGCTGTATCAAAAGGAGTGTGGCCAGCAGGTTGAGGGAGGTGACTCTGCCCCTCTACTCTGCTCTGGTGAGACCTCACCTGGAGTATTGTGTCCAGCTCTGGAGCCCTCAGTACAGGAAGGACATGGGCCTGTTGGAGAGGGTCCAGAGGAGGCACACAAAAATGATCAGAGGGATGGAACACTTCTTCTATGAAGACAGACTAAAAGAGTCAGGGTTATTCAGCCTGGAGAAGTGGAGGCTTCAGGGAGACCTTATTGTGACCTTTCAGTAGCTAAAGAGGGCTTACAAGAAAGATGGGGATGGACTTTTTAGCAGGGCCTGTTGCTACAGGACAAGGGATAATGGTTTTGAATTAAAAGAGGGTAAATATAGACTAGATATAAGGAAGATGTTTTTTACAATGAGGGTGGTGAAACACTGGAACAGGTTTCCCAGAGAGGTGGTAGATGCCCCATCCCTGGAAACATTAAAGGTCAGGTTGGACAGGTCTGTGAGGAACCTGATCTAGTTAAAGATGTTCCTGCTCATTGCAGAAACTAGATGAACCTTTGTTGGACTAGATGACCTTTGAAAGTCCCTTCCAACCCAAACCATTCTATGATTCTATGACTGGTTTTGAAATTTAAAAAAACACTCTAATACTAGTAGATTCTAGTAAAAATGGGTAACTCTTGATCTGCACGTGTTAAGATAGAACAATCAATGTGTCTATTATGGCTTTACAATAACGAACACTTTAAAGCTACAGGTGTAATAATGTTCCTGTTGTTTGCTGTATTTTGTTCTTAGTTATCTAAGGGTACAATGGAATACTGCTGACAATTACATGGTGACAGCTAGAAAGATTCATTGGAAATAGCATATATGTAGTCCCACCAGTTATCATCACAGAATTAGATGTGTCATCTCTGATTTTTTCTACAAAAACGATAAACCAAAAAGGATCATTTCATATTAACATTACTAATATTATAAAAAAATCTTCACGTATCCAGCCTAAACGGCAACATATTGTGTAGCTAGAAAAACTCGGTAAACATCAGAGGAATCAGCCACACACATTACATCTATCTATAAATGAAACTTTTGTGAAAGCTGACCTTCTTTTACCTTATGACTTCCTTTTTCTTTCCCTAGTGATCTGAATGCTTTTCAAACTCTGCCACTGAACTTCATTGAAATGAAGCCCATAGTGCACAGCCTAGCCCTCATTTTAGCACAGTAAAGATGTAAAACTCATTAGGCATGCATAAGGCAACCTAAATAAATCATGACTTAAATGTCTGCAATCTCCAAGTTAAATAACCTAATTTACTTGGAAACAATGTGTACAACTGAAATGTAAATTAGATAAATCCAGAATCAGGGATACAAAAAAATCTTTTCAGTTATTTCAGCAAATAGTCTTGCCCTTAAATCAAAGGAAACTAGACTAAACTTCACCCTTCGGCCTTCTTTGTATCCAAAATTACTTCATATTTCTCTGATTCCTTTTCTGTCTAACTAAAACTGATTTGACCATTTATTTTCCTCGGTTAAAACTCAACACAAACCAGGTGTACTTCCTGCAAACTTTCATATTTGCTTCTCATACCACATATCCTACCAGTACTTCTATCAAGTCTTAATACACATAGCCTCTTATTTGCCAGCCATCTGAAACCAAGACTAAGGGTTCCAAGGAAAATGCTTACAGGAATTCTGTATTTTCTCATTAAAGATGCAGTTAAATCACATGTAACTACTTCAAAACATCTTGCAGCAGATCCCCAGTGATTTTTAAGATATATAGATTTGGTTTCACTTTTTCACACTTAATTTCTTTTTCTTAATCCATTCCTTCAGCTAGCTTTCAGTGTTAACTTCTCACGTTTCCCAACCTCTTTCCCACATGATACACTTGATGTTTTCTCCCATTCCCTGTCATCTAGCTGCATAATTTTCTTCACAGCACTTTCTTCCTGTCTGTTTCAAACTGTTTTGACATGCCATACCTTGCAGCTAGTCCTCCTGATGCTATCACTGTCCTCAGCTTCCCTTTGAAATCTGCTGTCCTTCCCAGGACGCAATGAACAGCAGATGCAGCATCCCAAAAGGGCTACAGACACAGCAGCCATGCAAAAAGGATAGAAGCTGACAGTATTTCAGTGTAGTCATAACAAAATCATGGGGTGAATCGCACCCATATTTGAAGCTACGTCCAGATTTCCACCCAGCAAATTCACTATCTATGCCATGGTATTATTCACTCATCCACGTTTCTTGGATGTTTTGGAAAGTCAAAGCTGGTACCTCAGATTTGCTGATGACAACACATAATCTGAATACCAAAATGTACTGCAAAGTTTTTTACAGTTTAAACAACAAATAGGAATGTTAATGATCTCCTATAAATGAGGGGCAGATAGCATAGGTCATTGTTTTTAGTATGAAACTGTTTCATACTAACCCTACTAAGTGTTTCTCATTTTCTTTCTCAGTAGAAAAATTAAAATACTATGAATATTAAATTCAACATATGGTTCAGTAAGATTTCACAGTAATTTTACACATTTCAATTTAACTCAAGGCATGAAATCCCCATTGTGAAAATAAAAAGTTAAAAACATTATGTAAGCACTGACACTGCATATTTAAGCAATAAAATAAAAGAGGAATCTTACCAACATATTGTGTTTCTGGCTACAGGAGTGAAAAGACAGGTTCATGATTGGATTGTGTCACTTTACATTTGTGTCCTAAAAAGCTTTCTCTCCTCTAATGTTTTCAGCGGCACTGCTATATCTCAAGCCACTAAGAGGGGAAAAAATATTAAGTGGCTTATAGCTGAGGATGCAACACTGACCCTATCATGAGCTTGGTCCAGTACCATGAAAATTTAAAAAAAAAAAAATATGGCTGCTGAGGAAATGGTGAACACTGGATTTAATCCCAGCCCTGGTTCTGCTGGCACTTCCTTGCCAATGGATTCTGCCCACAAAACTGACGTAATTTGCTGTAGTGGGATCATCTCAGGATAGAAACATTATTTGGTTGGAAAATGCTTTGGTCGCATGGCAGAGGAGGCATTGCTGGACCATCTCTGAGATATTCACCATACTTACTGGCAGTACAAACCTTTTTCATAATTATTTTGGTTTTCACAAATTATTATTTTTTTTCCTAAAAATACTATGTATAAACCATGCCCAGAGTCCAGGATATTAACATAGGTATCAGCTTCAAGCCCAATTGTGCCTTACTACAACTGGATAGCTCTGCAGGGCACAGAAACAGGGCCACACCCGGAATACGGACTCGTGCAAAGAATTACTTGCAACAGAGAGAAGAAAATGAAAATCATAACACCAATGTGTAACAATTTAAGGATGCCTTAAATTCTGGGATGCAGAAGATACATAGCTGGTTCTGGAGCTGTTACTTCTTAGATTAGCACTCTATTATCCCTTCATAGTCAATGGAGAGAGGTGACACTTGACTACATCTAAGGTGATAGGAGTGTGAAGTTACCAGGACCTAATGGAGCTCACCAGGGCTGCTGCCTTATTTGTGTGCCTGGTTTTCTTCAAGGACTTGACTAAAAGAGAAAATCACCAGGCCTTGTCGCAAGACAAATGGTGTGACTTTGTTAAACACCTTGTCATGACAGCTGGGAATGGCTTCTCTATCACATTGTTTATATACAGTGTCTGAAACCTAGGGAGGGCAACTCAGGCCAATTAAATTAAGTATTCTTGTGCAGGAAGCTGAGCCCTCCTATAGGCAAACTAGATTGCTCTAGGTGACTACATTTCTTCTTCCATGAGTGTAAAGTATGCGGTATGAATAGGGGCATGTAAGGAATAAAAAAGACATGCACATCTGTCTGTGCAGTCTTACGACTATGTTACTCTCTTTTGAGTACAGATATAGACTGAAAAGATGGCAAAATCAGTATCCTCCACGTTTTACAGAATAGCCTAGATTACTGGCCCAAGACCTGCCTGACCTTGGTTCAGGCTCCAAACTTACATGCTCGGGAGGAGGGCCATAACCACAGGCTCCAGGGATTTCCAGGGAAGACATGGCACTGTGCCTTCAAAATTGGGCTACTGTGTAGCTAATGAAGCAAGAAAGCAGTCAAGAGGGAACCGCAGGTGGCTCTGACCTTGATGGATTAGAGCTGATACCACCTTCTGGTTCTTAATATACAATCTATACACATGGTGTGACTTGTCACATGATATTTACAGTTCAGAACTGCAATTTGGTATATTCAGTTCTTTCCTGAGGTAAGCCTTGTGTAAGTAGTGATAGTTCAGTTTTGTAGTTGCAAACGTGCTTGTTTTTTTACAGTTATACTGTTGAAAAAGCTTAGTTTTAACATACAAAGCACTTGGAGAAGCATCTTTTTTCTTAGCTAAACTGTTTCACATTGCTACATAATTAGTTATACTAAAATTTAAATAAACTGTCTCAACTGAGGTTTCTTATTTTAGAAAAAAACAATACTATCAGGTGACTTTATTTATAAATTAACCATCCAAGTATTTATAGAAACTGCATGTTAAAGTAGAAATATAGCAAATAAACATACCCTAAAAGCTTTTCTATTTCTAAATATTTATGAAACAACTCAAACTTTTTAACCAAAGTATTTTCCAGCAATCCATATTTTCCTGAATTTTCCAAACACACTCTAAAAGGTTTGTAAGAAAGACTTTTTTCAATAAGAATGTTCCTAAAATTTTCCGTATTATGTCAAAACAGAAGATTTTTTCGTGAACAAGGAAGGGCCCATGAAATGGGAGAACGGGAGAAGAGTTTCTCATCTCAGTGCTCTGTAGGTTTATAAAATTCTGTGATACATATTTCTTGTCTCTGAGATCTTGTTGAAGTAATGTAATTGCCTGGCCATATAGTAATACATTGCTCATGGAAATTTGCTTTTGAAATAATTGATTTGAAAGGCAGCAATTAACAGTCATTTTACCATAACTCATACTTAAAATTTCTTATTGAATACTGTATACAAAATAAGTATGCATTCGAGTATTCAGTTCTACCACCCTGTAAAATAAATTGCACAAACTTCTTCAACTAAACAGAAGTTGCAGAACTGCATTCTAGCAACTGCAATTGGACCTGTAAGTCAATAGTGTAGATTTATGGGCCAGGAGGACATATTCTTCTTAAAGCTCTACATGTCTTTATCTAACTTTGCATAGGAGTTGCTTTTAATTATGCACAACAGTCCCTTCACTAAAATAAACAGCTGTAAATAAATATACTACTATTCTACATGTAGCCTGTATCCAAACAGGCTAAATAATACTTTTTAATACAGGTTGGAAACAACCTAGGTGTAACGACCTCGCAAGATAACTAAAAGAAGTTTTGTACTGTCCACATCTGTCCATGTATGGGAGAATACTCCCCTCACTTCAGTGCTGCAAGCATTTAAACACACTTTAGATGGCACATCTCTATTTTAGGGCATCTAATCAAGGCAGAGACAACACCCATCAATTAATACCTTCAACACCCGTGATTAATACCATCACTTAGGAGAAAAGATCCCAGCAGTCATGACACTTGCTGAAAATCTATATATGAACATATCAAGAAAGGAAATGGCTATGGCAGAGGCTGAGCACACACCTGTAGACATCCATGCTGCTTAACTTCTTGCTCTCGTTCTCTCACAGGTGTGGGTCCTGGCCTACACCACCTACCTGTTTCCCAGACAATGTTGGGCACATTTCAAGGACAGCAGAAGACAATGACTGCTCCATTAGGAGGTTTAGGTGTAGCCACCTTGTTTTGGTGTGATCTTTGGTGTGTAGTTAAGAAATTGTGCCATGCCATTTGCATTTGGCGTCTGAGGCTAAGAGGCCTCAGACTCATTTATTTGCTAGTACAGGCTTAGAGGAGCTGTGTTTTCTCCCTCCTCCCATCTTCCCCAGAAAATTTAGGAATCAGAACTTGTTCATCTGTTTCAGACTGCTTTGCTTGTCAAATAAGGCTTGTCTGATCTGTTTCTCTACCGCATCTTCCATGGGTGAGTGGTTTTCAATCACTGTTAGGCAGAAATTGTATCTCTAAATGCAGCTGTGCTATGTGCAACCACCTGACGAGTTTCAGCAACAGTAAAGCATTACTAGCCTGGGATCCACAGAAAATGTCTGTCTCCTGCTGCTGAGATGAAGTAATTGGCCCATCAGGGGATGCCTGCCATCAGGGAGATTCAGCTGATACAGCCTGATGGATTCCGTTCTCCCCTCTGCCTCCTTGTTTACTCCTAGTTCTTTATCCCGATTCTCCTTTTACTTCTCTGTTTCCCCTCCCAGCACTTCACGCTGAAGCTGCTTCTATAATACTTCGGAGTTGTTTGGGGCAAATGTTCACCAGAAGAAATGAAGTAGCTAGATTTCTCCCATCTCTGCACCAGGAGGAAAAGAGGCTGAAGGACTGCATCTGGGTATCTTGAAACGCCCAAACATGTGTTTTGAACCTAATAGATGGCTTCAAAGGAGAACAATAAAAGTTTTATTTTGTCCAAATCAGTTTGTTCATCCTCAAAGTGAAAAAAATACATAATTTTATATTAATTATTAACTCTTGTTTTTTTAAAAGAATAATACCTGAGATGGTGTTAGCACTTCCCAAACCTTATTGGATTACTTATCTGCAAAACTTAAACTAATTTGTATCTGCAAGGAGAAATGTGGTTAAAGCAGAAAGCAGCATTAAGTCTTCTTAACAGCTGTCTACAGAACAAATGCATGAGGTGTAGGAGATGAGTTATTTAAAAGTACCTACAAACCGTAAACATAATTATTCATGAATCATGTTTGGAATTGTTCAGATTTCATTATTTAAAAGTATTAATCTTGGGCACCAGTCACGTTTTTGTATATAAAGCATAGTGGCAAAAAGCAGAACTCATATATACAAACATATAAATTTTAACTTTAAGGATTCTTTGCCCCTCTGAATTTGGTAATAGGTATAGCAAGATTCTTACTTCACTTTCATTTCTATAACACAAATATAGTCCGGGCACTAATTTTGTACTTACATGGGCTCCATTTTCACCCTGCTGTGTCTGCTCTGTAGGTACATGCAGAAGCAAAATCCCTGGACAGCTCTAAGAAATTCAAGAGGAGGAGTAGATCTTAAGAGAAATTCTGAGAGACAGCAGTGGGTGACCCAGCAGATGTATGTGCTGATGGCACATGGCTTTCCATACCAAAGGTCATCACAGGTCTGGGAACAGTAATGTATCTGCCCTGTAGCCAACCTCTGAACAGATTAAACAAGTGCACGTCATGTTACAGTGACTTTCATTACTGTCTTCCTATAGACTTGATCATCTAGGGAAAAATAGCACGTCTTGAATTACCAGAAGATACATTGAACAGCTTGCAAGAAAGAGTGGTTGAAGTCTACATGAATACTCTGGTCATCAAAGTGGGGACACAGATAACTTGGAGGGCTAGCTGATGTGATGATACAGGTATCACTACTCAATTAATGTTAACAGTCTGGTGGGAACATAGCATCATTTTTGCCCTGGAGACAGAGGCTGCAGTTGCAAAACATTTGGTGATCATATGTAAGACTGGTGTCCCCAGTATTCATGCATAAACACCTGCAGTCATCAGCGAGGTTTTGAAGTATGATATAACAATCCGAGTAAATCACGAACCTCTCTTAATGATGATGGCTAAGAATATGTATCCAGCAATGGACCTGTGGAAAATAAGTCCACTAAGACTGCTCCTGAAAGGTCTCTGCTGCATATGTCACAAGTTTCATGGACCAAATCTTGTGTCCAAGACTGCTCCATGCCTCTGGGCGTGGTTGGTACAGTCAATATTGCAGGGTAGGCATGAAGAAAGCAGACTAGTGTACTCACCCTCATCAGGCTGGCTGACAAGAGTGGCTGAACACAACAACACAGCCATAAGAGGTTAGTTGGTCTGTTGTTTTTTTGTTCGTGGTTTTTTTTTTTTTCTTTTTTAGTAGACTTATTGCCATCTCAATTTTAAATTTATAGGAGAGTTGTTATTGATTTCAATGGAACAGAGTCGATTTCCGACATGCGAATGCAAGGCAGAGAACTATACTGTCAGGAACATATATAGAGAAATCAATAAGGCAGTGGTGTGGAATGGGCAAAAACATTGAACAAATCAAAACCATGCAAGTGCATAGGCAGTGAAAGGCATCTTAGTGGATTACTGTTTATTTGTCTCCAAGAGCACCCGAGAAGAAAAAATATTATCCCATGTCTCCAACAATTTCCATTGAATTAGGCAAATCTTGCATTCAACAGTATTATACTCAACCAAGAAGAAACAGGAGGGACGTGGTGGCTAAATCACAGTCTTCCTTGAGGGTGCATAAAAGATTCTAGTCAGGACAGATTATTATCACATACCTTGGCTATTAAAAAAAAGAAATCCCTCTTCTCTCTGCTGTTGAGTAATCTACTTCACATGAAAATTCAGCATAAATTCAAGCATCTAATTTCAAAAATCTTCAGAACAGGGTTCCTCATCAGGATTATATGCTGACACTAAGCTAAAAAGACAATCAGCAGTCTGCTAAAAATAAACATTATAGTGTTTTTATTTTCAAGATACTAAGGATGACTATAAATGAAAAGGAGTCTAAGATGTTCACAGAAGTTATATGAGGTGAACTCAAAGAGAAAACTGTCAGTGCTTAACTAAATACAGATCAGGTTCCTTACAGCATAGCACTGCCACATAAACCTATCCAATAATGAGCTCTTTTCTACACCTGCCCTTTAACTTTTTATTTTGTTAACAAGCCCTCACATTTTTTCAGTTTGTGAAAACATCAAAATCTATGTTTCTCTGACTACTCCCTGTTTGGATATCAGAAAAATCACATAATATAATTTTGCTTATATTATATTGATATTCTGCTGATACATATGCTATTTGAAAACTTTAAGTATACTCAGATGCATTCTTCCTGGAGACCAGATGACACTAAAAAATATATTTTCTTCTGATAAAACTATGTGTATGTCACAGGCTTTCTGCAACTTTGTTTTTCTGAATACTTTTATTACTAGAGGTATTTGCACAAGAACGTGAGCTTTGTTTCTGGAAGTTTATGTATTCATTCCTCATTTTAAGTCATTGTCTTCTAGGTATTATAGAACAACATAATCCTGTCTGCCGAAATGAACAGTGATATCACAAACATTATATATCTGTTTTATGAAAGAATAAACTACCAGCATAAACAAACTCTTAAGAGCCATTTTATTATGTTTATGCAGTGAGGATGAGGGGCTGCAGGTGTGTTTTCTGTCAGAAGACACAAGGAGCTGTCCCTATGTCAGACAGAGCCCGTTCCAAGCCTCCTCCAAGACAGACCTGCCACTGGCCAAGGCTGAGCCAATCAGCAACATTAGTAGAACCTCTGTGACAAAATTTTTAAGAAAGGGTAAAAAACACTGCATAGCAGCTGTGAATGAGGAGCAAGAAACTGTGAGAGAAACAGCCCTGCAGACACCAAAGTCAGTAAAGAAGGAGGGGGTGGAGGTGCTCCAGCCACCAGAGCAGAGATTCTCCTGCAGACCTTGGTGAAGACCGTGGGGAAGCAAGTTGTACCCCTGCAGTCCATGTAATAACACAGTGGAGCAGATATCTACATGCAGCCCATGGATGACCCCATGCTGGAGCAGGTGGGTGCCCGAAGGAGTCAGTGACACCACGGACATGCTGTGGTGGAGCAGGCTCCTGGCAGGACCTGTGACTCCATGGAGAGAGGAGCCCACACCGGAACAGGTTTGCTGACAGTGTCAACTCACCACAGCTATTTTGATGTCAATAAAAACAGTAAACTCAAAAAATACAAATCTCACTATTAAAAACTCATAATTCATTTGTAGATAAAAAAACATCTACAACAAAAATATAGACAAACACCTATATGTTTTGCCATTGTTTAAAACCTGATTTATAAGAAATACTTGAACCTAGCTATGAAAGTTACATGTCAGACTATTTTCTTGCTTGCTATGGTCACAGTATCATAACATACCTGTTATGCTTAGTTTAGTAGTTCGAGTTTCCTAGAAGATTAGATACTCCCTGATTCAAAATGTTTCCAGAACAAAATTGTAAAGGTTAACATCATCCTTCTGTACTCATAAGAATTTAGTCATTCCACATTATGAATAAGTATAATATTTGCCCAGGTTAAGGAAGGATGGTTGGCAGCAGCTGCATGTGAGAGAGGAGGAAGAGGCTCTCAAGAAATTTCCTCCCTTTCTCTGCAGGTAGTTTGGCAAAAGTTTTGACCACGACACTTTTACAGACGGATGGCGAGGGTTTCACAGATGCTTAAACAAACCACTAATGTTAAATGTATGGTAAATCATTGGCTGCACTTAGAGAACTCACAATCTCAGGATTTTGCTAAGGAAGTTACTTAAAGTGGGGCTTAAATATGCTTTACATGCTCAGGGAATGGGGAACTATTTTTGAGAAAAGTATTTACAGCTCATCACTCACCTGAACCTATGCCCATGCTCAAAACAGGGACTTGACTCCTTTGAAACATGACCGAATTTTTTTGAACTGATAGCCAGAAGTGTGAAGCTGCTACCAATATTACCCATGGTGATGTTTTATTAGAGAAACGCTGTGGAAAAATAATTAATAGAACATTACCCTCCACAGATTGTCTGACCCCATCTGTCTATCAAGTGTCTCCTGCTTCCTTCCTTTCCTACGTAGGAATGTCATCCATTTTGTAACTCCAACCCTTTTTTCCCCCTGCCTATTAATTCAGGAAATACAGTTTGTTTCAAAATGACAGACCCAATTTGAGATCGCAAGGCTTTGAAATTGGGTCCATCTTTTTTAAACACCCTGTATTTTATGTAATGATATCTTGATTTTAGCTACCTGCTTCTATTATTGTGGGGAACCTGTGCTAACATTCCTCTGAGGTGTTAAAATCTGTGGAGTATAGTTATAGCTACTGATCATCTCATCACTTCCTGTGACACTCATAGTACATCAGTAGCAACTAAACTCTTGCGAAGGCTCTGAAGACTAATAACTATCTTCTCTTTCTCCAGATTTATTTGTTTACACTATTTCAAATTGCTAGAGATCATAAAAGATAACCCTTCATCCTCCATACCATCATGACCTTTCTGAATGGGAACTGCCATAAAAGGAAACACTGCAGCCTTTCAAATCTTTATGACAGTGTCTGGCTGACTGTTCTTTCAACAGCTTTCTGGTTTCCTAATGATCCCTCTTTCTGTTATATTTCTTCAAACCCATTTATTTTTAGGTTGGTATTATCTGCCAAGGACTTACACTCTCTCTTATGACAATATGCCTCCTTTCAAAGACTGAATAAAAATAAATTGTAAGATTTATTATCATTACTTCTTAGAATAAATATATCAATATGTATATAAGCTTGGTAACAGTCAGGGAAAAAAACACGCTGTTGTCAAATATTATTGTCCAAGGAATTCAGATGTTCAACCACTTCAGAACAACACATGTAATATTTCCTTTACAGCAGAGAAATTCAAGATGGACTATGATCCATATTCTCACCTCATAATTGTAGTCAATGGTGGAACATGTTGTCAGGCTTACAAAAATGAATCTACAGTTTGCAAAAGGAATGTATTTATGACTTGGAAATTCAGTACAATACCTAGCCAAACTTGGGATATTTCAAGGAAATTATTAGCATCCTAAGAAACAATTTAGTAATGTTATCTGAACTGTCTTTAAGGATATAAGGCCATGTTTATAAGAAAAAATAACATCTTTTATTATGCCAATTGACACAGTTAGAGAAAACAGAGACAGCAGCTCTTCTTCACATTCTGAAAATTTGCTTGCTTGAAAGCATGTCTGTTTTTTCCAGCTACATCAGCTGGTTTATTAAAGTTTATTACCTTTCCCAAGACAAAATTAAGCATAGGTCAAAGATTGATAATATCTCAAAAAATGGCATTATGTGGTTATGGAAGTGTTGCCTGCATTTATTATCTTTATATACACATATTTTTCATCCAGCTTCCTGAACTGCAGGACCACTTATGACTCTGTTCAACATTCAACATAGAAGAAATGTCAAAAATGGCAAGAGCAGGGCAAATAAATGCTTTTTGCATTGCAAATTATATGATTGCCTTAATGAAAGAATCTTCTTTCTTTTCCTCTGATATCTTTGGGAAGATAAGGTTCCTTTCTATGACTGTATTATTACATCCCAAAATGAGGCCCTGATTTCCTTTAGAGCTTCTAACAGTATTGTAAAGCAAACCATAAAAATATCAATATAGAGAGAAAGAAAATATTTTCAAATTAATCAAGCAAACAAACAAATAAAAATTAGTATAATGATTTCTCAAACCAGGAGGAGCTACAATTGTACTGGGTGAAAAAAAGAGGTATGCAAATACCATATACGTCACTGAATGCCATTCACGCTGAATGTCTGACCTCTAATTTTCAAAAATAATCCATTTAATTAGGGGATGTTACTGTTGCTTTCCTCATTAGATGCACACGCCTACAGTAACAACTGTTCAGAACCTCATCCGTTAGACTGAGCTTCCCACTTGACGTTCTGCTTTTCAGAATTCCTTTGGTCTGTAGCTATTCACAGAAATGCCTCCTCCATTTTGGCATACTGCCCTAAGGTATGGTGGGTCTCTCTTTATAAGCATGCAGGAAGTTTCAGCAATTAACTTCCATCTTTTTTTTTTTTTCTTTTGCGTGTTGAAATCCTCCAATAAGTAGTACTAGCAACAGTAACAAGAGGATGTTTTAAAATATGCAAGTCTTTGTTTTAGAATAAAGTGAAAGGTCCAAGTTTAACTTCAACGTACTATCAGTTACAAAAACTACATCCAAGGTTTTTAAGGCGGCCCAAATCACTAAAACTTTTCCTTTGTTATGTTTCTGTGTCCCATATCCTTCTTTTCTTAAGTTTTTATCCTACTGTTTATCTTCTGAGAAAATTCAGAAATTATATCTGGGAGAATTTGACTGGGAGAATTTTGACTTTGCCTTTTATTCCAATATGGGCAAAAACTGAAAAAAAATGAAATTTCTTATGCATAGTCTCAACAATTTGATTTGAAAACATGAGAGTTTCATTTCTGACATTTCTAGCAAAAATAAATCTCACCTCAAATTAAAATGTTTATTCCTTACTTCCTTTCTAGTCAATTAAACATAAAACATGGCTAAACATTCTGGTATATTTTCTCATGTGAATCATAGTACAGGAGTGTAATTCCTCCATGCTCTTCTAAAAGCCAAGTTCAAAATAGACCAAAAACTTCATGGATCTTGTGACCTCCTCACTTGTGAAAGGAAAGTCTTCATTCATTACGGAGCGATACTCGTTTTCAGGGGCTCTGGGCTCTTGAAAAGAACTCATGAGCAAACTACAATCTGTTGTAGAGCAGAGCCACACGGATGATTAAGGCAGTGGAGCATCTCCCTAATGAGGAAAGGCTGAGGGAGCTGGATCTCTTTAGTTTGGAGAGGAGGAGACTGAGGGGTGACCTCATTTACGTTTATAAATATGTAAAGGCTGAGTGTCACGAGGGTGGAGCCGGGCTCTTCTCAGTGACAACCAATGATAAGACAAGGGGTAATGGGTTCAAGCTGGAACACAAGAGGTTCCACTTAAATTTGAGAAGAAACTTCTTCTCAGTGAGGGTAACAGAACACTGGAACAGGCTGCCCAGGGAGGTTGTGGAGTCTCCTTCTCTGGAGACATTCAAAACTCATCTGGATGCCTTCCTGTGTAACCTCATCCAGGTGTTCCTGCTCCGGCAGGGGGATTGGACTAGATGATCTTCTGAGGTCCCTTCCAATCTCTAACATTCTGTGATTCTGTGATTCTGTGACTGAGATAAACAGTAACAAAAGAAGTGCAGTTTAATGTTTTGATTAAATGATCTGACACAAAACATTTTGCATCAGTTGACAATATTCTTCAGGCTGACATCAAATTGACTGAAAATAAATATTTTCTAGCAATTCTTACAGTGGAAAGTTGCAATTTCCTTAGAATTTGTGTATGTGCATATGCAGAAACTTCTTTTGCCACCAAAATATATTCCTAACCATCTGCAACAATGAAACTATAAATTATATTGCATAACATTACAATACTGTAAATGGCAAAATGAATCTGCAAAAAATCACCTCTGTCATTGGTTCAAAGTCCTCCAATGTAAAACATTTCCAGCAGATTTTTCCTTCCCGTTAGTGCATCATCACCTAACAAAGAAACTGAGTTACCAAGAGCCAAATCTAGAGCTCATATGTACAGCAGCATATGTACATCACATTTATTTGGTCTCAGTGAAGTCCTGCATAAGATAATGAAACAAAGAGATCCTAGCACTGTAAATCATTAATAATGAAAGCATTTCATTTCAACCAAGTTACTTATTATGTGGCAAGCAGTAGATGCCCAAAATAGTACTTCAGAAGTATCTTTTTATTTATTTATTCTGTGTGATAAGCAAGGTAATACAAGTCATTATTATCTATTTGGTATATAGCAAAGCAAGAAAGCCACCTGGAAACTTAATAACCCAAAAGATACATTATTGGGGGAGGCGGGGATGAGGAACCAACACCGAAACTATTAATTTTTGCATTGGTTTTCATATTAATTACTTTACTAATTTTCAATGCAGTTTTAGCTGTACTACAAATTTACGTTTCCATCCTCATGATCCTCAGTTGCAGCCAAACTTAAAAACTATTTATTTCTAGTTATTTCTGGCTGAGCTTCTGGAACTCAATTTTAAACGCTGATCTCAAATTCCCATACCTACACTAGCTCAGTTATGAGTAAAATGATACCATGAAGATATATCATCCACTTGATTTTAGAGGTTAGAAGGGGGTTTTTTCTATTTTTAAATTTTCTGTGGAACAGTTATTACTTTATGATCTAAACTATCAAGGCAAATCTCTATTCTTTCACATACCCAGATAAAACCAATGGTGTCAGTGCATGTAAACCCAGAAGTGAACTCTGTTCTTCTTCAGTTTACTAGAAAATTTGCAGAGTGGTTGATCTGTATGACTAAGACAGGTAGACCTTGAGTTCCTAATTCTAGGAAGAAGTAGCAAACAGAGAGACTATACCACAGAAATAGTCTGAAGAAGGCAAGAACCAGTGTTAGTTTTCCTTAAGTAAAGGAAGTATAGTAGGACACTCATTGGAGAATTCATTAGCCTAATAGGTAGGTGAAAAGCTTATCCAAATCATCAAATCCCAATAGCAAATATCCAGACACATCAAAAATGCCTGTGAAGTACTGTCTGAAAAATGCTATCCCATTCCCTTGAAAATGTGTTATATTATCATGAGTCTAATCAAAATTTATAGTTCATGTTGGATTAATCTAGGGTTTATATTTTTATTCTCTGATTTCCAGCAGAGACTCTCAGTAGCAGAAATAACAATTCATCACTTCCATTGGAAAGCTGAGCAGTAGGACCACAAGAACCTTCTACTATTCTGTACAAACCCACTGAAATATTTTGTAACTCAATTTAACAATGCACATCATTGCAAGTGTTGTACATCTTTGCAGCCTCCTTAGTAAGATCTCACCCTTCTGTACTCACAAGAAAATCTTATTAGCGTCTTTTCATGTTCATGTAAAATTTTTAATATTGATTATCTCTAGAAAAATAACATTTTCCTTATTATAAATGTAGGCATTTATAGCCTCAATGTGATAACACCCACGATTTTGTCTCATTCTCAGTTCCAGTGACTGATTTTGTGACTTCATCATGTGAAAAAAGGCAACTAGGAAACATTGAAAGTAAAACTTTATGCATTAAAACAAGGCCTAGAGTGACATATTCGTTATAGAATTTCTCAGGAATGATTTTGCACATTCCTTTGGGAGATGAATATGAACTGAACAGTGGTGTTTAGGAAAATTCCCAAAATCAAAGATAAATGCGCACTATAGCTCAGGGTTTCCTCCAATCTGTTTTTCTCTTTGGTTCCAAAGGCCAGTGCCCACAAGCTCTTCACCACCACAGTGTACTGCTTTCCGGCATGATTCACCAATTGTGTATGTAATTCATCCTTGTTAAATATCTCGTTTTCACAGTTGCAGCAGATACCTGTGTTTCTTTCTCATTCTCTTAGAAGGAGAGAGTAAAGGCCTCTTCCCCCATTTTCCAGCCAATCTTTCCATAACTCGTCTCAGTATATCACTAAAATGGAACATTTTTCCTTTCAAGGGCAGAAGGAGAAAAGTACATTTTTACGTGTTTTCTCCGTGTGTAAGAGAATTTGTGCTCTAGGTCTACCTCTAAATGAATTAATATGAATCACTGGAAGTCCTGAAAAATAGCCGAGTCTACATTTTTAAGAGTTATCTAATACCACTGCCTAGCTACATGAGGCACCAAAAGATCCTGCTGTGTTCATAGAATAAAAAGCTGAAGTCTGTGAGGTTTGCAAAATACCTTATTCTAAAAGATACAAGGGAAGTCAGACGCAATCCATCATGCCCCATAGCTTTGAAGATTTGATAGTATTTGACACTGAGTTTATGACACTACAAGCGGACATTATCAGACATTAGGAAGAGTGTGATTTACCACAACCTTAAGAGCATCCCTACCCAGAGATCATTTGCACTGCTTAACTGCATCTCATGACATCTCTGATCTTAAGTCATGAGTGAGTCAAATAAAAGCTCTGGAGACATCAAACATGCTGAGATTAGAGAGACTAGAAGCAGTTGTGATGTACCAAATACTGCGTATTTGACTGATTGTGAAACTTCGTTCATTCACAGCCAAGTTTTTGTTGCATTTCCTTCTCCTCAAAATTTATGTCCTTATTTGCATGTTGATGTACTTTGAGTCACTAAGCAGAAATTGAATTACAGCCCCTTTAAAATGGGACTATGAAGTGCACTGTGCACCTGCTTGTATAATCTGCAGAGATAATGCTGCAGACTATACTCAGAATAAGATTGATTGCGTTTACATATTAAATATTCTTCAAACATGACAATGTGATAACATGAAGGGCAGTTCAAGCTCTTCCTAATCTCATTCTTCCCTTCTCAGGAAGAATCAGGAAACTCAGACTTGGCCCTTCAGTGAGTTATGTATACCTTATCTGAATATTCAAAGTACTCTGGCAAAGCAAAATTTAAGAGGCCAGGTGGCACTTCATGAAGAGAAATGACATAAAACACAGCTGAATAAGAGAGGTCTTGACAAGGATATGTCTCTTGTGGGAGAATATTGGATACATGGCAAGGACAAGAAAAAGGAATGTTGGGAAAGCTCTTTTTTGTTGTTGTTTTCTTCTGTAGGATAAATTCTGAATGTCTATCAAGATAGTTTGATTTCTGTTTTCGACAGGAAGAAGCATGGTAGGGGGTGAAATGATGCATTATCTCTTGGCTAACTGTAAAAATGGCTTCCAAAACAAACGGATTGCCTCAAATGCCAATCTGATAAATAGACTGAAATTACTTTTTAGTTTAAACTTTTCAGTGTTAATTTATTCCCTTTTCTCTTCTCACAGATCAATTGCATGTCTCGTTTTCCTCTGCTGTTTAATTAGATTTGAGCTTCTCAGTCTACAGAGAAGAAAAAGCAAGATAGCTGAACTGGTCTGGCAGAACAGAAGAGGCATTCAGTACAGCTGTGTCAGAGTCTGGAGTTTCATTCCTTGTCAGATTTTCTTTCTGTGTACTTGTACAGACTGAGAGGTTGCCCTCTAAATGCTAAATTAGCTCTAGTAGAAGACAAAGCTGGCTGTAGCCATAGCAGAACAAGAGTTTCCATTTTTTTTAGAAATGGAAGTTTCTATTTGTAGGGGAAAGGATATTTTCTTGTAAATCTCTTGAGATTTTTATAGTACTGAAAATAGGAACAAAATGTAGTGTAGCCTTTCGAAGGTAGGAAAATCTTTTTAAAGGAACAACACTTCAAAACACCATAAGAATATGGTGATGGATAAATCTTTCCAGACAGCAAAAGGTATTCTACACAATGATAAACCTGCAGGAATACTTAATCTATCATCCCTTTTGAACAAAAATATCAACAAGATAGTTTCTTTGGCACTGTGACGGAAATGAAGCCTGATTCAGAAGACAAAATGAGAATGGCCAAGGCTTTTATAAAGAAACCTGGGTCCTTATTCAGGAAGAGTCAACACTCCTGAGCTTCTGGGAAATAAAAAGTCACCTAGAAAGCACAGTCTTAGGAGAAATTTACTATTCGTTTTGAAATGACCCACCCATATAATGTAGAAAATAGCAGCTCAGGTAAATCAACATATGAGCACTTCTTTCCCATCCCAACAGGAAAACAATTCTGCTACTGGATATTTGGTCCATAATATTCTCAGGCACTGTTCTTGGTTTCTGTCTTAAACAAGACAAACTTGTTCCATATGCCTAGGAAATAGCTGCCTTTAAGTTTTCTGATGAATGCTTTTATCAAGTTACATGTAAACAAAGATTCCGTTTCAGCCCCAGGAGAGAACAGTTCTGCTCATTTAGGTTCTTGGAGCTGTCAAGAAGGTAGATTAGGTGCAGAACACAAAATGACTTCTTGAAGGCATCAGCAGCTAAGGACAAATGTTAGTCATTAGAAAAGCCTACAGTCTGGTTCAAAGAATCATGTTAGACCTTCTCTGCTGACAGCCTCATTGCTTGATGGCAAAGAGAAGTTGTTCACAGAAGAAATTATAGCTTAACCACAAAGCAATTCCATTAAGTCAAACAACTTCTGAAGCCCTTATGGAAGGCCACACCTTTAATCCATCCTTAATACAAGTTTCCAAGCATGATCATGTTGGGAAGAATTTTGTTGACAGCAAGAAAGTCAACACAAGAGTAGTTGTGTTTGATTTTCTTTACCTGTGTGCCTGAGGTGCTCTTATCTTGCCTTAGCACTGTTGGAACAGAATGACAGAGATCAATCCCTCTAGGCATATAAATCTTGCTTTGTTTCTGGAGATGTTTCTAGCATGTTTTCCACTGAGTGAGCTGAAATAGATGCACCAAGGACCACCCCTATAAATACATCGACATACTTAGCTATGTAATTAATTCACTGCAGTACACTTATTTGACAAAGGCCCTGTTGGGATATCTCCTTCAGGCTGTATAACTCAAAGCAACGGCTTTTGTGCGTTTTTCTGCAACTCTATCTACCTTTTGCTGCTTGTGATTCATATATACATCAAGTACGATGCCTAAAAGGCTTTTCTGTTGACATTGCCAACTTGATTAATCAAGTCGTGTTGATTTTTCAGTCCTTCAAGTTCTCTCTTGAAAAAACAAAATCAAGTTTAATCTTTCAACTGTGGATGGTTGCTCTCTAAATCTCACAGTAACAACTTCTTCACACTCTTAGCAAGTCAGCACTTTAGAACACACTGCAAACTTCTATTTGAAACCAGAGAAAAGTCATAAACTTCAGATATGTTATATTTTTTCTCAAATTTCAGATTTTTTTTCCACCATTTAGAACTTTCTACCACGATTCAGAAATTCTTTCTAGATCCTCTGAAGTGGAGTTCATATATTGCCACTCCTAGCAACAGACCACAGGCTTTATGCTGGGTTTGCTGCTCCTTAGGACTGAGGTTTGTCAGGCTTGCTTTGTCTGAAATTGTATTAATCTGTGTGCCACTTTGTCCTAGTTTGTTTAGATGTAGCAGATTTCTTTCTAATGAGCAGGTGCCTAAGCATAATTTATTTTACTTTTGTTAAACTCTGTATGATATAAGCATAAACACAGTAATACCAAGTAGTTGGTCTGTGCAGAATGAAATATTTATGATGCTGCAATAATCCTAGAATTGTAGAATAGTTTAGGTTGGAAGGGACCTTCAAAGGTCATCTAGTACAACCCCCCTGCAATGAGAAGGGACGTCTTCAACTAGATCAGGTTGCTCAGAGCTACAGCCAGCCTTGAATGTTTCCATTAACGGGGCATGTCTTCATCCACTAAACAATCCACTCACGAAATCCATATCTCTCCAATTTAGAGACAGGGGACCATGTCAAAGGCTTTACAGACATCCAGATAGATGACATCCATAGCCCTTCCCTTGTTCAGTGATGTAGTGACTCCTTCCATAATGACGGAGTCTAGAGGAATATGGGCCTGGTATGGTAGCAGGGGCTTCGAACTGGGGACACAAGATGTACTGTAAAAGTGTTATAGGCACAGGGTGACAAGAAAATGGGCACAGACTTGCACTGGAAATCCAGAAACTGGAAGTCTAAAAATAGCTTGGCAATGATCAGTTAAAGAAATGCAGATATGAAGCTGGGCAAAAATAGTTTTAGGAGTAACAAACAGGAGAAAAAGCAGCTATCAACATATATAGAAAAATATAATATAAAGAAAATTCTGATATAATGTGAACTTGCACACCAGAGACAAAAGAGCAAGGTATAGCATTTGTTAGGAAGTAAATAAACAAGAGCCTAAATGGATCCTAGAGTAAAGAAGAAGAAACTATCATTATGGTCATACTTTTCCCAACAAAGGTTTGAGGACGCTGAGAGCTGACTGTATGCCTCCCACACATGCCAGAATTAAATCATTCATCCTGGAATCCAGAAGAGCATTGGAAGTGTAACCACAACACCAACATAAAAACAAGCAAACAAGCAAGCAAACAAACAAAAAAAACCACCTTGTGATACCATATCTGAAGTGCTGAGTCTAGTTCTGGGCTCCTCAGTACAAGAGATATATGGAGCAAGAGACAGGACTGAGTCCAGCAAAGGAGCATGAAGATGATGAAAAGGAAAGGCTAAGAGAGCTGGGACTGTTCAGCCTGGAAAAAGTTCAGGAGGACTTTATCAATGTCTACAAATACCTCATAAGAAAAGTAGAGAAGACAGAGCCAGAACATTCTCAATGGTATCCATTGACAGGACAAGAGACAATAGGCACAAAATGAAATACAGAAAATTGCACTTAAACGTAAGGAAAAACTTATTCAAAATGAGGGAGAGGAAACACTGGCACAGGCTGTTCTGAGGGTCTGTAGAGTCTCCATCCTTGGAGATATCCAAAACCCTACTGGACACAGCCCTGAGCAACCTGTTGTAGTTCAGTCCGCTTTGAGCAGTGGGGTTGGACCAGGTGATCTTCAGGAGCGTTTTACTACTTCAACCATCCTGTGATTCTGTAATTCTATGTGAATCTATGATGCTATAAAAAGGGGTACTGTGTGTAAAAATTTTAACTCTTCTCCTTCTATATTACTCTTTTTTTTTTTTTTTTACTTTTTTTTTAAGACTTACGCCCAGACCAATGATAACTTATTAATGAAACTGTCACAAGATTTCAAATACACTAACAATAAACTAGTTTACATATGAGATGTGTTTCTTTTCTGTCCATAACAAGATTTTGAGCATTGCTCTCGCTATACTCTAAAAGTACTATCAACAGACACTAAAGTGCATATGTATTGTATGTATAGTGTGGTCAATGACTAAGCAATGTATTCACCCAGATAACTCATTTTGTCAGGGGCTGTACATGTCACTGCTTCACTTCTATAAGGTGATTAAATCTTCTTTTAAAAAGTTGTATTTTATTTTGTTGAAAGTCAGCCCAGTCACATAGACTGTTCCAACTCTAATACAATTAGCCTAGCTGGCAAAGAGGTTTCAGGAAGTTCAATATCTTTCTTCACAAGAACAATCACGATGATCCTCAGGTTACAGCAATAACTGGAGTGTACTTTTTAAGGTTTCTGTTTCACATGCAGTAGCCACAGCTTTCCGAGTACTTGGGATTTTTGGGGGGAGAGTTCTTTTGCTTGGTTGGTTTTTTGTTTGTTCAAGTTTTTAATCCTTTTTTTTTTTTTCTGGGCATGAAACATGTTAGTTTCCACTTTGTATTTTACAGGTTTTGTTTTGTTGCTGACTTTATTAGCAGTAATACTCCTCTAATTTGGAGAACACAAATATTTATTATTATGAAGCAGCTCTGAGTTGCTCTGATTGTTGCCTTTGACCAGAAGGGTGGATGACATCAAAAGATCTCATAGGATCCTCAGTGAAAGAGTAAACAGAAGAAAATGGGAACTTGTTAGTGCTACAGAAAGAACGGAGATTCCTCACTCAACAGGAAAAAATATAAGAAATATTTCCAAAGCCTCAGAAAGAGAGGCATTTTTAATTAAGATATTGCATCCTATGGAATACAAGTCAAAGGTGTTCACCCAATTTATTTTTCACATTTACACAGAAACCAGATGAATTCTGTAGCACAGCAGATACCAGAGGACTGTGATTACAGATAGAAATCTCATAACAGATCTTAAATACGAGAAGGTCCCTATGACAAGTTCTGGTAAATGAATACCTTATTTTGAACTAGCACTAGCCTGAAAGTGATTATCACATATAATTCCTGACTGATATAACTTCCTTGGCAGAAAAACTAAGAGACAAGGTCAATGAGGATGCAAGAAGCGCTGCAAATACTTACACATCTTGGAAACAAGCAGTTTTGAATTGTTCCACTACTAAGGTCAACAGAACTGATCGTAATTGGTAATTTTTGATTCAAAGAGTAATGTCATCATCTTATCAGGCTTTGCTTGTGTTCATGATTGCAAACTTAGAGATGTCTGTAAATAAGGAGCATAAAAGTCAGGGAATTATTAATCAGTCTCAGAGCTTTTTCTTTTTTAATGCTTCATGCATGTATCTTAGGTTCCAGTTACATTTTTTATTCAGCAGAAGAATGGATATGTTTCTCTCTATATACACATATAAACATACACAACACATAAAAAGGCTTGTAGAAGAAGTATGGTGCTGTGTAATTCAGTATTGATTCTAAACCCTGGTGACTCAACCACAACCAAATACCAAAAATCTGTCTGACAAAGGAGGAGTCACAACATTTTCCTGGGGTTAAGTGGGCCAAGATCCATCTGATCTGAAGTACTGCAAGACAATAAAATTTGCTGCTTATATTGTCATTGAAGTAAAAGCAGCTGCTTTGTTTTTATTTGAGACAGAAACGAATCTGTTTGTAGAGTGTTGGAATGTTGTTGATGAGTTGTCTTAGGATAAAATCAACATTCATGCACAAGCCATTTCTGGCTCTGTTAGTCAGTTCCACCCTGGAAAATGCCGAGCAATGTTCACAATACTTGCTATTACTTCTGTTAAAAAAAACCCATTGAGACTCAGAATTAATTCTTGTGTTTTGTTAAATGTTACATGAGTACAGCTACTGGCAGCAACAGGCAAAGATATCAGCTTTGGTTTCTTTCACTATTGGCATTTTTGTCACATCTCATCAAAGAGAGCACACTGTCTTTGCTCACCTGGCCTTTTGTTACAGCTCTCATGCTGGGTCTCCATGATGAGGGTCATACTCTGATCAGTCAATATTTGTTGCTGCTGCTCCTAACTGCAGAAATAGTATATCACATCACCTGTCTTCCTGGTAACTAAAGTGGATCTTTCTTGTGCCATTTATACAACAGATTGAAAGATAATGTAAGAAGAAAATGCTTTTGTCGACCTGCAACTTCATTTAGCCCTTTAGCATGAGAATTATCCCTAATTCAACAGTTTTACATGCAATATAGCAAGAGTAATTAAGCTTTAAGAAAACTAAGTGTCAACTGACATGACAACTGGTGGACCGCACACTGAACAGGGAGTCTAGTCTCACTAGAGCTGGTTAAATAGAAAGAGACCTAGCACAGTGCCTCCTTTCTGAGATTTCTTTGAGTTAAGCCCCTAAAATAAGCAACCTTGTCCACTGAGGCTATTGCCCACAGAAGTAAACACCTAGGGCGGTTCTTTGGCATCTAAGTAACTAATACAGAACAGACCACATCATACTATTAAATGTCTAAACTCTTCAAAATAAGATGATTTCACTAAATAAACTATTTCAAATGGCCCCTAGTCTTTTTGAATACTGGAAACTGGTACACTTAACAGTATATGCAGTAGAGATTTAAGCGCACAGAGATACTACCTGGCATTTCTTCACCGATACACTTAATCACAATAAGAAGCATTGATTACTTTCAGAGGACAGGTACTTAGTGAAGCTGATTGGGTGTAACACAATAGCCCAGGGCTTAAACCAGGAAAGCTGTGTCTACACTGCCTAAAGGATTTTTACTATTTCAGAGGGGATAGCCTTTCCTCTTTCCATTGATAGTGCTTCATAGCACCATAAAGAGTACAAATTCTGAGGCTAGAAGAACTTGGCTTTAGGCTGCACTTTTCACAGTGGTGAAAAGTGAAGAAATCATTCACACCAAGCTGCCTATTTCATATGGATAGCACAGAAACCCACTGGTTTTGATCCTTTTAAGAGATGTGCAAGAAATAACATTAATTATAAGAAAGATTCACAGTTTTGCACCTTAATTCGGAGAATCTCAGATTTGTTTAAAGCCAGTGAAAATCAGCACTTGAAACTGAAAAGTTAGCTTCAATTGCTATTATGATGTAATGGGACTGCACTGTAATGTTAGGTACACTACAGCTTCTATGAGTGCGCATTGGGAACCACTTCCAGACATGTGAGGCGAGTAAATCTGAGCTGAATATTTTCATGAATTCCTCATGCATCTTTGGTTCCCAAGTGCTTTCTGAACATAAGGACCATTAGGAGATTAATTACTTTCTCCTCCCTTACTAATCCCTCCTGTAGACTTATTGATCTCAACACATCAAAAAATAGCCAAACTAGCTGGACTTGAGGGATTGCTCAGCAAGTTTGCTGATGACACAAAACTGGGGGGCACTGTCAACACTCTTAAAGGCAGAGAGGCCCTGCAGAGAGCTCTGAACAAACTGGAGAACTGGGCAACCACCAACCACATGAAGTTTAACAAGAACAAGTGCTGGATTTTGCACCTGGGACACGGCAACCCTGGCTGTACATACAGACTGGCGGATGGGATGCTGGAAAGCATCTCTGCAGAGAGAGATCTGGGGGTTCTGGTTGACGGCAAGTTGAACATGAGCCAACAGTGTGCCCTGGCAGCCAAGAGGGCCAACCGTGTCCTGGGTGCATCAAGTACAGTATTGCCAGCCGGTTGAGGGAAGTGATTGTCCCGCTCTGCTCTGCACTGGCATGGCCTCAACTGGAGCATTGTGTGCGGTTCTGGGTGCATCAGGGTAAAAAAGATATTAAGCTACTGGAGAGTGACCAGAAGAGGGCTACAAAGTTGGTGAAGAGTTTGGAGAGGAAGCCATGTGAGGAGCAGCTAAAGTCACTTGATTTGTTCATCCAGGTGAAAAAGAGACTAAGAGGAGACCTCATGGCGGTCTACAGCTGCCTCACAAGGGGAGGAGGAAGGGCAGGGGCCAAACTCTTCTCTTTAGTGATCAATGACAGAACCTGAGGGAATGGCAGGAAGATGTGCCAGGGGAGGTTTAGGTTGGACATTGTTAAAAGGTTCTTCACCCAGAGGGTGCTGGAGCACTGAAACAGGCTCCCCAGGATGGTGTCATGGCTCCAAGCCTGACAGTGTTCAAGAAGAGACTGGACAACACCCTCAGACACATGGTGTGAACTGTGGGGTTTTACTATGCAGGGACAGGAGTTGGACTCGATGATCCTTGTGGGTCCCTTCCAACTCAGGACATTCTATGATTCTATAAAATATAATAACAAGAAACAAGCCAAAAACCCCACAGGTTCACAAGCTGTCTATATTTTGTAATTGTAGAAGTTCTTCCATGGATAAAGTGCCTGATACTTTTCATATTCTGGCAGTGAAGCACTAACCCCTTCTCATCTTACCCCAGAGGTGTTGGAATTTTCAAAATGCTGGTAGATCCTCAGGATCCTGGATCAGTTAACACCAACCTATGCGGAAGGCTTTTGCCATTGTATTTCTTCAGTTGACTAAAGTCTGTCTGTAGAGTACTCTGAGAACTACTTATATTGTGACAGGTATTAAACAAGATTTTTCTCCATGTCAAGTAAGCAATGTAATCACTGAACCAGTGGAAAAAAAGGACACTCCTTCCTGTAGCATTTTAGGAGCATGCCTTGGTACAATCCTCAAGTTTGTAGTCTCCCTTTAAAAGGGACTCAAAGCAGTAAGTCCCAATTGGTGATAGGCCTCCCTGGCAGTCTCAGAAAATGTGCTTAGTTTCTTGGAAATTAAGAAAATTATTTCAATCTCAAGCATTTTTTCTCTGTTTTCTCATGATTAATTAGGAAGCATCTCACTGGGTGAAGTGAGGCTCCCTACACTTATGCATCTAATTCCTGAGAATTTCCCAGGCAGCTGTGCAATGTGCCTAAAAGCTACGTTTTGCTATCACAAATTCCTCTGGGGATCTTAACCTTAATGCCTGCAGCTGCCTCCTTCATGACACGTCTTTGCGGAAGACTCTCTGGCTGTCGGCAGAACTTGTTCCCAGACAGCCTGGCAAACCACAGCTTCAGAGAGAAGCTCCATCCTGCGCCTCTCCTCAGGTCTGCAGTATCAACTTCATAACAAGCGTTCCCAGAATAAAAATTATTCTTGTTATATGATGCTTATTATAGACTGAAAACTAAAATGAAAATACCAAATTTTAGCAGAGAGGAGTACAAGTCATGGCCTGCTTCAGTTTGGGAATGCACAAACTATCCATCTGCAGCGGACAAATTGCAAATTTCTGATGCAGTGTTGACTGATATAATTAAGCAGATTTTGTACGGCTTTCCAGCATTTCAGTCACAGATGAACTTTACTGAATTTTCTTAAGTATTCAAAAAAAATTACTGAAATCTAAATGAATGCAAAAAAGCACAAGCATTCCTTATCAGATGATTACTTACACCATGACAGATATATTAAGCAAAGATAATTACTGCTTCTAATCCAAGAGACAGGATTTTTTTTTTCTGCATGTTTGTACATACAGTGATTATCATGTATAAGAAAGAAGATACAAGGGAATAACAGATTTCTTCCCTTTGGGAACATTTGTGAGTCATATTAAAAAAAAAAAAAAAAGTGTTTTTTTTTACACATGTACATAAAAACACCACTACATAGTGTATAAATTCAGTCTGCCCAGCATTAACTTACCTCTGTTATTTAAAAACACTTCAACAGAAGCCCCACAAGTACATATTGTGGGAGTGCAACTGGAAGCGTCTCCTATCACTCATATAAAAATAAGTCATTAATTAAAATGGCAGTAATCATGAAAGAGGAAAATCAAGTCTATGAACAAATTATTATCAACATAAACTGTCTTAATATAGCCTTATTTATGCAGAAAGTCTACCTACTTACCATAGCAAATTGAGAATTCTGAGTTGGCACAAACATTCAAAATAAAGCAGAGTGAATATCTAATTAATGTTTAATTGTAGCTACCAGTTACTGTCCATCGTTCCCAAGTCTCTGGGCACATAAGCCTTCCTTAAGCCTCCATTTTTCTTACTCAGGCATAAAAGTTCCAAAGTCTTACAAAATGCTTTTTTTTTTTTTTTTTTAAAAACACAAAGGAAGACAAGCTCAAAGAAAAAGAAAAACCTTCTTTGTTCTGCTAATTCACAATTCAAGGACTTCCCAGATATTTGGCTTTTATCTTGTCTTTGGAGTGGAGCTGTGCTTTTAAATTTTTAAGTTCTCTTCCACAGGATTATTCTGTTCCTTCACTAAGAATTTCAAACTGAATTTTAACCTTTTATATTTATTTGTAGAACATGATGTACTTGTTAACTCTAATTAAAGCAACTTTATACTGTAATATTTTATTTTACTGCTTTTAAAAGTTCTGTTCTTTTAGCTGTAATTCTATTTCAGAATCCAGCTCTCTGATAGAAGTAATGTTATCAACTTCCATCATTCAAAAATAACCATTTGGAAAACCCAGACCTCTGATCCCCTAGAAAAAAATACACCAGACTTCAAACATACCAAAAAAAAAAAGTTTACTTTATAATTGTCCTTAAGTTTCCAGTGTGATTATACTTTGGATGTTTCTCTGTAACTATAAGGAATACCAAAAATTGCACAAGTTTCCTTTATAGAACATAAACTGAGAACATTATAACTCCAGAAGCTAGACCGTCATAACAAACCAAATATCATTAAAGAATAAATTAAGCAAGTAGGACCATTTACAAAAATATTACATTTCACTGACTTTATCCATTTTTTATTGTAATTGTTTATAAATATTTTATAAAATAGTATTTGAAAATAATTTTTGTTTAATACGTTATAAAATACATTTAGGTTGTTTTTATTTAATTAGTTAACTAATTATAATTAATAACATCAATGATTGAGTCAAAACTCTTGTGACTAGCAGTGAAAAGAAACTCATCAGACAAAAGTAAAATTCAAGGTTTTATTCCTGGCAAGATCTTGGCTGGCTAATATTAATGCTTCCCAGGTGCACAAAGTCCTATTTCTTATAAATGTCTAGATACAGCTGAGCTGCTGAACAGTTACCTCAGGACTGTACTTTAGGAGGATTCAGAAACTGCATTCTTCTTCCAGACTTGTCATGCAGACCAGGTATCCTCTGCACAGATTTGCAGTTAGCACCACAATAAGGACATGGTGGCCACCACTTCATTTCGAAACAGTGCCAAGAGTGCACACACCAGGTGAAGGAGGTAAAAGTTTTAAGCACCTTCTCTTTGAGAAGGTTCATATCCATAGCTTCATTCTACCAGAAGGAAAGATCAACACATAAACACGTGAGCTATTCTGAGTTAGGATGTTTTCCATACCCTTCTCATTATGTTCCACCCAGGTACAGCTGCTGGTTGATTTCTAGGGTCTTTGTGCAAAATGACCTCATGCTCCCCATGCTCATATGGATGGCTGCATCAGGTAGATCAAAACTCCATCTAGCACAGGAGCCTGCTTTCAGTGGTAGCCACAAACTGATACCCTGGGAAAAATAACATTAAAAACGTACAATACTTCTTCCTAATGCTCCAATTATTTTTGACATAAAATGAACATAGGCATTTATCACCTTTTAGATCACAATTTGGACATTCATTCTTAAGAAAAACTACATATTTTTTTAAAAAATATGTCTTACAGAACTAAGCCATCGAGACACTTGAAAATAAAACCCCAAGGGCTCAGTGGGCCCTTCTGTGCTATTTGGAAATGTACATTTCCACACAGCAATGCAAAATGATTGAAGAATGGAAGCAAGCGCTAGTTATTCCTCTCATTAAATGAGCAGCTCAATGTACATTAATAATTACTGATCCATTTCCTATTTTACCTACAGCAGGTAAATTATGAGAAAGGCAAATTCATAGAATGCCTCCTCTTTAATCAAGAATAATATTATTCGTTGGCAGCGTTTATTATTACCAAAGCCACCTTCATTGAACAACTGCAGCACTAGTGACAAATTATATTTATATTGGTATTGATCACATTTATTATTAACCAGGACAACAGTAATATTATTAGTGTTAATCAGAGCTATTGTTATACATTTACATGGTGCTTTACAAACACATACACCGTGGACCAGATTTATTTCTTCCATAAATCCAGTAATATTCAACATAATCAGTCCATATCTACTCTGAAGAACTCACCATCAGATGATGAAGCAAGACAAAAACTAGACACAGACTGATGATAGAGATAAATGGTGATCTGAGGAATTGATGGGGAGAATGGGAAATTAGGGAGAAGTCCTGAAAGAATTGTGAGATTTAACAGAAAACTGGAGGAAAAGAAAAAAGTGCACATTAAAAAAAAAAAAAAAAATAAAAAAAGAAAGAAAGAAAGATAACAGTAAAAGCAAAAATACCAAGAGATTATGCAGGTAATAATTTGCTATGCCAGCTAGCCAGAAGCTACTTACTGTCACTGTTGGTGTAAACAGCCCCAGCAAATGGTTGGTAGTTTTAGTTTATTCATTCCTTGTTGTATTATTTACTATAAGCTGAATATGTACACACAGAAAAGTTATTGACATCTAGCAGGCTGGAACTGTTGATTAATTGTCCTGTATCTTGTATGTCTATCTGACCTTTCAGATGCTTCAGATGACCCTTCGTGCTGTAGATGACCCTGCAGCACAAACTGTGTGGTCATACACAACAGGTAACCAATTCATTGAGTTAACATTTGTCTAAGATACCACCTACTGATGTCTGTACTATGAACAAGTTCTTAAATCCTTTGTATAACCAAGGAACAAATGTAGCATTTGTTCAAATAAAACATTTGGGGTTTTTTCTATTCAGAGCATGTTTTAGAATATAGTACTCCCTATCTAATTTTATATTTCTCCCATACAGAATCACATAAGTATAATCTACCTTATATTGGAACGGATCTTCTAGAGGCCATGCCTCTCCTGCTCAAAGTAGGGCGACTTAAGCAGGTGGCTCAGGGCCATGTTCAGTGAGGTTTTGAGTATCTCCATAGATGGAGAATCCACAACCCCTCTGTGCAACCTGCCCTAGTGTTTGACCACCTTCACAATAAGAAATTTTACTTCTTTCTAGTAAGATTTTTCCGTGTTACAGTTTGCGCCCATTTGCCCTTGTCCTTCTGCTGTGCATCTCTGAGAAGAGCCTGACTCCATATTCTTTGTTCCTCCCTATTAGGAAGTTATAGGTAACAACAGAGTCTCCCCTTGGCCTGTTCTTCTCAAGGCTGAATAGGTCCAGCTCTCAGCTCCTCCTTGTACCTCAAGTGCTGCAGTCATAGAATCACAGATTCATAGAATAGTGAAAAGACACCTTTTCAGGTCATGTAGTCGGTGACCTCAGTACATCAATGTCTTTCTTGTACTGGAAAGCCCAAAATTGGACATCATACTGAAATGTAGTTTCACAAGTGTTGAACAGCTGGAAATAATCACTTGCCTTGACCTGCTGCCTATTCTTGCTGCCTAATATGACGGTGTCATTCTTTGCTGCAAGAGCACACTGCTGACTTATCTTAAACTTCCTGTCTCTTGGGATCTTCAGGTCCCTTTTTACAAAATAGTTTTATTCCCTAGCTACTCAGGTACAGGACTTCACTTGCCTTGCTTGACCTTCATAAAGTTCCCGTTGACTCATTCCTCTAGCATGTAGGGATCCCTCATCCAGACCATAAGGAGAATTTTGAACAGAAATAAGCCTGGGAAAAATTCCTTCCAAAACAGTCTCAATACACCTTTCCATTTTATTTAGATCCATTACAAATTACACTCCTATTAGACTTTTCTAATCTGTTTTGCATGCATCCAGTGTGTATGCCAAGACCACATTTCCTGATGAGAATGTAATGACAGACAGTGTCCAAAGCTCTTGTTTAATTCAAAACAGAAGCTGTCCTTTCCCTTTCCCCTATTCACGATGGCCATTACATTACTTTGGAATATTAGTTTGATTTGGAAATATTAACTTTAGACAGATTTCTCCCAGTGTTACTTATCCTTGTAGTTGTGTTCCAGATGTCTTGAAATAATTGATGATTTGTTACAGAATTTTCAACAGCGCAAGCTTGACTGGTATGCTTGTCATTCTTAGCTTCCTTTTTTTTGAGCACTGACACTACATTTACCCCATTTTCTTTCTTTCTCCACAACTTCTCAGGTATCAATGATTTTGAAATTGCTTCAGTAAAAATTTATTTTGGGATAGGGTACATTCTTAAATGGGTTCTTTATTCAGTGCTTTACAGCTGGTTATGCTTTAATATTATATGTATCAACAATATTCTCTTCAGGGAACTTTATATATTTTTCTTCATGTCAGATTAACACCATTACTTTGTCCCAATTTTTATCAATGAAAAATAGAACCAGACCATCATGGTAAGTCAAGAATATTTTGTTGAAGACAGTGAAATTATACTGACCTGGATAATTGGACTCTTAGACTTTATTTCAATTTTGCAAGCTGACTCTTATCGTACATAGAAAGACATTTCAATGTAAAGCAACCAAAAATGATTTTATTACAGAAGCTTAATTACCTCTATTCAAAAACTGAGTCATACATAAAAAACATAGTTGATTTACATTTTCTAAAAACTGAAAGTACATTCTATAACAAAAAATAAACTTTTCAATTTTTAGGCCTCCTACACAACGTTTAGATAAATTGGTCTCTCAACAGTTAGCAAATGTCTGAGAGAAAATAGAAGACAAGTAATCATCCAAACTCAGCATAGAATTGAGTAAGTATTTCTAAGCAGTCATTTCATAGTGTTTTGAATTGAAAACTACGCTGTCATGAGTAGAGTTCATAAGCAGGAAATAAGAAGTATTTCTAAAGCACAGTTTTCATGTCATTAAAAAAAAACAGTGGGGTTTTAAGCACATTTAAGATAGTATTTCAGCTTGTTTTTCTTTTCATTTTAGCACTGTAGTTAGAAATGAAACATCAAAAATAATAAATGATGCCATTAGGTCACTGCAGACTGCCATCATTGCCAAGAACTTTCATACCTATATAAATATACGTCAAGAAAAACAACAAATTTAGGTGTCTCCAGAACTAAGTCACAAGCAGAAAAAAAGAAAAAACACCACAAAACAAAACTATCATAGGAAAAAAAAAACATCCAAGCATACACCTGACCTTGAACAATACCAAAATTCCCAGGTCTGTCTTAGACCTCTCTCATTTGCTCTGCTCATGAAATTCAAGATTCTAGTTCAACTTCTTGCAAATTATTGAACTGGAAGTGGCATCTACATAGAACAGTAATACCACCTTTCCAGTCTAGTTGTAGAAAAATGGACCAGAAAGTATAATATGAGCTCAAACCAATAGACCTCCATGGCACAAATGAAGGCATGGATTTATTCACAGGGAAACCACAGATCTGGGTGACTATTTACAATGTACTGGGTAGCATGACCCTGATTATGGGCTTTGGAAGCAAATGGTTAAGCATTTACAATTCACTTAAGGAGATACTTAAATTTAAGAAGCACCACTTACAGACATGGAAAATCCTGCAGGTGAAGTACCCAAATATAGAATCATAGAATAGTTTAGGTTGGAAGGGACCTTCAAAGATCATCTAGTCCAACCCCTTCTGCAACCAACAGGAACATCTTCAACCAGATCAGGTTGCTCAGAGCCCCATCCAGCCTGACCTTGAATGTTTCTGGGGATGGGGCATCTACCACTTCTCTGGGCAATCTGTGCCAGAGTTTCACCACCCTCTTTGTAAGAAATTTCTTCTTTATAAGCAGTCCAAATCTCCCTTCTTTTAGTTTAAAACTCTTACCCCTTGTCCTATCACTACAGGCTCTGCTAAAAAGTCTGTCCTCATCTTTCTTCTAAGCCCCTTTAAGTACTGAAATCCTGCAATAAGTTCTCCCTGGAGCCTTTTCTTCTCCAGGCTGAACAACCCCAACTCTCTCAGCCTCTCCTCATAGCAGAGGTGTTCCAGCCCTCTGATCATTTTTGTGGCCCTCCTCTGGACCCTCTCCAACAGGTACATGTCTCTCCTACACTGAGGAACCCAGAACTGGACACAGGTCTCCAGGTGGGGCCTCACCAGAGCAGAGTAGACGGGCAGAGTCACCTCCCTTGACCTGCTGGCCACACGTATTTTGATATAGCCTGGGATACGGTTGGCCTTCTGGGTTGCAAGCATGCATTGGCAGCTCATGTTCAGCTTTTCATGTGTCTGTATCCCCAAGTCCTTCTCTGCAGAGACTATCACAATCCCTTCATCCGCCAGTCTGTATCAATAGCAGCAGTTGCCCCAGCCCAGGTAGGACCTTGCACTTAGACTTGTTGAATCTCATGAGGTTCACAGGGGCCCGTGTCTCGAGGTTGTCCAGGTCTCAATCAGGCCCCAAGTTCTATATGCAGCATAGTATGTCCGAAAATACAAATGCATGCTTAGAATTTTTGTATGCCAAATACTGATTTCAGAAGGTACTCTGAACTCCGTAAGCTTTAAGCTTTTATCTATTTGTAAGGTCACCCAGCCCTGACACTGTAAAGATCAATAGATCTTGACTAAGTTATAAATTCACATAAGTTGTGTACTTACGAGCCATGTAGCTCTTTTATGAGGAGTTAACATGACCTATTGCAACTCGTGAACCAGCAGTATAGTGGAACTAATAATAAATGTGCTTCCAGCTCAGGTTTTTTCCTTTCTCATTGATATGTATTTATTGTAAAAACTCTTGAAGTTCTCTAGCTGGGAACTAATTCCATTCCCTCTCTGCTCCATCAAAATCCCTAGCTTATATCTACGCTATTCAACTTTTTTAACTCTCACACAGCATTTTTGCCTAAACTGTGACAGTATCATAGCTGGAGATTCAACTAAGAGACAGAGAAAAGCATATAAATCCCTTTGTCAAGCAAAAATAGTTCCTGGAGTGATGTGTATGTCACAAAAGGATGCAAAACTGTGTAGCACTTACACCTCCCCAGCATCTAAATGCTAAATGTATTAGTGATATCTATCTTGACTACACGAGATTTTAGATGTATAGCTCACATATAGACATCTGCACTGCAGAGACCTTATAATCAGGAATCTTAACCTGAAACTGAATCCTGTATTTTGTCTTCTCTAGCAAATGTCTTCAAAAAAGAATCAAGCTCCATTTGTTATCGATCTACTACATTAAAATGCTATAGTATGAAAGCCAATTTACATTGAAGCAACAGATTAGAGTAGGCTTCACCTCACAAAATTAAATTTGTGCTATTTAGATGTCAACAGACGAGCTACTCACCCTGCGCTCTCTTGGTATTCTTACAGAACCATTCCCTTGGTCTGTTTTAGACAGCCACTTTAGGATGAGATGAACTGTGCCCTGGAAGTACTGTCTTACAGTTAACATATAAAATGCATAAAAGACAGGATACCTAGTGGTATCCTGGCAGAGCCATGTTGTAAACATTTCCTCTGTTCTCTAAGAAGCAACGAAACTTTGAGAGGAAGGTCACATAAAGCTCCTGTGTCTTCTTTTTTAAAACCCACAGAGTTAATTGTAGCATCGTTGTCTGATTCATAGTAGAAATCAGCTAATCTGCAGCTCTCCGAGGATTTAACCTGGGAGATAAAATAAGATCAAGTCTTTAATTCCCTAACAGTGCTTAAGTATAGACCAAGTGGAGTAGTACTGTGAGATGTTGAATACGACATGGTTAGACATGCTTTGTGCCCTTGATGAGACCTTTCAACCACATTCCTTTAGCTTTGAAGCTAAAAACCTTCATTTTAAACGATCACAGCATAAATTTGACTAGGGAAGGGCTATATTTTCACAGATAAGATAAAAACTAGAAAGAAAGCACAGCAAACTCCCAGTTAAGAAATCTCACACAGGAAATTCAGCAACCTGGAGTTGCAGAGGAGCCTTTCAGAAGCTTACTCCAAATTGCCCTTTGTGAGGGCTGTCACTGTCTGCTGTCAGCTCTAAGCCTCATATAACTGCGTGTGCTAGTCCTGGGGAGGAAAAAAAAATAGGCAAACAGAAAGCAACATTGCTTCCAAGTCTCACAACTACTTTATTTTAGACAATCACAGAGAAAAAAAAAAGTCTCCTTAAAAGCTAAATTGCAGAGTGAATTGCAGGTGTCAGGCAGGCATAGCTTCATCAGGGGGAGACCAGAAAGATATCTGGAAAGCTGATCAGCTACTTGCCTGGAAGCAGAGAAGCTGTCGGACCTGCCTTTGTGCTGTGCCTGCCTTGCAGTGGCCACAGTCAGTAACAGGCATCAAAAAGAAACTTCACAGCATCCTGACTCTGTTCCTGGGCCAAGCCCCAAGTGTGCCTCATAGTGAAGCCTGGAGGCAATTCTGGCAGCAAGCTGAAAATTATCCCAACAGGCTGCCACCAGCTGAGTGTTGCCAACCTACGCGGCATGCCTGTTACTTTTTCTTCTCCATCTCTGACATGCACTTTATGCTGAGTACTGCAGGAAGGAACAGGCTTATTTAGCAGTGTCTGGGTTGCAGCCAGAGTTTTTGTAGGGAAGCAAAATGGAGGAAGCATGATGGAAAAACTGCCACAATTCACCATTTATAGTGGACAGGCATGGCAGTGCTAAATGCACATTTAATGTTTTATACTCAAAAGGTGAAAGAAAATATATGGATTCTCCATAAATACATGATCAAATCCTACTTTGCTGTGAACATTATGTCCTTGATATGTCTTTGTCTATTATGTCTTTGTTTCATTTCACATGCTGAGGCATGCACAGCATATTGTTTTAAAAGACATAATGCATTGTGGGAGACAGGGAAAAAAAATTGGGCTAAGAGTACATGTTTGGGAAGAGCATGAAGATCTGTGAATAAGTGTTATTTTTACCCACATCTTGTGCCTCCTTTTCAGCCATTGACTTGTGTGCTGCTTAACAAAATGGCAAGACTCCTGGGACCTGAAGCAGTGTCGGTGGCCACAGATTAGTAAAAAAATTAACATACAAAGATGAGAAAAAGAACTACACTTAGTATGTTACTCTAGGATCTCAAATGAAGATTTACTCCGTGCATATTTTCTCCTCTTCCAAGGCTCTTTGTTTGACCTTTTGCTTTTCATAATAAAAGCAGGAAATTCGATCTGAAAGATTCCTAGGTCACTATCTTACAGATACGTGCTCTCCTCAGCTAGTACCATCATATATACTGAGTTACAGGTTTGAGTTTAGTTCTTGACTGATCCAGTCTTTAACTGTGACTTGATTATTTACTCCATTCTGGAAACAGAATAAGTAACTATTTTCACAAGAATGGCAAAGCAATGACAAATGGTTGAAATAACTTCCATTTAAATATATTTTAATTTAAATTTGAAATATTTTCAAATAAGTGTACTCACATGCATTAGTAGGAGCATATTTCTTAGGTCTGACACACTAGGTTAATAATGAATTTCCCAACGTTTCCAAGGAGAAATTCAGCTCCTTTCTATTTTACCTAAGCAAGTGATTCAGACATGATCCCCTGTAGATTACCATTCTAATCTGTGTTTAGTTATGTCTTTGAACTCAGGCATTAGTGTCAGGAAAATACAGCTCTAAGTGACCATACCTCTGAAGCCAAAGACATGTAACATTGCTCATTAATGTCACAGGGCTGTCCACTCATTTTTAGATGATTAAAGTAGAAAGAGAATCAGCTAACACAGAGCTTCTTTTTTAATATCTTGAGATAATAGTCACATGTTTTGAAGTCACAAAGTGGAACATTCTTGTGTCAGTACAAATCACTGTGACTTACGTAAGGTTTTGCCTGAGAATAATTATGCACAAAAAATCCTTGTCATAGCCTTCTGGAAAATCTAGTTCAATCTCCTGGAGCACTTTTTTCTCTGTTGTATTTATCACCTTGGTTGGTATGGAATAGTATTTCTCAGGAGTACCCTATAGTAACTATTTGGTCCACTGACACTTTACAGTGAGTATAAAAGGATACTGTAGATACTGTAAATAACAAGTTAAATTCTGTCTTGAAAAATGCGAAATCACACCCACTAGGGAAAAACAATCCTGAATTGCAGGTAGAGTGGTGCACTATGAACTAGTTAATTACCACTGAGGAACAAAAATATCTTTGAGCTGTAATGGATAATCTAAGAAAACTATCAGTAGCTGTCAGACAGGAAAGCAAAATGCTCAAAATAGTTAGGAAAGAAATAGATTAACACAACTGGGGACAAAACTATTCCACCATGCAACACTGTGGTGCATTTGCATTTTGAAAACCATGTGCAGTTCTAGTTCTCACATCTCAAAAAGAAGTAGCCCTAGAAGATTCATGAAGATAGATGGCAAACTTCATTGAAGATAAGCGTGGTGGGTTGCCCCAGCCGGCAGCTAAGCACTCACCCAGTCACTCACTGACCACCTCCCAGTGGGATGAGGGAGAAAATGAGAAAAGCAAAAGCTGAAAACTTGTGGGTCAAGTTAAAGACAGTTTAATAAGTGAAGCAAAACTGCGTACACAAGCAAAGTAAAATAAGGAATTTATCCACAGGCAGGCAGGTGTTGAGCCATCTCCAGGAAAGCAGAACTATATACTTAATGGTTACCTGAGAAGACAAACACCAAAACTATGAACATCCCCCTTTACTCCTTCTTTCCCTAAACTTTTCTTGCTGAATAGGACATTATATGGCATGGGGTCTGCTGCCCTGGCTATGTCCCCTTCCAACTTCTTTCCTCCCCCCAGACTACTCGCTGGTGGGCAGCTTCAGAAACAGAAAGGCCTTGAAGCTGTGCAAGCACTGCTCAGCAATCGCTAAAGCCTTGGTATGTTATCAACACTGTTTTGATTACAAATCCAAACCACAGCAACATACACGCTGCTACAAAGAAAATTAACTCTATTTCAATCAGATCCAATTAAAAAAGAAATGGCTTCAATATAAGAAATGACCAAATACACTAGGCCAAGTAAATGATTCAAAACAGAACAGGAATCCTTTCACACAGTATGTAATTAATATGTGGAATTAGTTGCTACACGTTGTTGTGGATTCCAAACTTTACATTTATTCACAACATAATTTTTAAAAAAATATAGAAGAAAAATAAATCCAACAGTAGCTAGTAAATGCAAAGGCAACTTGACCAGGTACAGATTTCCCCATCTTTGCAGATCTGTGGAGGCAAAAGGAATACACCTCGGGAGAAAAACACCCAGGGAATATTCATATATGGTTACACAGGTATCTGCTTTTGACTACATTTTTATACAAAATTCTTTTCACTTTTGGATACTGAAGAGTTTATTTTCCTTTAAAAATGTGAAGGAAGAATAATTTTTAAAAAGAAGTAGTGAGATACCCATTGTAATTACCATTTAAAACAGATGAGTGTTTGTTTCTCACCTATTTAGCTCATTAGTCAGGAAACTGATCCAGAAACAAGAGCAAACACATTCATACCATTCCCCTTCTCTCTCATTCCTTTTCCTCACCCTTCTTTCTCTGTGGAAATATCACCTTGCTATCACTTTTATTTTCACATAGTTTCATAGTTACCTGGAGCTAATAGGAATTATGCTCTTGCAAAGCCTAGATGAGAAAGGGCACATGATCTCCCTTTATAGCAGCATATGAGATTGATGCAGTGGACTGCAAATAACATTGAAAAGTTCAAAGTGAATGAACTGAAAAATATCTTAAATTTCTTTCTGATCTGGTGACTTCAGTATTTATATGTAACAGGGAAAAGCCAAACAATAAAGGTCTTGGTCCTACAGCAGTCAACGCTAATTAATTCATGAAAGTCCAATGACCTATATAAACCATGACATCAAACAGTGACTTCTGACCTTAAAATATTTGAAGTTCATGGTCTTTTTTTATTTTTATAAATTAAATTGATGTGATCGTTTTGTCCCACACTCTGTTTCACCATAGATCTAATTACAGCTACATTGCCTAAATACAGTTAATATACTCCCTATTGACTGAATTTTTAACTGCCTGAAGCCTATCTATACCGACCTTGTTATTGATGGCACAAATTGAACCCGGGTTACTAGGACAAGTTTGGGCCCTGGCTCACATCAATGCCCTTTGTATAATGCAAACCCTGCAACAAACTTAATCTTTCTTCCATACCCAGATTCCTACTGCTCAGTTCGCTACTTGGAATCCATGACTGAATTAACATGTGCACTGTGCAGATTATAGGCAGAGCTATGTTCCTGAAGTAAAATAAGAAGCAAACCAATTTGACAGTATGCATGCACCCAGTGCAATCCTATTTCTGCCCAGGCTAAGAACATTACTATTGATTTTAATAAAAGAAATAGGTCACCTGATTGCTAGTGATCATTTGACATATGTTAAGAATACTGTCTTTTGAACACTAGCTCGTTGATTCAAACATAGTCTTGAGACATAGTGACCAAAAAAGAGTGCATGTATATTATTTTTTAAAACAAATATGTTAACTGCAGTAAATAGGGGCTACCAATCCAGTGCCATGCAAAGGAACATTCATATGCCATAAATCAACATTTCAAAGCATGCCTTGTCTACTAGACTCAACACACAAGCCAAAAATTAAGCACTTAATTCAGCAGTCTCACATCTCCAGATCAAGCATAGAATATATGCTAAATAAAACCCAGCTAATCATAGCTTTGACTGTATTTTCAGTGTAGAAAAAAAATCCTCTTTTTCGTTGCTGTCAAGGCAGTGCTTTCAAAAACAGTAAATACCTTTTAAAATAAATCCACACCCAGTATTTTAAGGAGTACACAGTCATAATGCAAATAATGTATTGTTTATTCTATAAAATTTAGAGCTTCATGTATATAAATCTGTTTCACCTGTATTTGGTTGCTATCTAGGACAATGCAAAGCAAATCTTATGGGATTTATTCACTCCACTTGATAATTTCCAATTAATATTAACGCTTGGGCATATAGATACACAGAAATAAAGGCCAAAAGGGATCTGTTAGACCATTTAAACTGACTGTCTGCATACAAATGGTGATTAAATTTCAGCTAGTCCTTTCCATAACTGAACAAAAAGCTTGAATAAGACTACAGCATATTTTCTTGAAAAGTCTTGATCTGAAGCTACAAAAACACTAAAAATCCACTACCTCCTCTGGTAGAACATCAATCTACTCCTTGTTTCACCAGCTTACTAGCAATAATCCATATTTTACTTAAAATCTGAGTTTGTTTGGCTCTACCTCCAGTAACTGGTTCTGTTGTGTCTTTTTTCATTCGTTTGTCAATTCTTTTATACCAGTCTACTTCCTCTGCCTGGGTGTTTATGCATTATAATCAGATTATTTTCTCACACTCCTTTTTAGAAAGCCACCTAAGACAATTTTCTCAAGTGTTCCATTGATTTGTATTATTCCTGGTTCTCCAACTACTTGTCACTTTCGTTGAACTCTCTAGAATTATCCTGCACCTTTTTGAAAACGCGTGCACTATTCTAAGGTCTCACTTGTAAGGTGCATATATACACTACATTATAGAAAAGAGGGCCAAGAAATGAGCTTGAACACATATCGTCCACCCTTATGGCTAATTCCTTTCCTGCCTTTGCTTTCTTCTGCTCCAAACAGCTCTTCTCAGGAGAAACCTGCTATAGAGGAAGTCCTAAGCATCACAAATGTGAACTAATTAGTCCACCTGTGACCCCAGGGCACAGGTATCATCACTGTCCCTCTTTTATTTATTTGCCTCAGACAGAGGCGTTAAAACCACAGACAGAAGTAAAAATCCCTAACTCAGAGTGTCCCAGGATTGTTGGCTTTTCTCTCCACAGCTTCATAATGAGACCTCAAACTCAGATTTTTATTTATTATGATTACTAGAAGACCTTTTAAAAGGTTATATTGGAAACCTTTCTAAAGTGCAGTTCCCAGACTTTAGATAAACTCTGAATTTGTCATTTTGAAAGGGCTACCTTTGTACGTGGCTGTACCAAGTTATTTAATGTTGGAGACACCACAGATAAGAATCCAAAACTGTCAAATTTCTGTATTTTGAGCACTGTTTTCTACTCTGGTAGTTGATTCTGCGAAACGTATCAGGGGGACTTTAATATTTCCTTTCAAGTTATTGATGGAATGTTGAAAACACTGCTTCTGTTATTAGTCAGTGTAGTAATTAAAACAGTTCCTTTCAATGATCTTTTCCCACTGACAACTGTATTTATTAAACCTCAGAATCCACATAAGATGTATTTGGTGGTTCTGAATAATTATGTTCATTTAATCAGCATGCCAATAACATTAAGTTAATAGTTTTACAGAGCTGTAACTATGTTCTATCTATGTCGCTACAAGTTTCAGTCGAATACGTCCACCTGCTTGAAAACAAGATCTAATTTCTATGTCATCACTTGGGGCTGGCATTAACAACTATTTCCCTTCTTGAATGTCTCATTAATTGTTTCAGCAGTTAAACATTTTATTCAACAACTGTCCCATGCAGCTATTTCACATCAAAACAGAGCTCATGATCTTTCTCTCTCCTTCATAGCTAACAATCCTGACCATTGGATGATTGCTATGCTCTTCATCGCAGGGACATTATCCTTACACAGCTTCAGTGTGATGGGTGAAAAGCACCTATAACGTCCCACCTGAAAGCTAGAAGGGGTTGATTTGATCCCCTTAGGTACTACAGAGAAAAGAAGTCTCCTGTTCCCTTGGTGTGTGTTCTCATCAGATATTTGTTAGAGCAGCAGAATGGTACTGTTCCTGCAATCACAAAGGTGGGTTTTTTAAAGAAAATCATGAGCTTTGTGTCATCATCATCTACCTGTGGACAAAGGTATCTTCCAGCACTGTTACTGAGAGATGTAGTAGGTGGCGTTAGGTGTCTGTCCCTGTGCTTGGCGGTGTTTAGTGTCTCTCTCAGGACAGCTCTTCCATCAGCAAGCTGACTTCAGGCTACTCCCTGTTCAAGGTGCTGGCTGTGTGGATTCCCTTCCGAAGTGCCTCAGATTGTATGCACAGGGAGATACAGTATCGTGGGATGAGGTACTCCATAGGACCACGTCCATAACACACAGTCATTCCAGAGGTAAACTTGAAGACCCACAGTCCTCTGCTGGATCTCGCACAGTGACCTTTAGCAGTTCTGCCCTTTGGAAAAAACAGGATGTGCACGACTAAAGCTGTGCTTGGACTAGGAAAAATTCAGTCCCAATGGTATTCTATATCATCCTGACAAGTCAGTGCCTCCACTAATGTGATCTCTTCCAGCTCTTTCACGTAAAATAAGCTAATTCAGCAAAAGCTCAATTTTAACAGTAAAAGTGTTTGTATAATGGAAGCTTCTGCTGTCAACCAAAGATCACGTTCATGAAGATAATCACTATTCTGGCAGATGCTTTTATAACAGACACAGAATAAATCACATACACTGTGAAGTGCTTTGACAAGCACGAATAGTCTAGGCCTAAATGTCTGTATTGCTATTGAAAGAGTACTTGGGCTTGAAAGGCATTTGAACATTTTCAAAATTTTTACCTGGTATCTCATCACAGAGCAAACAAGGAAAAACTGAGAACATTACCTTTTCATTTTAATAACTTGTTAGAGTACTCCAATTGATTTTTCTTGATTGATTTTCAGCCTTAGCTCAACAGACACTCCTACCTAGGTAAAAAAAGCCAGGGTTTCATTTATCTACTGCCCCACAGCACTTGCTGCTGATTCAGCTAGTGATTTACAGGTGTGCAAAATGCTAGTAAAAAGGCAGTCACAACACTGGCTGTTTGCTCCACCTCAACTACCACAAATAGCAGCACTAAATGGTAAGGATTAAAGAGTCAGAACCCAAGTATCATGAACCTTCTGAATTGGAAGAATAAACATGCTGAGTCTTGAGTGTTCTCCTAAATTTGGGAAATCTTCTGTTCATTCTAATTACTCCAAAACTCTCAGGAGTTACACATCATTAGTCCCACGGAATTTTATGATTTTATGTAACACAGAAATTATTGACTGCTTTCCCCTCAAGGTTCTTCTTCTAACTTCTCCTTTTATTACCATTTGATCCTAGTTGTTTAATGGATCTAGTACGTGTTACACATAGAGGAACAGGCTTTTAAGATAAAACTTGCTTTACTGATTCCACAGAAGTAAAGGAGGAAAGAAAGTGACTTATCAGACAGGTCCAACAGACAATATAAACACAAGATCACCTCAAGCCAACACATTCTCTTTACTACTGGAAAAAAGCTATAGGCAAGCATCTGGGAGACATTAAAGGATAAACAGTTTATTAGTGTATACTGCTATGTATACATTCCACAGCCTTACCACTTCATGATGTGATCAAACAAAATGTCACAAACAGTACAGAGATGAGCTAGTTTGGTACTTGGCCAAAATAACTCCAAGGAGTCCATAGCTACTGTGGAAGTGATGTTAGCAATCCACAACATGGTATTTTTCTTTGAGCAGTCATCCAAATGTAATAAAAGGGGTGACTGCTTGCAAATTTTCATCAGTATATGAAGCACAAATTGGTTTCTGAGAACTTGCTCAAAGCAAGAGGCTTATCTTAGTACCAGCTTTGCTGATTATACTCTGCTCATGTAAATGTTCATGTCTTTTCAAGCAGGGACTCGTTCAAATCAGTTCTGATCAAACTGTTCTTTTGCAATAAGATCAAATGAATCAAAATCACACAAAAAAGTAATGGTAATGCTTTTTGGTGAGCTGAATTTATGAAATATTTTGCTGATGCACCATAGAATCACTTTTCAAAAGTAGTAGAATAAAGAAGAGTTGAGTAGCAAGTTACCATCTGCAAAAATTTTGATTACATGGAGAAAAAATGACCCAATAGGTAGCCTATTCTGATTAAATATTGCAATATTTCTGACTGATATAATTTTTTTTCATAATAACATTTTCTTTGGTCAAAAACTTTTTGCTTGATCATCTAGATATTTGGGGGAAGGAGGTTGGATTCACTGAAAAATGTCAGGAGTTTGGTTTTTTGCTTGTTTGTTTTCCAAATTATATATTTAAAGATACTGATATGATGGCTCCAGTCTTTTGCATAGTTACCCAATAACCAAAGTATTCACCCAGTATATACAAGATCAAGGTTCAGGATCTTTCCTTGCTTCATAACATTTGCACTCACTCTTCAGATAAATGGTTTTATTCCTGGGTTTTGGAACATTCTGCAAAGAGTCATGTTCAATTTCTATCATGTACAAAACGAAACTGTGTCAATAGTAATTACATGTAGCCTGGAGCAGGAAAATTAATGCAATGTTTGTCCTGATAGGGGAATGTCTAGTCCATAGATTCCTTTGATGTGAGATCTCACTTAACATCTTGCCGTAGAACTAAATGGGGGAACCTTCACAGAGCAATTCATCCCTTCTTAAAGTAGAAATAGGATGCAGTTCATCCTACTAGATTTAACTGTGTATGATGAAAATATAGGATACAGTTCACCTATAATTCATTGTCTAAATATATCCATCAATGTATGAACTAGGAACTTAAGTTTCCATTTAAGTCAGAGGAAGTTATAGCCAATATAGAAAATGAACCTATACTGTGGTTCAGAGCTAGTTAAAGTAGACACAGTTTTATTTTATGATGTTTTAAAATAGGTCCTCAATATAATAAAATAAGAAAAAAAGAAACCATTGTATTCTACCAGAAATCTGTTAATCTTTACACTTCAGTAAAAAAAAAAGAGAGAATCATAGAACCATAGAATGTTCCAATTTAGAAGAGACCCACAAGGAACATCAAGTCCAACTCCTGTCCCCGTATAGTAAAACCCCGCAGTTCACACCATGTGTCTGAGGGTGTTGTCCAATTGTTTCTTGAACACTATCAGGCTTGGGGCTCTGACACCTCCCTGGGGAGCCTGTTCCAGCGCTCCACCACCCTCTGGCTGAAGAACCTTTTCCTAATGCCCAACCTAAACCTCCCCTGGCACATCTTCCTGCCATTCCCTCAGGTTCTGTCATTGGTCACTAAAGAGAAGAGTTCGGCACCTACCCTTCCTCCCCGCCTTGTGAGGAAGCTGTAGCCGCCATGGGGTGTTCCCTCAGTCTCCTCCAGGCTGAACAAACAGAGTGACTTTAGCTGCTCCTCAAACAGCTTCCCCTCCAAACCCTTCACCAACTTCGTGGTCCTTGAAGAAATTGTTTGCTTCCAATCAGACTAATTCTTTGATTACAAAACTAAAAATCAATTACTTATCACCCACTGTTCTTGACAGTCATTTATCTTCCAAGATCTACCATTGTGGTGTTATTTACACCAATTCACTCGAAAGATAGCTATAATTCCATTTCAAGACCTTCAGCTTTGAATCTATTTGTGAAGGTAATTTGGATTAAATTCTTGTACTTCTTTGATGCTTCATTGCTAATTGCTATGGATTCACTTTTCACAATTGACTCAAAAGAATAGAGATGAATATAACCTCAACCTTGCAATGAGGGTTGTGGGGTTTTTTTAACTTTCAATTTCTTCTAGAGATTGTAAACAATGAAACTAATTTGATACAGTGCTTTATATGCTTAGTGGAAGTAAATGACAGCTTGTTAATGCACTTAATGTTGGATTTGAGCTGCATTTGAATTAGGATTTTTTGTTAGTTTATTCACTGACATATTAACAAAAAGATGAAAAAAAAGAGCTGAGCGATGAAAGACTGACTTAATTCTATGTTGTCTGTCAGCTGTTTGGAGGATAAACCAGAGCTTTCTCATGACTATTAAATCAAATAAACAGTCTGTTTAAAAGCAACATTACAGAACAAACCTCAGCAATGATAAGCGACACCTTGATCTTAGCACATTTCACCCCAGGTTACTTGTGGTTCTGTTAAAGATAATAACAGCTGAGTCTGATGATATCTTTGAATGTCAGTGCTATCAAAAGGAATCCTTTAACACACTTTGATTATATGGTAGCTGAGCAGTCTGTTGGTGATAGGTTTAATGGTGCCTTTTGACAGTCTTATGTAACCACCTCATTTGTTCAGGACATACTCCCAAACTAAAGCAATTTATAGAAAGACCTTTCCTCCTTGATCCAGCTTGTTTACTTTCATTTAATCACAGTTTCCTTCTCTTCAAATTACATTTTTTCTGTCTTTAGGATGGTTGTCATTTTTATTAATACTCAGTAAAAGTCTCAGCTCTTTTATTCACTTCTTACAGATACTGCTTTTGACATCATGTCACTGAGTACATTCAAAGTTCTGTTTTCTGTGTCTTTTAGTAACTTGCTTTCTTTCTAATATTCAAATCCTTATTACTAGCATTCCACAGAATTTAGCTCTCCTCATAGACTGTTTTCTATTTGTATTATCTCATGATAAGTTGTTATTGTAGGGCATAGCCCCACGTATTATGTGATGACACTAATTTGTTGCTCTTTTTATGGCTTGTTGACAAATGCTATTTCCACTTTATCATAGATGAATGCAAATAGCTTGGCCTTAATGCTTTGAAATCAAAATCATTACAAGTCACCCATCCATTTTCCCAGAAAAAAAAAAAAAAAAAATATTTATGTTGAAATAATGATGCAGTGTTTGACTGACTTANGGTAGCATTTCAAGTTCGAATGCTCACACAAAACTGAAATATTGCATTTATTTTGTTTCTTAGTCAGGCTATGTGGCACATGTGCATGGTTTCATTTGCTTCTTTGCCACAGCTTATCTCAGAAGTTTGATTCTTTGTTACATTGACTTGGCCAATCCTTTTATCTTGTATATTGACTAGTAAGTCCTTTCTAATTTGTCTTCCCCATTCTATCTTTCAAAGACACAAGCTTTTTCCATATGCCACCAAATGAGTTGACTAGGAAATTTCAACACTATGGTGTGAAAAAAAAAAAAAAGATACAAAAATATCTAAATACCTATGTTTAAAACTTCTCTTTGTGAACAGCAGTCCATAAAAAGCAGAGTCCAAACATACACTTAAGGATTCAGCCTCTCTTTTTTTCTCTAGACGCAGAGACCAAAGCAAACTGACATGTGCTGTGGCCTCCTGCTGCCATGAATCTGGAATTTGTTATTGAATCAAGACCCTTACCCATGGACGGAAGCTTCAGAGATGGTCTTGAATGCCCCAGCCTGTCACAGAATTCCCAGCTGTGAGAGTCAAAAAGGCCATTTCCAAATGGTCATGACAGGAACCTTAAAGTTCAGGCCTTTCTTCAGTGCAAGAACTCAGGAGGCAAGATACACGCCATAACGTCACCCACCCATTCCTAGCGAGGCCAACACAACTTACGGTTAACTCACACCATGCTCCTGTAGCTCGCCTCACCCACAGAGATCCTATATGACAATCAGCACAGCCATGATGCCTTGTGGCCACCTAAAAGCCACTTAGCTGAGGGTTCTCTATCCCAGTGTTGTTCAAGTAAGTTGAGGCAGGGCACACCAGACTGACCAGGCACTGATGAAACATCCCTATAAAAGAAAGGCTACATCAGAAAACTTCTTTCATCCATGTCGGTTTTGAGAACAGCATCCCTATGACAACAACATTTGTCCTTAATCAACACAGAAATATCGCTAATCTCCCTCAAAATGAATGTGTACTGATGTAGTTGTGAGAGCTGAGAAGAGTCTTCAAGAAGCTATAGAAGATGACTGTAAAGCATTCAGTGTTTCAAATACATCTGCACCATGTATTGTCCCTTTCATGACTAGTTACCCTCAAGAACCACTACACTGTAATTTCGCATTTAGAAAATTCAGTGCTTTCTTGTGTTTAAGTGAAATTTGAGTGATGAGTTTCATTTGACAATTTACAGAGAGCTTTCCCGCCAAATCCAGTCTACTATTTGTCAGCTATACCAGGGATATTAATAGTGGTCTGGGAAACATATTGCAAATAAGGAGGAAGTAAAAAATACACTTGTTTGTGCAGGAATTATGTAGCAGCCTCACAGTTGGCACCATCACACCGTTAACAAACTTATCGTAAAATAGCTGTCTAGTTTTTTAATAATTCGGAAAGCATGAGATGAATCATGGTCTGGCAGAGCTTATCTTCTTCCTTTGGGTGCAGAAGATCAAAGAGTAATGATACTCCCACCTAGCTGTTAGGTGGCCGTCCAGGATGAGCACAGACTTAGTAAAGTTACTCTAGATTTTTTTTAAAAANTTTAAAAAAAAAAAAGGGGGTTTCTTTGAAAACCATTGGCTTTACTCCTTTAATTTTACAAGTGCTACACTCCAGAAGAGTTCATTATCTGCTGACTATTCTTTCCAGCTGTTTGCAGAAAGATTTATCTCACCTAACCTTTGCTGTCTAGACAGTATAATCTGGTATAAATGATCATTTAAGCAACAGGGAAAAGATAGGTATCTTCAGACTATGATTCATCTCCATGATGGGCAGAACGGACACTTAGCTCTGCCCATGTGCTATAGGAAGAACCTTATGTAGATGAATTCATGACTTGCAAATGACTCTATATCTCAGCAATCACATCATGGCTGTACCTTTGTCACCTGTGTCTCTAGCACATAGATACCAGGTATACTTATTACACATTCCTACAAGCAAACCACTCTGAGTCATTGACTAAACAAATAACATAACCCCTAGAACCCCAATACTAGATTGCTATAAAGAGATGGTTTTTTCTCACTGATGAGCTTCTTAAACCATTCATATCAATCAACTATTTTAAAATTAAAAAGATTCAAAAAATAAGCCACCACAATCTGCTGTCTGTTACTGTCTGGTTTTTAAAGGATTGGTTTAGATTTTGTGTGAGAGAGGGAGCTAAGTATTTTGTTCTACTGAATATAATTGAATAGAAATCATAGCTACAACATCTGCCTACTGTGAAGTCTCTTTAATACAAAGGAGACAATCCTATTTAAGATTCACTTTTAAGTGTTTTTCAGAAGTATGCCTTTAAATAATGATGGACTCTTTCAGTGATATGTATTTAAGAACAAATTTGCAAACATGACTGACTGTATCTTTACACAAACATGCTTAAGTGTATCTATTTCAAATAGCTTTCACCTACCAGTGCCAGTTTCCACTTGGAATTCAGTTACTGGAGATTTTTATCTGGTTGTCCATGCAACTGAGAGATTTCAGCGATCAATAGATGCTCCTGCAACTTTCAATGTATAACACTGATTTTGCAGAAGTGACCCTTGCCATTTCTTTTCTAAAATATTGTTTCTCAGAATGACAGCCTTTCACCAGAGTCCCTCATGCCTCTAGAGATCTCCGTGGTGTGATAAATCATATCAATTTTTAGTGGTATGATGTTACTTTGTATTATTGGTTTTTATGTTGGGACAACTGATTAAAACTACTGACAGACATAAGGTCAACACCAGATGCAAAAAGACATACAGAATAAAAAGCAGAACTAACAGCTCCACCTGTAAGTTTCTTTAAATCACTTTCCACCTGTTTCTGTCACACCCTTTTTGACTTAAACAAACAAACGTTTTCACCTTTTTTTCCACTTACGGATTTTTTTTCTTCCCAAATCCATCACCTTCATGAACAAATCAGTCAAGACTTCCAGTCATAGAAGACTTATAGTACTGTACCTGAAAAATTTGCTGCAATGACAGATTAACATCAATAAACTTACATACATTTAAAAAAAAAAAGTCATTGACTTTTGTATTTTTTTTCCATTCGTACAATACAGAACTCTATCTCCCATTTATTACCCTAAAGCTTAGAGGATTAAAAATAACATGAGAAAATGCCTTTATCTTTGTACCTCTGAGATTCAGTAAAGATAATGGGACTATTTCTTCCACAGAGGTTATTCTCCATAGTTCCGTTCTTGCTAATTGTGACTGCTGGAATATATTGTATGAAATTTTCAAGGAAGTACTTAAAAATCTCATCTAAATACACTAGTCTGTCAGTCCAAAAAGTCTAGAAAATAACTGGTGACTACTGAAAATATTTAGATCAATTATTACAAGCTTTACATCATCCAAATATTTAAACCCTAATGCCAGCATCCTGTTTAACTCAAACTTCCACTGAAGCCAGCTAGTTCCACATAAAGCGCAGTAGAAGGTTTCCATAGAAGTACAATGAAGAACTGGAACAAAAGAAAACAATTTACTCGTTCGCCTGAAATTATTTCCCATTCTATGTGGCAGTCAAGTACTCAGCGATAACTCTTAAAATGTGGAGCAGTCTTGAGGAATAGTTCAAATATTAGTTAGTTGAACACTGTTAACATTGTTCCTGAAAGGCCAACCTTGATAACAAAGTTCATAGTAGCTTTAAAATAAGTGATTCTGTGAGAACTAAAACATTACTAGTTAATCCTGGTTTCTGTGTATGACTGTAGAATATATCAATTGGATCAAATGTTTAATGGTTGAAATAAAAAAAAAATAAATAAAAGTATTAAGACATCTATCTCTGTCAAACAAATGAATTAAACAGCAGATTCACATAATGAACATGCATACCTACCACAAAACTGAAGCATGAGCTTTATTTCTTAGAAGCAGCAACTACTTCTAAAATTCTAGAAAACAGGTTTGACAAATCATCAATTGAACAAAAAATACATATGTATGTCAGAGTTCAACTACTGCCAAAAAATCTTCTATTTAAAAAAGAAAATAGCAAAACTTTTCTTCCATTCTTCTTTTCCTATAAATGTTGATTCTATTGCATAACAGTGTCGTGGTTTAACCCCAGCCCACAACTAGGACCACAGTAGCCACTTGCTAACTCCTTCTCACCCCCCAAGTGAGACAGAGGAGAGAACCGAAACAGAAGGGAGAAACTCATGGGTTGAAATAAGAACAGTTTAATAAGACCACAACAACAACTAATAATAATGATCATTCCTGGTGATACATGAGCATTCATCAAAGATCTTTGCAAGAAAAATCTTGTAATGCAGGACATTTTTTTTACCATTTCATAATGAAGTGCAACTTGGCCATCAAAATACTAACATTGAACTTTTGTGTGTGCGTTGTGAGGTACTTACTCGCAATAACTGAATTTTTCACCTACTAGCTAGAAACTGTCAGTCATTTTTATTTCAAAAGATAGGTGATTCACTCAACAAATTATTGCTGTCTAGATTATATGAAGTATCTTTGAAGGGTAATTTTTCCACCAGGCACTTACTGACAAAACAGATTTTTTTCATTTTTTCTAGAGCTAGTGCCCTAGTCCCTCTCCAGAAAGCCAGAAACAGCATCTACATTGTCCGGCCAAACAGTAAACAATATTTTTGGTACTTCACAAACAATAAGCTAAAAAAATCCTAAACAAACAAACAAAAATATTAAAATAAATACATTTTATTGAAGGGGGGAATAAAACACAATGATATGACATTTGGGGGAAAAAAAGCAAAATACTCTCAGAATACAGGGGGAATACTCCCAAACAACCCCTTCTCCTTTAGCTGTGTGTAACTGCTCTAGTAGTGACCCATTGGTGAATCTCTCATCTTCAGGAGCCTGAATGACACCGTGTTAATGACATTAAATATAAAATACTCTGAGTTCATGCTATCAAGAGGTTTTACTAGGGTCTCGTCAGTTCAGTTGTGTGTTGTACCACCTGTTCTTCCCCACTGACCAGGTTTGCTGTGTTTCAGCTGTGACTTCAATAACCTAGGAAATCCCTCACCATCTTGGCTTGCTGCTAGCTCCTGCTACCAACTACTTTCCTTGCAGCTAGATTGTCTGCATTTCTCCAACATAATTATAATTTTCATATTTTCTCCAACTTTTGAACTAAGTGGCTTTAACAGAAATGCCTCCAGATGTTTCGAGGCCCATAAATCAACCTGTTTCAGTGTGCCTTTTGGACTGTTCTGGCCTGTTTTCCTAGCAGATCCTCAAGGCCCTTACAGGCTTCCACCTCACTGGAGATCAGGGAAAGATCAACCTTTCTCCTCATGCTTCAAGGTGCCAGGTTTACCTAGGATTATTCTTGCACCCCATGGGAAAAAATAAACACTTCGAAGCTGGTACTTTCTATGAGGTGAAATTAAGAGGTATTAAAAGGTGTTCAGACAATTTCAGCTCTATCAGTTGGCTGAAGGTATGAGAGTACTGTCCTGATTCACAACTTGGGATGCATCTCACCATGGAAAAGCACACGGAAGTAGAGTTATGATTAAAGCTCCTCTGAATTTTGATTTATATCAACCGAGACAAGTAATATATTCACAAGCTGTGTGCTGTGAGACAAGTCTTTTTAGGTTGCTGCTCTTTTCTCACTGCCATCTTAAGAAAAAGCAGGTGAATTTAAAGACAAGCCAAATTAGTCTTGCAAAAACCAACTAAGGCTTTTTAAAGCAATATAAAAAAAAGTATACGAAATATGAAATCGATTTCTTGCATGAAAGACAACTTACCTCACCAAACAAGTAACCCAGTGACTGAAGCAACGAAGCCATACACTGTTGCTGAATGATGGCAGTAGCAGAAGAATCAACTCCATCATACAGTGTCATACTATCCAGATGGCACAGCAGAAAATATTCTTCTCATCTTGCACTGGATCTAGACAATCCATGAACATAGCTGATGTGTTTTTCTCTTGGCTTATGTGCATTTTTCTCTTGGCTTATGTTCATTATATGTACAAATATATTGTGTATAAATTTTTTTCTTTTTCTCATCTCCTCCCTATCTGAACAGCTGTGAAAAAGTAGATTTTACTGCTTGATAGGTTCACGAGTAAGTATATCATTTACTATTCCTGCTGCACAGTAATTTGTACTGAGGAGGTAAAATAAATAACAGGGGGAAAAAAGCAGAGTCATGGCATGAAGCGTGCATTTAGGTCATAGCAAGAGAAGCTAGCATCCACTCTGATTCCCAGAACAGATTTAGGCATTTTAGACAGTTTCAGTTAAAATGATTATCAATAGGGCATGGCCTCTAAACTGAAGAATTGCTTTTGTCCTGTGTGGTAAAACAGGAAAAGGATACATCCTCTGCTGCTGTGTTTTGAGGACGCCTGTTGCATGGTGGGAAAATGTCCTCTGAATTCTGTTGTGATCTCACACTTTTTCACACAGACCCTGCCTCTAAATTTCACGTGCCTTGAAAGTCATTCCCTGCCTTCAACATTTTCCCTACTCACTTTCATTTTGGGTTGTGCTTTGTGCAGTTTTTCAGGGCCAGGAAAGGATGAGTTGCTTAAATGTGTTGAAGTTAGAACCTGAAGTCTCTCCTTTTTTTCCTTTTTTTAATACAAAAATGGGATTGAATCCATGATTAAGAAACAACTATTTTAAGTCAGTTGCCCAATGGAAACATGCTTGGCTACTTTTCAACACTACAAGAAATCCTTACTGCAAAGAATATGCAGCTGGTTGAAGACTCAAGTTGACATGAAGAAGCTTTTGAGTTAATTTAGCTACCAGCTTTGGGAATACTATCCCAAAATGGGTGAGACAAATATTTGGCTGCACATTTGGTCTGCAGTTTCCCCTCTCTCTATCCTGCCAAAGCACAAGCAGGGAAATCTTTTGAAAACTCTCTGCTGAAAGCTTAAATAAACAAATGCTTTACCCAAGCCTTTGGCAACCTTTCCATAAACTGGAGAGAGGAGAACCTGCACAAGTTTTGTTGTCCTTTTCCACAATGTACCTAAAAGATGACTCCATCAATGATACTCGAGCACTGAAATGTGCTCTAAAAGTATGTTGTGACACTGACTAACACTAGCTGAGAGAGCTGTATTTACTGACCAGTAGAGGAAACCGACATGTAGCCATATGGCTGCCAATCAGGTATTGAACTGGCTATTTAGTGTGTAAGATATGGAAGACCACCAAGACAAGTTTAGGAAAGTTTAAATTTTTATCATTCCATATCAAGCTATGGTCTCTCTTCTGATACCGAGTAAAATGTGTTTGGTTCCCAGTTAATCCATCAGTGACATCTGTATATCACATAGCTCTGTGTGATGAACTAATCATCGCTTCTAAGTCTTTGAACCGCAAGCTTCATTCTAGAGAATCAAGCATGTCTTACATTCACAAATTAGAAGAAACATAAAATAAACCTGCAGCTGTAACTTTTCCATTTCTTTTCCGCAGTTGTCTCAGGTTTTAAATAAAATAATGAGGAGGGGAGAGTTTTCTTTGACTGTGTTTTGCCATGGCAGTTGAGAATGTTTAAGAAAGTCTGGGAAGAAAAGAAAAACATAACGTTCACAGCTCCTAAAAGAAAATAATTGCAGTTCCTTTCTGCTGCTCTAAAACATGCACACCTTCTACTTCATGGCTGCAGATCAGATGCAGAAATGAGCATATTTTAAAGTGACAGGGGTGGAAAATATTCCGGTTTCACACGTTTGCTTTCCTCCTTGCCTGTTGATTGTCACTCTCACTGGGGACACTAAACCAGTCAGGATATTGTAGCTTGTTTGCCCAAGAGCTTGAAGCTCTTTTTTTTTTCTCTCTAGAATTTTATTTTCAATTTAGTATGACATGTGTTTAATACTTCTTCACCTCCACCTATTTTGTTATATACAACTTAGATTCTCAATAGTGTCTTAGTTACTTCAAGTTTTTTAAACAACTGTATCCGAAGAGCCCCACAGAGTGGCAAAGACTTTATAGTTTATGCAAAGTTCTCTCCAAGAACAGAGGAACTTTTATGTTATTTTAATGCGTTGGCTCAGCAGTATTTTCTGTTGCTGAACAGCAAAACAACTTTCTTGAATCTCTTACCCTGGGGCAAGGACAAAAAAGCTAGTTAGAGTTAGGCTATGGGATTCAGGTGTCACTGTGCCAGCAGAGCTTAGCAGAGCAGACAGTGGCTGATGAAATGATCCTTTATGCAAGGAGGATTTCAAGCCACATGAAACATTTGTTCTTCTGTTACAAAAGCTTATCAGGTTCCAGAGGCTTTAAAAAGTCCACATGGGAAATACAATTTATATAGAGGGGCTTTGATAACTACATTTAAAAAGATTCCAAAACAGTGAAAACACATCCATGTGAACAATATCCTGCACAGAACAATGAAGGAAACTAAGTATCTGTGGAGCTGCTGGGTCAGAACTGAAGGTCAAGACACTTTTGCTATTGCAGGAGTTTACACTGTTTACATAATGCAGTGATCAATGCAGTCGTCCAGGCATGGTTTCCAGATTAACAGTAGAGAAAATTGGGGGCTAATTGAACGTTAGGTGTTTGAAACATAGTGATAAAAGCTAATTGTTACATTAAAAAGCTAGATCATAATTAAACCATCATAAACTATACTCCAGAAAACAAGTTGTAGAGAAACTACACACAACACAACAGAACTTGGACAATAACAATGAAGTTAACACCAGGAGAAAAATGAAACAAAACAAGCAAACAAAACCAAAAACCAAACAACAACAACAAAACACACACACACAAAAACTAAATCTGGTGCAGTAATGCAGTAATTTTCTATTAATTGATTAACTGTTAAAAGAAATATATATTTATGAATTACTGCTAAAGAGAATATAAAGAATTGTGAGAGGATTTCATGCCATAATAAGAATTGCAAATGGAGAGGAGACACAGCATTTTGTCTTATGTGGAGGCCAGAAGACAGTATTGATAGTTGTTTAAATCATCTCCAAAGAGATCAATACATATTATGAGAGACGCATAGTTCATTCCTCTTGACCAACAGGAGTAATGAAACACACAATAGATAGGTGTAAACATTGAAATACTACTCTTTGAGGGCATAAATATACCTCCTGGAAAGGAAGAGGTTCCTGTTTTAACGAATGGAGTACCAGAAGTAAATCTATTCACTATAATGAGTCCATTTTAAGTAAATGTTAATTGGGGAGAGAAAAATAGTAGGCCACATCTAAACAGATATTTGAACTTATATGGGCCACCAAAAGACAGTCTAGATCTGCCATGGAAGTCTGCATATATGATATTACACCTAGTTAATATAAACCTGAACCAAATACCAACCTCTGGTATAAAATGGCACATTTGAGTGACACTTCAGTCTCCCATAGTTATTCTGTGCCTCACCTTCAGAAGAAACACCTCCACTGCATCACACATAGCCTTATCTCCAAAGCCTTACAAATGCATAAGAGCATTTACAAGCATGAAACAAGGATTTGTGCAAACAAACTATTCAGAGTTTGTATAAATTTTTGAAATTGTGGCAACCATTCTGGTTCCTGCTTTTGACCATTACATGCAGATTTAAACAACAAAATGCAAACAAATAAACAAAAACCCAAACCATAAAATCCTGGTGTGGGAGCCAGTTACATGCTTTAGCAAAGTATGCAATGGGTTTTCTCAAATTTAATATCTGTTTTTAATATCTTTTCAATCTCATAAAAATGTTTAATAGCAGAAAAGATCATAAAGCCAAATTGATGCTGTCTTGGTGAGGTTAAGTTGTCACTGAGGTAACAAGGCAAACTGGCATGAAGTGTCTGAATATAGATGGGCTTAGTCAAGGACCTAAAGAAGTCCATGCCACCTTGCATACCTGTTTTCCCAGTTGTGAGAGGGACATTCTCTATAAGGTCTATATGACAGTGTGGAGTATGTGCCAACAGAAGCTTCAGGCTCCTAGGAAAGTTCTCCTAGTACTGGAAAGTGGTGAGGCAGAACGGTGCAGGGCTGTGGCTGACCTAGTAGCCCTGCTGGAAAGAGAGTTGTCCTAACCCATATTCAGAGCTGCCTTGGCCCATGCAGGTATCTCACCCAATGACATGGAGCAGACACACTATTACAACACTTGTGTCTTAAGCTCTTTGGTACAGAGACTCAGAAACAGAGTCACCCTGTTTCATTTCCAGTATCTGAAGCACATAAAGTAGGAGCTATAACCATTCCAGCCAGCTTTGACATAACTTCTTTGACCCATGGAGCATCTCCAGGAAACAAATCACTCACATGTAAGACCTGAACTGCCCTCTGAAGTCATCTCTCTCACTCTCTTTCTTCTCCTCAGCCTCTGGGAGACACGATCTCACTTCTAACAAAGATGCCAAGCTGGGGTGGGATAAATGTGCAACTCAGATTTTATTATCAAGACTGGGAAAAAAACTCCACACTGTTAAATTCCAATAATGGAGTGAGGAGGCAATGCTTCATAATTTTCAAAAGATTCTGTGCTGTTGGCTGAAAGCTAACCCTGAGCAGTGCTTGTTCAGCAAGGCAGCAAGCAAACTGCCCTAAACTGACTGTCAAGCAGCAGCTACTGCCAACATGCATTAAAAAAAAAAAAAAAATTTAAAAAAAAATCCTCATGTGTTTGTTATTTCACTAGGAGCCACACACCTTGTGTTGACTGTATATCACCAGTCAACAACTGAATGTTAGTTTTGCCTTGAAGAAAGCAATAAAGTGGGACATAAAATTATTAATGAATGTCAGTGCATATGAATAATAAATAGATTTTAATGTTTTTAGCTCCTTAGAGGGGAAAAAAAAAATCAATTTATGTGTAAAAGTTTGATACTTTTACACAAAGCTCATTGCCACAAAAACCACTCAAATATTTTAATCTGAAAACAAACAACAGCAAGAATTTTTTCACCTAAATTGACCTAAAATCTTACTATAGACTTTTTTCTGAACTCTTTCTTATAACTTTAGTTTAACAAGGAACTAACAGCCCTGTGATCCAATGACTTATAAATAAACTAATTAATAATGTGTAATATTTTATTTCCTCAGTGTACTGCTTACATACAAAAGATACAGGTGTGGGTTTAGGGTTGACTTGAATTGAAAATCTTACTAGGTATGGAGACAATTTACAATTGGAAAATAAATGTCTTGGCAGATGAGACTGTGCCCTGGCAGCACAGCCTTCCATCACGGCCCCCATCTCTCTGCTTCATCTTTTGTTTGCACTGCATTAATCCAATTTTAATACATCCTGCTCTCTAGCTTAGATATTCACAACACACCTACCATCTTCATCTCTAACTCCTCCGATCACGAATTTTGTCCCACAAGGCATCTAATCAAGCAAAGTCATACAGTATGCCACTTCTGAATCACTGTAATTAAACAAAGGCATCTCTTGACTGTGTCCACTGGCATTAAGAGAATAGCAAATAGATGTAAGGCAACAGAGATGTACAAGGGGAATTGAACAGAAAAGATAAGGAGGCAAGTGAAATCCACCTCCCAGAAACAGAAGGAGGGAGACACCAGAACCTGGAGGCTGAAAGTGTTCAGTTCTGAAGTTATAAAGCCAGAGCCAAAGGGCACTTCTCAGAGATGTTGCCTTGGGAAATCTGTGTAAGGCAGGTGTTTAATCTAGTAAAAAAAGGGCCTTGATAATAGAAGAAAAAGTTCTAAAACTTTTATTATTTTCCTCATTTAACAGCTGCCAATAGTTGTCAACAAAAGCTTTCCACATCCATTTCTGTCCAATTCCTGTTAAGCCCCATGTTGCATCAGGACTTAAGAACAAAATGAATTATTCTTGTCCTCTTCCTTTCTTTCCTAATTATAAACAAGGATGAAAAATCACTAGGAAAATACATGTATAATTAACATATTTGATGGATGTGTTACTCTGTGGTTCTTGATTATCTGTCCAAGAACACCAATAGCTTATCATCCTGTTCAGCAGTTAAAAAAGTAGGGAGGGCTGAAACAAAGACCTTGTAGGAAGAAAATAGAGGAAACACACAGGAGATTTTAAAAAACAAGATAGCAATCTCACACATGATGCAAATTCTGTTCAACTGTGATGTCAAAATATGTGTCTTTCAAAATTTGTGTGTGTGCACTATGGTTTCACAAACCCCTTACAGAACAATGTGACATGACTTACCAAGCAGGGCTGCTCCATCCCCAACTTTCACAAAAACAGCTGCTTAGAACACACTTTCAAGGCAGGATCTGATATCTTCCCATTTAATTATAGAATTCAAATGTGCCATTTAAAGTCTTCTTTTTTTCTCTTCTTTATAAGGCTTTTCAGTAGTAACTTGTTTTACAGAACACCTTTTTTTCCTGGAAAATCTCACTGAGTCCTCCCTCGCCTCTGCTGCTTCTCCCAAATTCTACCACCTAAAAATAGCCAAATAACTGTTCTATACAGCTACAACATTCATAGACATTCAGGAAAACACAGCCTACAATAGAAGGAATGGCTTGCAATTCCTACAAGTTCAAGCTTAATGTACCCAGCAGGTTGAACTGGTAGCAAAGGTGGAGATTGTATTTATAGTAACGGAGCTGTCCATCACATATTAGATTGAAACCGATTATTACTCATCCAGTTGAGTCAGTTCATGTTCGCTTCTAGTCCTTGGATCTCTAAATACATGAGAATCCTTTCCTGGTAAGACAGCAATGAGTACAGCGATAGTTACAAGCCCCATGACCAATCCAAATTTAATCAAAACCTTGCCCTCAGCAATCAAGGTTGTAGGAAATATGAGAAAAAGCCACATGTTTCATCAATGAGGGGTAGTGACCAACATCAGTCTTACTGGATGAAATGTCAACATAAGATGAGAAAATCTCAATGCATACAATTAGTAGCAAACACAGCAAGAACTTGGCAGTACTTATTTATTTTTTTTTTAATGAAACTTATGGAAAAATACTAATAGTTGAGCATGTAAACAATATAAGTTTTCTCATACAGCTGATCCCCTGAAATTCTGAATACACTTACAGAAATGATGTAAGCTGATACTACTCTCATTTTGTGTGTGTTGGAAGCAAAAACTCAACATTCATAAGCTATATTTCTAATGTAGTTCTATATGAATATTTCTTTGATTTAATGCTATTGAAACTGTGATGAACTAGGTAAGATTCCTATGAAGAGATAACATTTTATTAGGAATGCAAAAAAGGTCACTGGGTGAAGAACCTCTGCACAGAAGCATCTCTTTTTCTAGATGCACCGATTGATTAAACAAAACATATTAGTTGTCCATGCAAATGTTCACCTCACTGCAAAATAATCTCAAAACAACCTTGTTTGTGTGGTCTGTATTTTAATAATGCTTCTCCAAAGTTTCTCTTGCTCCTGAGAGCGCACACCTTACTATTACATAGTCCTTTGCTAAATACGGAAGATTTAAACTTTGCTTTTCCAAAATACTTAACCATAAAGTCACAGAATCAGTGTGGCAGCTGCACTTTCCCCCCGCCACGTCCTGAGAACTGGTGTGGCAGTAGCACTGGTAGCTGCCCATCGCCCTCTCAGAACTGCGGCCTTCAATGGGCAGGGTCGTTAGCAGGGGAGGGGCCAAGCCTGCCCACAGCTCAGAGAAGCTGAGAAGCTTCTCGAATGCCCGCACTCAGGGGCGGGGCGCAGAGAAGCCGAGAAGCTTCTGGAATGCCCACAGACAGATCTGAGCAGACTATAAATGGGGTTCCCACCGAAGACCCCTTTGTGTGGTCTTCTTGGAGCTGCGGGTCTGCCACGCTGCCGAAGTCACTCCCCTTAGATGGAGAAGCCATCTAAGGTAATTTCCCCAGATTGGGAGCCCCTCATCTCCATGTGTGGGTGAGTGATAAATTACTGAATACACACTTTAATAATTCCTTGCCTGAGATAGGCAGGTGTAAAGTCCTCACCTGGTAGGCGAGTGTAAATTCCTTGCCAGGTAGTCAAGTGTAAGTCCTGGCTGTAATAGGTTAGTGTTTCTCCCTTGTGAGTAAATGGGGCAGAGAGGGCCCCGGGTGTGTTTTCCTGTGAGTGTGTGTATGTACACTGTGGATCTCCATTGTTTTTATTTCGCTGCATCCCAAATAATCTCCTACCCTGATACACAAACCTACATCTTATGTTATTGGAGTGCTGGCTAATTGTATAAACCCCGTTTCTAATCAGTTTATCGGTGGTACTTTTCCAGCCAGAATAAAGTTTGTTTTGGACCTTGTTGTCTGCCTAAACTTATTTTGGGGTGCCTCCGTGACAATCAGACACGCCCATTTTTCTTCTGGTAGATCTGCTCTACTTTGAAGAACCACTTTTAGAAACATACTTGACTGCTACAATATTTATTTTCCTCAGACCTTCCCTCCAATACATCTGCCCTGAGATCTGTAGCAGATATACCAAAAGATCAAATAACAATAGTGCATAAGAGGCTCCAAATGTACTTTGTGAACTTCATGGAATTTTATCTACTTTTTTGAAAATTCCACTGAACTGTGAAGATTGCAGCAGATTGCTTCTCCATTGTCTGTGGAAACACTGTGTGGAGTAGAAAAAATAATTTTTCTTCACTCTGAAAGACATGTTTCATATAGATCTTTGACTATGGTAAATTACCTAGGCTGTATCAAACAAATGAGCTCTTCATAAAAAGAAAAAAAAAAGTATCCGCAATATAGTAAAAAAAGAGTTTATGACAGCTTCCGTTTTTAAGAGAAATTTTTTTAAAATCTATTCCAAAGTATATCATAGCTCAATCACATATTTTCTTCAAACAATTTCTGATTTACATATTCACTCAGGACATAGCTCTTAGAGGACAGAAAGAAAAAAAAAAAAAAGAAGAATGACTACGCTTTTTTGCTCATCTGAAACAGTTTACCTTTACTTAAAAGATGCCAAATTAACCATTACATGAATTTAAGAAAGTACTGATTCCTTCTGAAATTTAGGAATGTTGAGTCTGAATAAAATCGATACATATTTTTTATAAATCAACCAACGCTTGACTGATGCATCTGTTGCAAATTATAAAGTTATACTGATGCCTCACTGTAGATTATAGGGCCAAGTAATCTAGGATGACACATCTATGTAGTGTCCTTCCATTCCACACTTTGATCTCTGCAGTAGCTGGCAGTTATGCAGGCTACAGACAGCTGAAAAATTCTATTAAATCCTCAGGGCCGCAGATACTTGAGTGCACAATTAATTCCACTCAAAGTTGAAACTTGCATGTTAAATCTGCCACTTTTTTTTCTGATTCAGTTAACATTTTCGACAGATTTTACCCAGTTTGAGCCAAATGCCCCTTCCCTGAAGTGCTTAATGCAGGATAGTTCTGCAGACCCCTCAATATGGGAAGACAACTTTTAATTAGAGGCATCCTCAGCCAGGCCCAGTGCTGGCCTTTTAGCATAAGAGATGACCCCATTTGCTCATTCCACAGGGTCACTACCGTTATCACCAGGTGCCTGTGTTTTGGTACTGTACTCACCATACAGGATTTTTGTTCCCTGTGAGTTAATGAGAAAGACCGCAGAAAAAAGATTGTTCATGTATTTATTCAGGTCAGATACATTTCAATAACTATCTTCTCTTTTTTTAATTATTATTTTTCAAGATAACATTATAATAAAGAGTTTGCCTGTGAACTTAGAAAAAAAAAAAAATTCTAACATACTGAAAATCTGTAGAGGGAGGGACAGGGCAATTTGCTAGCTCTTCCCATCTGCCCATTGGACTGATAATGTATTACACAAATTTCTGTGCAAGTGGATCTTCAAATATTAGTCCACAGGCACTCCTCCTTTCCATGCTGATTGCATTTGATTGGTTTTACATGCTTTAGGCCAAAACCACAGACTTCTTCCCTACTGAGCCCCGTGTAGCTCTGAGCAGATGTTGCTTTGACCCTATTTCTAACGTAGAAACTAACAGAAACTTCCCAGAATTCCTAGGGTTTGCCTTATGGCTAACTTAAATGACTGCAATATAAATCCCCATGTAAGCTTTTTCCTGAGCTTAGTTATTCATTATTGTTTTCCTTACAGGAACTTGCTTTTCCCTTTCCTAACTCCCTTTACCAAACAGTAACACTCCAATTCCTCTTCTACACCTGCTAATAAACCCCACATGACTACACATCAGGCTGAGTCAGAAAAATTTCTGCAATTCCAGCATCTTGCAACAAACTAAAATCCTATCATCCTATTATATAGCTCATTAACTCACGTTTCTCGTTCTTCAGCTATATAAATCTGGTATTATTAAAATTTGGCATTACCAAGTGCAATCACCATTCTGATAATTACACAGTATCTCCAGTGACTGAAGATACCTATGTGAAAGAACAGGAATAACGTATCTGTGGACACCCTACTAACTAGCAACATCTCCAGTGTCTTCAGCTTCATAGATTTTTTTTTTCCCCTTTTTCCAGCTCATAATGCTAGCCAAGGAAAACAGTGATGGAAGTAACTTCCAGAGAGGTATTTGATAAAAGAATAATATGAGTGGTTCATTAAGAAAGAATGCAATTCAGAGTTGTATATAAATGTTATATTTCTACCTTCACCAAGGTTTACAATCAATCTAATCTCTTTTGGTAGTTAAATTCCGAACAACTATTAAGTGAGGATTCCAACATTTAATATTCAATCTAATTTTTCCTTTAAGAGGTGAACCATACTCTGATAGGGAGTCATGACTATTTACAAAACTCAACATTGTCAGCACAGCAGTGCTGACAATGGTGCTTGCAGGGGTCCACGGAGAGTGCAGGTAGACCTTGACTTCATTTATGAAACGTGCAAAAGCAATTTGATTACTTTTGTTTTCGTTACGTATGATTTATAGGGGGATTATTTTCTACTATCAAAAATTCAAAAAAGAAAAGTCACATCATGCATATAGGTTGAGGATAGGGCTTACAGAGTTCCTAAGACTGCTTAAGGATCAATGTTGCAAAAGAGAATCACAATATAAATAAATTTTAGTGTAAGGTCTCAATCAAGTTAGTGTAATGGATCAATATACTGACCTCTTTTAATAGTACCTAATCTACAATGTCAGACAAAAGTCATACCGACTGATTGGATAACAAAAATAATTCACAGGGAAGTAACATAACCAGAAAAAATAACATAGTCAATAGGATATAGTCACTCACGCAATGTTGTGATTTTAACTAAGTTAAAGCCATCTGTCATTTGCCCTCCCAGCTACAAAATCCAACATCCCATAAAGTGAGAAACAAGATGTATTTAATAGTCCAGAATCCCTTAATGATTGACTCAGCAAGCCACAATGCAATTCACCCATAAGAAAGGCAGAACAGTTTGAAATGAGCTGTTAATTAAAAGCAAAGCACCTGAAGATATGTGCATTGAATCTCAGCAGTACTTAGTGCTAAGAAAACTCTGAAGAGATGTTACTCAATTGAAAATATGGGAGCTGAATTTGCAAACAAACCTTCAGTACAATCAAATTGCATGAGAGAGAATAATTTTTCCAAAAAAGCTGGAAACTGCAGTAGCCCATGATGAAGGGAAACTGAAAAAAAAATTAAGATAACAGAGTGTGTTCCCAATTAGTCAAAGAAAGAAGCTAGTGGTTTGATGTAGGATCTAACGAATACACAGACTCCCATGTATATATGGAAACAGTCAGATCAGGTTTGAATGTGCCATGTTTAAATATTAGTGGTACTTCTGAGAAAAGGCACATTCAAACCTTTATCTGTCTGATGTCTCCATATGTATCATCTCTCACTCCTGTAATTTTCCTGTTTCATCACAAGTAATCTATTCATAGACCTGCCCCAACTACTGTTTGGTTTTGAGAAGATTCAAAAGCCCCAGTCCAAACGGCTTAACCAGAGTCCAGTGCAGTGAGCGTCTAAAGTGTTCTTTCATGTCCAAAGAAGAACAACAAAGCTGGCAAAGGGTCTAGAGAACAATTCTTATGGGGAGTGGCTGAGGGATCTGGGGTTGTTTATTCTGGAGAAAAGGAGGCTGAGGGCACACCTTATTACTCTCTACAATTGTTTGAAAGGAGGTTGTAGCAAGTTGGGTGCCAGTCACTTCTCCTAAGTAACAAGTGATGAGAGGAAGTGGCCTCAAGTTGCAGCAGGGAAGGTTTAGATTGGATATTAGGAAAAATTTCTTCACCAGAAGCGATATCAAGCATTGGAACAGGCTGCCCAGGGAAGTGATTGAGTCACCATCCCTGGAGGTATTTAAAAGATGCGTAGATGTGGCACTCAGGGACATGGTTTAGTGGCAGACTTGACAGTGTTAGGTTTACAGATGGACTCAATGATCCTAAAGGTCTTTTCCAACCTAAACGATTCTATGATTCTAAGTAATGAAAAAAGGCAGGCTGGGTTATTACAGATAGTAAAATCGGAGAAGGCAACAGGCAAGCACTGGAACAGGTTGCCCAGNCACCTTATTACTCTCTACAATTGTTTGAAAGGAGGTTGTAGCAAGTTGGGTGCCAGTCACTTCTCCTAAGTAACAAGTGATGAGAGGAAGTGGCCTCAAGTTGCAGCAGGGAAGGTTTAGATTGGATATTAGGAAAAATTTCTTCACCAGAAGCGATATCAAGCATTGGAACAGGCTGCCCAGGGAAGTGATTGAGTCACCATCCCTGGAGGTATTTAAAAGATGCGTAGATGTGGCACTCAGGGACATGGTTTAGTGGCAGACTTGACAGTGTTAGGTTTACAGATGGACTCAATGATCCTAAAGGTCTTTTCCAACCTAAACGATTCTATGATTCTAAGTAATGAAAAAAGGCAGGCTGGGTTATTACAGATAGTAAAATCGGAGAAGGCAACAGGCAAGCACTGGAACAGGTTGCCCAGGGAGGTCATGGAGTCTCCATCCTTAGAGATATTCAAAAACTGTCTGGACACAGTCCTGGGCTACCAGATCTAGGTAGTGTTGCTTGAGCAGAAGGTCTGGACAATGACCGCCAGAGGTCCCTTTCAACCTCAAACATTCTGTGATTCCGTGATTCTATGAAATGAGGACATACAATTACCCAGAAAAAAAAAAAAAAAACCAACAACAAACAACTGAAGAAGGTAGATGAAGCTTACTAATAACAGAGCAATAAATATTTGGATTAATATTTGGCTAACCTGATAAAAGTCCCTGCAAGCTGTATGTTTGTTTCATCTCTACCTTACTAAATTTAGTAACCCTCTTTATGTACATAAACCTGTCCTATAGAAAACACATTACTGCTAACTTTAACATATTGTACTTCTCAAGGCTGCATCACCATGTTTATGTAGCCTTGTTATCATTTTTTCAGGTGAATTGCAGAGATCTTTTCAACACCTCTCCCCGCCCCACGTCATTTACTGTAGTGACTGCTCCTGAAGATTTCCCAAGTGATGAGGTCAGTTCCAGAGTGAATGGGACCTCATGCTCAAATTGTCAGTCTGTCTACTGAGGCAGACACAGATAAGTCAAGAAGACTCACCACCAATATGTAAACCAAAAAAAAAAAGTACTAGAGCCTGGTAGGTATGTCTCAGGTTAGCTATACATTCATTTTCATTACAAGCTGAGGAACACTGAGTAGAAACCCAACAAGAACAACATGACAGATAATAGCTCATCACAGTTAGAAAAGTACAAGGAGGGGAAATAGAACACTGTTCCAGTGTCATGAGAAGAAACTGCTAGCACATTACATGTTTACGGCCATTTTTCCAATGAAATCTAATTTGATTCAATATCCTGATGAAATGCTATACAGGATATGTAAACATTTATTTAATTACTGGACCTCAGACTGATCTCCAGAAGGAGGACACTACCACTTCTTTTCCTGCAGTTAATAAGCTAGCTAGAGAGTAATCAACTTCTTGTCACACAGGCTTCCTAGGACACTTTTTGTTTTGAGGCTAATGAAACTGGCCATAAATCCTTTCCAAAACCAGAGACACCACAAAGACTACTTGGTTACCACTCCAAATGCTAATTTTCTTTTTTTTGTGTATGTTGTTAGTTTTTTTTCTTAGAACTGAAGGGCAAAAATTAAGTTGGTTCAAAACAAGAGAGTATTTTTTGTTTTTTAAAATCAGTAATATAACTTTGAAATAAATAGTATTCAAAGACAGTTCACAAATATTAGATATACTTTCACTTGTTATGGTCCACAGTCATGTATTTCACAATAATCAAGTGACATCATAGCTTTTGGACACTGCTACTCAATTTTCATATATATTTCTCATTCATAAGACAACTCACTAAACTACCAAACTCACATTTGTTAGTCAGTATAACACCTTCTCTGGCCACAGTTCATTTAACTGGGGAAGATCTGTACCCATAACCGGTCAGTAATGTGGTCTCAGTTTAAAACCTGAATATAGCAGAGTATATAGCACCTATCTCATCAGGAACTAGTCTCGTTTTGCTTTTGTTTAGTCAGTGTGTTTCAAAGAACACTGTGTTTTAAACTGCAGTCTTGCAAATATTGCTTAATTACTTTTACTACAAACCAAAGAGCATTAAGACAGAGGCTTTGCAGGTCAGGGAGATCTGTAAGTAAGGAGTACAACAGAGGATTTGATTCTTGCACAATCACACAGAACCAGCACAAAGTGGGGAAAGGTCCCCTTGCAACTGAGCATACAACCTGTGGAACCATTCTGGTGAGGAAATTCTTCAGGTAGACATAGCAACCAAAGCAAGCTCTCCCATTTCTGGGATGAGGGAGGTAATCACTAGACTGTTACAGGAAAGACTGACGACTTCTTTCTCTTTTCCAAAATAAGGAGTGAATGTCTGATTTTTGCAAAGAAAAAAAATGGTGTCAGGCATCTTCAAAATATAAGTAGTAGGTCTAGCCCTTTGGAGGACGTAACAGGAGTGTCTAGTTTCTGGATCTAAGGTAGGAGCTATAGAACAAGATGTTATAAGCAGAGCATGATGATGCAGGAAATCTGGTAAATTTTAAAATAGATTTTAAGAAAGGATGGCATATAATGACTATGTATATTGTGAGGTAGTACCTGACAACAGGGTGTAAAGTAGATAGAAACTGTGAGTCTCTGGTAAACAATTTTACATCTGTGCTCCTTCATTCTAATAGTCTTGCTTTAGCCACCAGTCGTTTTCTGGATCTACCCTAACACCAATGCAACAGAGGAAGCAGGAAAAAGTAGAAAAAAATGCTTTGTTTGCCAGGAATAGAATTTAAATGTATTCATAATCTAGATTCAGATTATGTCTTTCACCTTTCTGTCATTTAACAAGAATGTCTACAGTTCATATAAATCAACAACATGAGCACCATCTGAATTAGGTAACAATACGCTGTGTCTTTCACTGTCATCTGATAATACCACAATTAATAAGCTGTGCATAGTAAATGCAATTAAAGACAGCAGCAGTCACAATCACCATGACCACCATAAAGCTGATTTGACTGAACTAAATGAGTTAAAAATCCACACAAATAATTCTGTTCTAACCTAAACTCACCAAGTAATGAAAACTTGTTCAGCAAATATGTTATCTCTTTTACCCTTATGGCACTATATCTAGAAACTACGCTATCTATTAATACAAAATGGTTAAATAGACTGGCTTTTCCTAGAAGATTAGAAGTAGTAATAGCAAAAACTATAATCTCCTTTATGCTTTAGAAGAATCTGCTATTATTCTTTTTCTGGTCCTTCCAGGTTCCCAGGGCACAATTGAGAGTCATGCACATTATCTGATGCTCAAGAGAACTCCACTATTAATGATAGGTGTCACCTGCAGATAAATTGTAAGAACTTAATACAGACAAAAAGCTGCCACAAGCAAGACATGTAGGACTACCGGGTTGAGCCCACCAGAAAAATCCTACAGTGTCCCATGATGTGGGACAAGGGATAGTAATGGACTCACAGAGACCAGAAATAAAGGAGTGACAGGAGATGAGAAACTGAAAAACTAAAATTAGCCAAGCAGAATAGTGAAAATTCAGTCAAAACAAGGTATCTAGGCTCATCAGCATTGGGCAGGGGATTCAGACTTACTCCCAGCTCTGAAGTGACATAAAGTGCACAAGTGGAAGAGATGGGGAAAAAGTCCCCAAGGCCTCAGAGAGCTGCTGTTCTAGCTTCATCCTCTTGGACTGATGACCATCTTTATCAGCACTAGCAGGATCAAGGGACCTTAGGACTTGTGTGGAGTTCACAGAACATCATACCCATGCAGAAAGCAGATTCAGCCTCTGTAAAATATTACAAAGAAATGGGAAAGTTGCATTTAAGGAGAGTGTAACTGAAGTGACAGTGGCTTTTTGTTTGTTTTTAACCAATAATGCTAAGTTTCTGGCAACACAGATGTGTGCCACAAGAAAGCGCGTATGCCTTCTGCACAGGGCTAGCCTATCTCCTCACCTTCTCAAAAGTAGATTTGACCTGGACGAAGGTGGCCAAGGGAGTCCACAGCAGAGTGAAGGAATGCGCAGCATGGACAATCAGGAATTAGCAGCATGGACAATCAGGATCCAAGCACTTGAGCATGTTCCCAGCATCTCTTGTTTTATCTAAATGGATGTACTCAACTGCGTGGATTGGTAGCTGCAGAAAGAGGCTCAGACAAGTACAGGGGGGTGAATGCTTCCCTGCTTTTCCTCAATGTGTCTCAAATCCATTATAATGGGACCACTTCCAGGAGGATGTTGAAGCCATTCACTTTCAGAGTTGCTCACAGAATATCACTTTTCTCAACGCTATACATGCAAGAACTTCAATAAACACACTCACTAACAACTGCGGAGCCAGTTTTAGGATGTGGATATCTGTCTCCTCAGAACAGGACTGAAGCTACCAACCAAATTTGCATGGACTACCATGTGGTCTTCAGAGAGTAATAAATTAAGGCAACTACTGCCAGCTGAAGGCTTGGTATTCCTGTTACAAAACCCTTGAGCAACACAGATAGTATATAGCTTTGCAGACTCTACATCAAACCTGTAACATTTTGTGAACATAGGTTGTGGCATTTTTTATCTTGTGTTCGAGAAAGAAAAGGCAGCAGCTTTTAGAAGGTGTTTGAGGGTGGGGAACGCGTCAACCAGTATGTAAAAAATTAGCTGAGCATAACACATTTTTCTTATTATGCATTCGCAACACACATTGCAATGACTGAGAATGCTGCAAATACTGAATGTAAACTATTGCTAATGCATCTTCAAGACCCACACCACAGAGCGCATTCAGTCATGTTTCAAGTTTCAGCTGACAGATTGACAGATACTAATTGACAGAATACACTGTAGCGGAATTCTTGACATTGCTTTATCATAAAGTGTAGATGCATGATCACAATAGGACACATTTCCATGTGAAAGATCAATCATAGGAAGCGGTACATTACTATTTTAGTTACACTGACTGTATGGAAAATTAAGGATGATGAAGGTACAGTGACAGTTTTCACTGCTGTTTCATAAAATGTTGCTTTAAATGTTGTGAGGAGTAATTAAAAGAAACGTAGTGATATGAACTAATAAACTGAGATACTTGATTTACATAATCAATTTCTATCTGGAAAATCAATGGGAAGAAAGCAGGAGAGTCAAAGGTATGTTTATATCTCATCTCTTAAAAGTAGACGGTTCATTTTAGATTGCGAGGAAGTCACTCTGAGGCCGTATGGCTCCTCCTGCTGAAACATAATGACAAAATAAAAGTTTCATCATTAATTTGAGTAGGAACAAGACAGTCCTTCAAAATTATTTTCCTTTAAATGGTTAGTTTACATACATTTTTTTATATATATATATATATATATTCTTCACTGTGAGGGTGGTGAGGCATCGGAACAGGTTGCCCAGGGAAGTTGTGGGGTGCCACATCCCTGGCAGTATTCAAGGCCAGGCTGGATGAGGCTTTGAGCAACCTGGTCTAGTGAAAGGGAAGGTGTCCCTACCCATGGCAGGGGGGTTGGAACTGGGTGATCTTTAAGGTCCATTCCAACCCAAATCATTACATTATTCCATTATGTATGTATGTATGTATGTATATATATATATGAACAAAATGTCCTGAAAAATAGAAGTTTACAACATTATCTTAACCATGGCTTAGGTTAGTGCTCTCACCAAAACCTAAGACAAAATTCTTAACTATTTCATTGAAAATAACATTCAACAGGCAATATGACAGCATAAGGTGCAAAAATATGCCTGTAAGAGTTGTTCTTCTCTTTGCATATTTTACATGTCATGTGGATTTTTCTTCTTTTCTAGATGACTCATATTCATAGTTGTTAAAAAATTTTCAAAAACAAATGCCACAGGAATGTATCAAAAGACTGTGTCATGAAGGATAACGTTACAAGCAAAATAAATAGATTCAGGCATGCACAGAACATGCGGTTTTCAAGAACATTCCCATAGGAATGTCACAAACGCAGAGAAACCACAGGCTTTTTGATTTGTAGGAGAATGAACCTCTAACAGAGAGAAATTCAGATAGAGTTAAATACATATAAATTGCTTTAATAGATATTTCAGAAGTTGTAAATCTGAATTAGTGGACAAAAAATTTTTGAAGTTTGAATTAAAGTTGCATTATCAATAGAATGATATTACTATAATGTAAATCAATCAAAACAAACCACAGATTTCTTTTCAATTGCCACATTAATTAAAAATCGTTCTGTGATCCATACTTGTATAATTTCTTGGGCCTCCTGTGGCTGACAGTGACAGTCTACAGCTTCAACAGGGAATCAGTTCATACAACAATGCATACTAATGAAACAACTGATACAGCATTCTCTGTCAGCACAGGAGAAAATACAAAAATGTTGTTGCCTTAATTGTGCAGATCACTGGGAATTATAAGAGGATTTTTTTTCTGTACTATTAATATATACTTTAGTGTTCAGCTGTGCAGTGTGCTACATTCATGTGTTAATTTATTGATGCAAGTTTAATATCTTCTCACTGACAGAAAGCCAAAGGCTTCTAAGTTGCTTGCCCTGCTATAGTACTGATTATTTTTTTAATTTTCCTCCTGACTTTTCAGAGCACAGTTTAGCATATTCTAAACCTCTGCCAGTTATCGGGGAATCGTAAGTCAAGCAGGACCTGCCTTTCAAAAACCCACGCTGACTGGGTCTGTTTGCATAGTTGTCTTGCATGTGCCACGTGATGGCACTCAAGATGATCTGCTCCATAACCTTCTTCAGCACCGAGGTCAGACTGACAGGCCTGTAGTTCCTCAGATCCTCCTTCCAGCCCTTCTTGTAGACGGGCATCACATTTGCCAAATTCCAGTCATCCCCAGTTAGCCAGGACAGCTGATAAATGACTGAAAGTGGCTTGCTTAGCACTTCCGCCAGCTCCCTCAGAACCCTTGGGTGGATCCCATCTGGCTCCATAGACTTGTGTGTGTCTAAGTGGTGTAGCAGGTCACTAACCGTTTCCCCTTGGATTATGTGACTTCATTCTGCATCCCAGCCCTATCTTCCAACTCAGGGGGCTGGGTACTCAGAGAACAACTGGTCTTACTATTAAAGACTGAGGCAAAGAAGGCATTAAGTACCTCAGCTATTTCCTCAGCCTTTGTCACTATGTTGCCGCCCACATATAATGAAAGATGGAGTTTCTCTATAGCCTTCTGTCCTGGATTTGTTTAAAACAAGACCGGTTCTCTTTCAGTGAATTTTCCTTTCAGTTAAGTTTCTCTAAGTAACTGCACTTTTCTGAATTTGGCTGCATATTTTTTCAGACACTCTTTGCTCCAGAGCTGATAACGGTAGCAATGGTATGCAGAAGATGTCCAGGTTTAGATTTATTGTTATGGCAGCCAAGGTTACTGATATATTTTGCATGTCCCATAAGTGAGAGGGGTATATTTGCAAGGAGGGGCAGACAGAACAGGTGACTAAAATTGACCAACTAAGTATTACATCCCATGCAAGTCATACACTCTATAAAACTGGGAGATCACAAGGGTATCACTCACTTCGACCATGGCCAGCATCTGAAGAGGATCCTGCCAGTCCCGCTTGTGATCCTAGGACTAGTTCCAGGCCCTGCACCCCTGATTCCAGTTCCAGTTTACTGCTGAGTCCAGCCCAGGAGGACTTGTGGGTACTTGCCCTGCAGATCCTGGAGCAAGGCCAGCTCCACTGCAGGGCCACCACTGCGCTGTGCGAAGAAATTCAAGATTGGTTTTGTATATTTTGTATTATTTTCTCTATTTATTAGTAACATCAGTAAAGCATTTTAATTTTTTTCCCAATTTGTAATTTTCTCTCCCTTTTCCTTCTATTACTTTTCCTTAGTGGGGAGGGCGGGGGTTAACAGAGAGCATCTGCCACGGTTTGTTGCCTCCCTACAGTAAATGGTGACATCCTCTTTTTGTTGTTCGTGTATTTCTAGAAACACTATTATCTTTTACAGCGGTGGCCAGATTAAGTTCTATTTGGGCTTTGGCCCTTCTAATTTTCTCCCTGCAAAATATGATGACATCCTTGTAGACTTCCTGAGTTGCCTGTCCCTTCTTCCAAAGGTCATAAACTCTCCTTGTTTCCCTGAGTTCCATCCAAAGCTCTCTGTTTAACCAGGCTGGTTGTCTTCCCCGCCAGCTCATCTTTTGGCACATAGGGATGGCCTGCTCTTGCATCTTTAAGATTTCCTTCTTGAGAAATGTCCAGTCTTCCTGGAATCTTTTGCCCTTCAGGACTGTCTCCCAAGGGACTCTGTCAACCAATTTCCTAAACAGGCCAAAATCTGCCCTCCAAAATCCAACATGGCAGTTATGCTAATCCCCCTTCTTACTTCCACAAGCATAAAAAACCCTCTATTTCATGACCACCATGCCCAAGATGGCCTCTAACCATCACATCATCCGCAAGTCCTTCTCTGTCCACAAATAACAGGTCCAGTGGGGTGCCCTGTCTAGTTGGCTCCCTCACGAGCTGCGTCAAGAAGTTGTCTTCCACATGCTCCAGGAACCTCCTAGACTGTTTCCTTTCTGCTCTGTTGTATTTCTGGCAGACATCTGGTAAACTGAAGTCCCCTCCCACCAAGGTCTAGCAATTGTGAGGCTTCTCCCAGCTGCTTATAGAATACTTCATCTGCCTCCTCATTCTGGTTGGGTGATCTTTAACAGACTCCCACCATGATATCTGCCTTGTTGGCCTTCCCCCTGATTCTTACCCATAAATACTCAACCTTATTGTCACCACTATCAACCTCGAGACAGTCAAATTTCAAAAGAATCTGTACCTTGCTGCTGAAAGGTCTTCAGAGCTATTTTTAATCTACTAGTTTCCATATATCACAAAATTACAATAAGGTACTTCTTGTCTGTTTTACAAGTATTCTTTTTCTTGACAGGAGAGCTTTTTAGTGGGACACTTCTAGATGAACAGTATTATTTTTTTAACTATTTAGTGAAAAGGTATAACTACCAAAGAAGTAAGTTGTATATATATTATCCTGCCAACATCACAAGGCAATTGCAGAAATACTATCTTCTCGATTTGAGGCATGCACCTCACTTCAAAGTTTTATTTCTCAGTGACTTTGATCAGCTCATCCTGATAAAAATATATCCCATTAAAAAAAGTCTGTCTGTGGAATTGAATGTTCTTTTTCATTTCCTACAAATTGTCCAGTGATTATAAAGGGAAATAAGAAAATTAAAACTAAAGAGTAAAAATGTGACAGTAAAAATAGCATATATACCATCTGCAGCATCAAACAGCACACAATTTATGGCATGATGTTGAAGTTGTAACAAGGCTCAACTATAGTTGCTTAAACTTTTTCTTCTACACAGATTAATAGAGAACAATCAATCCAGTGTACTGCTCTTTCAGTAGACTTAATGTATAGTGAATGGATAGTAGTTGAACTCCAAGTTTCTAAACTGTCATTGTGCTATGATCTCACTTTTTTTTGGTACCACCTATAAATTACACTATAATGTATTATTAAAAGGATAAAGGAGGCAGTATTGAGATTAGAATATCAAAGTACCACAGCAGCAAATAAGTAGGGCTCTGCTTTCAAAGAAATTTTTATCCTACAAGTGCAGCAAAAAAGAGCACATGATGTTTTGCTGGGAGCGGAGAAGAAAGTTATACATGATGCAAGTATTTCAAATGCATACTAATAAGACAGATCCCCTTCTGGACAGCACAGTAGAACCAGATGAAAGGACTTCAGACATGAAGTCATGAGTTTCTACAGAAGAAGCTAGAAACCAGTTTTGGTCATTAACATACTAGTAGACTCACATGCCATAACCAGCAACCTATCTCAGATAACGGATTTGATAGCCTCCCAGTGACTGTCACGGTCAATGTCCCGTGTCCTCCCTTGTCCACACTTACTTATGCCTAATTTTAGCTAACAGACTTTAATGTTCAAGTTAGTTGTACAGTTTCCTCACACTCCCTTTATCATCAGTGAGAAAAGGCAAGCTTCTACAGAGCAATTTGAAACACGGGTCTAGATGGGAGAGGTGCAGATTTTCTTTGAGCAGATTATCTCACTGCTGACTGGTGAGAGGCCAGTGACAATGCTCCTAGTTTAAGTATCTAAAACTTAGCAGTTCAATCCAAGTCAGTATGGCCTAACACACTTGTACGTTGCTTATTTTTGAAATAAGAAAAGGCAAATTCCACTTTCACTTTCTCTGCTCACAGAGACAATTTTGCACTGGGAAGGAAGTAATTGGCTTTGAATCACAGTGAAATAACTTGGTATCTAACAGGGTAGGGCCAGCAGCTGGCTCATTTCTCCTTCAGCTGCCCAGGAGAATTCATCCAGCAGCTGATAGACCAAGGCTTGCAATTTGAGATGAACTGATTTGGACAGACAGAGCTGATTGAAATTGATTGCTGGCCACCAAAGCATGGTGAGTTTTGTGCGAATAGTCCATGGGGAAATGATGTGTGAGAGTGTGTGTTTATACAAAGATTGAAGCAGTAGAACAGTGTTAAAATTGTACCGAAAGATGACATGCTAACCTCCTTGAGAGGAACCCAAGATGTCTGTCAAGAAAGAGAAGAGTTTAAACTGGAAGTGTCAGAACGAATAAACCACCTTCCTTTATCTCATGTATGTGACCCCATAGTGTAGAATTCTGTATTACTGAGGATCAACAATGCTAAAAGCTAAAGCTAAAAGCTTCAAAACTGACAGGATGATGTCACAGAAGAAAAAAGAAAAAAAAAAATCCACTGAGGGCTGTTAAATACAAATAAACCCCTCAATTCATAAGTCTATCAGACAGGAACAACTAGAGGTTGGGAAAATATTCTGTAAAATACCAAATGCTGACTTTCTTCATGTACTCTTCCTTAGGCTATTGTTGCATAGCAGATATTCATTCTGACACAGGAGGGAACATTTTATGTTTTTTGTCATATTCTTAAATACTCTTACAAGACTGGGGGTTCTCCCCGACTTCATAGAAAACCTGTCTCCCTCTAGAATGAGCCTAGATGATAACAGTGGGAAAACAAGAACTGCAGAACAAAAAGTGTCACTTGATCAAGGTGTTCTGAAGAGAACAGAAGATGAAGCATTTATTTCCTTCCATAAGCACAGAGGAGATGAAAACAAAATTCCCCAAGCAGCGAGCAAACAGTCCAGCAGAAAGAAATTTACCCTGTATCTCTTACACTGACTTTTATAATCTGAGTGGAGACACAAATGCAAATCTCTGGACTCAGGACTAGCTATCTAACCTGTTCAGTTCCCTATTAAACCCTGTTCTTTGTCTGGTCATCTAAAACGTTTTAAGAAGTAAAAGTTTAGACATTCCAAAGAACTAACAAAAATACCACGGGATTCCCGTGTCTATTAACCTTTGGCTATTCTAACCTTTCTTATACAGTAGCTCAGTAAAACATAAGCACATTCTTTCATCCTTCTCTATTCAGCAAGTATTCCACTATACATACATGCTCTAGAGATTTGTAAAGTAAGGATGGTTGGTTGAATCTCAGTTCAAACAGCCACACTTCTTAATAAATCCGAGTTTTACATAAGCCCTGAGATTCAGAGAGAGTAAGAAAAGGCACCATTACTATAACGAAGTCTATTCCACCATGTAATGAAGGCCACAGATATTAAATCCTGCTTTAGGTCCAATAATGGTGGTTGAGCCAGAGCATATTAAAAGGTTTCAGCAAGAATGAATTAGAAGGAAGATAGGGCTAAAATACTAAAAACTTTTCAAAGCTGCTTGGAAAGGACAGTTCCTAGAGACACAGAAGACTACATAACTCAAAAAGAAGCCTATAACATGAGAGAAACCAAAATTGGAGAGTCATATGTATAATCCAGTCTTACATGTTCAATCAGACAGAAAGAAACAAAGCGTTTACCAAGAAAATGATCAGAGTTATGCAATACAGCCTGGAGAAGAAAAGGTTCCAAAGAGACCTTATTGCAGCCTTTCAATATTTAAAGGAGGCTTGTAATAAAGACGAGGAAAGGCTTTTTAGTAGAGTCTGTAGTAACAGGACAAGGGGTAATCGTTTTAAACTGAAAGAGTGGAGATTCAGGCTAGACATGAGGAAGAAATTTTTTTTACAATTAGGTGGTGAAACACGGGCACAGGTTGCCCAGAGAGGTGGGAGATGCCTCATCCCTGGAGACATTCAAGGTCAGGTTGGACGGGACTCTGAGCAACCTGATCTAGTTGAAGATATTCCTGCTCATTCCAGGTGGGGCTGGACTACACAACCTGTAAAGATCCCTTCTAACCCAAACCATTATATGATTCTATGATATACCTCAACAAAGAAGTGTGGAACGTGAGAGAAATGTAAACTGAATAGTTGTAAAGATAATTAGGTATTATGTGTTCAATCAGACAGAAAGCAATAAAATACACTAACTATGCTAGACCTAGATATTTCAGTTTAAATCATAACACCAAATTGGAAATGCTAGTTTCCTTCCAAAGGCAACCAGAATACCCAAAGCATCTGGCTGCTTTGAATAATGCATGCAGAGGGAAAAAAAATTAACTTCCTTAAAAAAACAAGCAGAATTTTTGCTAGAATTCTAAACTTTGCAGTCTCATTTCAGAAAAAATAGAAATGCTTTGAGAGGCATAAAATATTCTTAGACTAAAATAATGTATATTGATTTAAATAATTCATTCTAGTTTTATTGAGAAATTATTGATATATGGTATTTTACTAAGTTAAATTGTAAACACCTGTTCAAAGGGTTAAGAGATCTAACAGTTGATATTATAACATCACTTTTACTTTTAATCAAGATTAATTTTATTAAAGGCTTTATATCAAAAAGATTTGTATATGTGCTTCAATTTTTGCACCCTGAATAGTCTTATCTGCTTTAATATGAATAATCACAAAGGATAGAACTGAACAGTTGCATAAGTCTCTGTGTAGGATCAGAGTTTAATACAACTGGGAAAAATAATTTAACTATTAGCCTCTGGGTGAGAAGAACCTGAAAGGCACTGATCCCAAAAGAGATCTGGAGATTTTAATTGGGAATGAATTAGATTACTATGTAATACGACAGGAAAACAAAAAAGGCAATGCAATTCCGATTGAGGTATCACATCACAGAAGTGGGGAGAAAATAATCCTCTCTGGTTTAGTCAGATAAGAAAAATAGTAGCTATAATCAGAAAAAAATACATATAATTACATTATTGAAAATGAAAACCTTGAATAATTATTAGAAAAAATATTCTGATAAGTGGAACTATTAAACTGTGGCATAATCACTTCGGGGAAAAAAAAAAAAAAAGGTAGAGCAGAATTTTAAATTCCGCCAGACATAATGTTAGAAAAAGTACTCCCAAGACAAGCTTTCACAGGTTGGAAGGCAAGTAGCTTCCTTTTTTGTATTTCTATGACTTGTCATTCCATCAGCTTCCAGCTGTGTGAATAGCACTGGTGATTCTGCGCCAGTTTCATATGCAGTGGCTCACTCAAGATACAGACACACTATGTCTGAGCGTGTTCCTTCTCTGTGGGCAGGGCAGCAAACATGACTCATGACTGAATCTAACTGTGCTGAATTACGCCGTAATTAAATAATTATAATTACTTACATTAACCATAATTTAACATAATTACCTAAGTGATCACTGTAAGTTTGTCTCTCAAATTAGCAACTTTTTCTCCCAAAGACAGATGTCTTTTGTGGTAACTGTCAGTGCTATTTTCTCAGTTTGTTACAACCTGTCTTCCCTTGTCAGTTTAATTCAAAACCAGGTACCTGCTCCTTGGAAAATTTACCTCATTAGCTAAAAAATTAGAATCCAACTGAGTCTTAAATAGACTTGGAATTACAGCTCCTGCGTGACTGTGACAGCATGAAGGACTGAGGTTTGCAACACTTTCTATTATAAAAATGTGGGGTTTATTTTTTTATTATTTCAACAAATTGAACAATTCAAGTCAAAATTTTCTGTGTGCTATGATTTCAGTTTTAATGTTGAAACCGTGAAATACTCTATAAGCACTGAGAAAACCTTGCACAGTCTCTAAGATCAAACAGACTTTGCATTTGCCATATCAATGTCTGGGTGCAAGTAGAGGAAGGGATGTGTAATTGCAGTTCAAACAGAAAAGCCATTTATTATTTTTCTGTTTCAAAGGAACATACTCTGTCTTTTAGCCTCTGGAGAAAAAGTAAACTAGATCCTATGATTTAGCACGCAGTCTTCCCACACCATCCCCACACCCTAAAAAATGAACCTCAGCAAGTCGTTTCCTGAACTGCAGTACTAATTTGTAAATAGCAAGGTGATCATTGTTACGATATCACACATAAAGGAGCAAAAGTTTTGCTTGTGCTGCTGTTCAAAGAAGGCAGTTTAATAAAATGAGTTCCCCTACACTTTACATTTTATGATTTGTGATTTTTCTGCTTGTCAGCTCATTTTCAAGTGTCCTTATTCTATGAAAATAGCTTGTGATACAATCTTAAGAAAGGAAAGTTTCTAAGGATTACAGAGCAATGCTAGTGGATATATGAATGAGCCACCATCTACATGCAGGAGGTTTAAACCTGCGTGGCAGTAATAGATTCATCTCCAAAAATATGTTTGCACATGAGGACTTTTTTAAAAGAGCCTTGCTTACTCAGACTGAAGTTCATTCTCTTTTAGAAGCTGTCCAATCTCATAGCTCGACAGATGCAAGGTTGCTGCACCTCTGTGACCCCATCTCCGGCTAGCAGTGAGCTTGAGCATTCATTCCCAATAAGCACACATGCACATTATATAGTGTACGTATACAGACGTATTCGCAGTCACGCACGTCAGGCAGATCAACACAGACAGAAACACACAAACAGGCAGCCTGATCCCTGTTCTTCCTCTCCAGCTGATAAGATCTGAAGTCTGTCAGTAGAATGTAACACTGTGGGTGTCCGTATACACAGTTATAAATATGTACATATGTTATATGTGCATGTGTGATGCTGATCCCTCAGGCGGCTGGCCTAGACACTGAGTCTACCCAGTAGCTGGTCCAGATCCTCTGGTCTGAACTGTGCGCACACAGACCTGTGAGCTCCTGGAGGTTCATTGCCCCACTCCAGTTGCTGGTACTAAGACCTCTTCTCTTACCCATTTGCTAGTCCAGTTTAAAATTCATTACTATTCCCATACGCACACACACTCAGGATAGAGAGCTCACACAGACAATAAAAATTAGTTTAACACGAAGATATGTCAAAGTGTGGTAATTAAGCAGAGGACTAAGACAAGTGTACTGACCTGCCACCTGATTACACTCAACCAGGTTCTTTAACCCCTTTTTCTATTTCCCCACACTATTCCTCCCCAATCCACCTTTTCCTGCCTTTGTTAATCTCCCTAACATGCCGTAGTAAATGTCACACGTTGCCACAATCCCCCTAATATAATCCATAATAACTTTTACACAATTACCAAAACACTCTTTCGCCTGCATCGCGCAACGGGTTCTGTTAGCCCTGTAGGCAGTAACATACAATTAAAGAGTAAAGGACAACATGTCCTTGACCTTATATAACCTCCAGATGACATTTGTGCAGATGACATATAATCAATCACTCTTTTTAAAGAAACATGAAACCTAACATAATATAGTAACTAGTACCATCACAAAAAAAAAAATGGTTTGGGATTTGCTTATGCACAAACAATTTTATTAATATTAGCAATTCTTTAGTCTGTGGGATGGATGAGACGTTGGCTGCAAAGCATGCATTAAAGTATCTGATTCAAGGAGTTAAACAATGAAAGCATTTCCCCACCGAGGGCTAATTACAGACACTTCGCCATGAAGCTATGAGGATTAAATGTTCACAAGAGCCACAGAGTAATTAGTGGAGAAACTAAACTGTCTGTACTGGACCATAATCTTCCTACATATTTGCAAAAAGTATCATGAAAATCTGGAATAATCATTAAGGATCCTCTTGTGAGCAGCATGTTTAATTATACTAAAGCAGTGTGTCATCAGTTGCCATATGAGGAGCTACTTCGCTACACCCAAACGGTGGAATGGGCAAGGTCATTTTTTTCTCCTGGAAAGAAGAGTATCCAGGCCTTTCCGAACACAATTTTATGTGCCTCAAAACATGAGGCTAGTCTGAACCTGCAGATAGTACAGATTACTGCAGTTTGTTTTAAGTGAATTTACTGCTTAGGACCTCTGCTTCCCAGATCGTTTCTCAGTAAATTTGCTGGACTTCGATGTAAGATTTTTACTTTAATCTAGAAGACTCTAAGTGATTACCTGCAAGTGATGATATGAGAGACAGCTTATGGCCACAGCAGAGAGTAACAAAAGGTCTTTATCTGGACCTCCCTTGCTGTTGTCAAGACTTTCTCTGGAACAGTCTTGGTTTTTTGAACTTGTTCACCTTTAATCTCTCTTTTCTCCAGCACACAGATTTGTTTGTTTTCAGACATGTAGCAAAGCCCACCAATTCTCAGGCTATTTCTCTTGAGGAAATCGCAGTGATTAACTTCACAGACCCTGCTTTTCTCTCTTCTTAACCCATGAGATTGAATAAATTAGATAAATAATAACCGGACTTCATGTAGGCAGGGCAACCAGGCAGGCAGAGAGAGATTTCATACCCATGGCTACTTGAACCATTCATGCTGGGAACTCGGAAATGAGGCCATTTAGATTTGAATGGCAAGAAAGAGATGCACTATGAGCATAAATTATTAGTGCTTGATCTTTTTATTTTTTTTTTTTTGGTTAAAGCTGGGTTTTCTAAGCATATATCATACTCATAATATTGAAGAGGAAGGAGAGATAAAGGCTCCTTGGTCCATCATCTGAGACCCCTTAGGAAATAATCTTTTGAGTTTGTCAAGTGAAATGTATCAAACACATACTAGACTCTTGATCCTGAGAGCAGATTACAATTCCGAAAGATTTTCGGGATCTACTACAGGTGCATAAAGCAATAAAAGATAATAAGTTTTTTAAAAGTTACTAAAAGTTAACATTAAGGAAAACATTCCATACTAGAATTTTAGGATTAAATCATAACAGCTCACATACAGTCCTCAAATGTAAGCCTACTGAATACTGTATTATTATATACGTACAGTAAAAGTCAAAGTATCTCTTTCTTTTGATGTGATAAAAATCACATCTCTTGAGCATTTTCTGAGAAATGCTGCTTCTCAAATAGTAAATAAATTCTTAGGTTTTGGTTTAAGTTTTCATAGCTTCAATCTCAAAAGATTAAAATTTAGCTCATTAAAAGATTTGCAAAATATTTTTTCAGGACAGCAACTTTGACCATAATATGAAAGGGGAAAATACACACTGCTATATGTTAATATAAGTGTGTGTGTGTGTATAAATACACACAGGTATTTAGAAAATACACACATATGTGTGTGAATATATATGTCTACACACATGTGTGTAGACAAACATATATATATACAAGCGTCTCTGTACTTCACATAATTTATAATATCCTCTTCCTTTACAGAAGGAATCTATCAAAGCTCCACAAAGCTGGATTGTGATAAGTGTTATTAAACAAGTGAACTCTCAACTATTAAAACAATAATTGTTCAATTGTTTCCCAGAAAAATGAGAAATCACTTTCGTCATCACAATGGGAGTTTTAATATACTATGGTTTTCTACGCATTTGCAATAAAGCAGTTCATGGCACTGTTTTTTCCAAAGGCAGCTAACAAAACTTATCTGGAGTATCCATTGTTTTAATATTCTTTTCCAGACATTGTGGATAGAACATGGCACCCATGGAAGAGCTGCAACTGTTATTACACCATAGATGATAGCTTCAAGCAACGTACACCATGGCTCTGTAACTCCAGAAAGGAACACATAAGGGAAAACGGCTTTTCTTTTAGCCCAGTAAATCTCTCAACAGCTCGTTCTGCAGATGACTTCAGAGAAAATGATAGAGATCCCTCCTAGCACCCTCAGTCACTATTTTAATTCTTTTTCAATTCTTAAGACATCATGTTAATGTAACTTCAGAAGAGCCTTTAGAGACCTTTGATATTTCCAGAATTAAAGCTTGAGAATCCAGCCACGGTTCTCTCCTTGGCACTCTGCTCCCACGATGTTATGAGGTGCATTGTGTCATTGGAAGGGCAAAGCACAAAACTGAGTGACAAAAAGTATTAGGGAAAAAAAGAGATGTGACTTTGAGGTGGGAGGCTGAAGTAAGAGGGACAGACAGATAGAAGAGCCCTGAGTCCAGTAGGAGAGGAAATATTGTCTGTTCAGATGGACTGTTGCCTAATAGCTAAGGCAATTTGTGGGAGGTGCAAATATTCCCACAAGTGGAGGAGAGATTTTCAGGTTAACTGTGAATCCTCTCACATCATCTCCACTTTCTCCTGCTTCTGTTCTGCAATGTTTTAAAAGGGAAATATAAGCAGAGGGAAAGTTAAGTCCTCCTTTGGCAAGTGGTAAGTACTAGTGTGGAAACCAAGACTAAGACATTTCTGGATATTTTTTAAATTCAGGCACTGGCCAAAAAACAAAGCCCCTTCACATCAGGCAGTAGAAGAATAGATTACAAGTTTGCACTTCAATGCTGAAAATTCACTGTACCTTTAGCATGAAGGATCAAGATTTTCTTTTGCATCTCAACCTTTGGGACTCTTCCACATAAGAAAAACACAGCATTCATCAGAACTCTACACTGAAATGCACAGTTCCAGGACAGGGCACCAGTACAGATAAAAGCTAACCATATTGTTGGCAAGTTTATGTGGTGACTTTTTAAGTCCTTACCTGTCAGGGACGTCATGTATTAAACATCTGAGTATCCATGGAAACTGCCTAGAGTTTCTTCACAACACCTAGGTGTATCGCATGTGTTGGCAACCCATCTGCTCTGTGGCCCCTGACTAGTGTTTTGCCATTCTGCTGCCACAGAAGTGCTGGCACTAAAATGTAATCAATACAGTTCTGTATGTGAACCTGATCTAGCCTCCGAAAGGCATATAATTGGGTTACCTAATGAATTGTAACATCACAACAACTGCAGATGGGGCTTCTTGTATCTTATTCAGTCAAGGACAGGTGAAGTATGAGACCATGTTATTCAAAACAGGAAATTCTATTAATAAGTGTATGTTTGACATGTTCCAGTATGATCTGAATCTACCCAAGTCTGGAATCTTAATCTTTCCTTTCTAATTTATTAGCAGAGGAGCTTTGAGTATATGAATAAAAGAGAAGAACAGAGACAAGACAGTCTAGGAATAGTCCTCCTTTCCTACTCTCCCACCCCTATTCTCCAGGAATTTGAGGTTTTCCCTCCATACATCCTATGAAGAACTGAAGAGCTCATTAATTATCGGATAATAAACCCCAAACATTTAGCCTGTAGCACATAAGTAAAGATTAGGAACGATGCTAGCATACAGGTTTCAAACTGGCTTTTGTGCGTTTCTTGGATTAGTAGCAGCCAGCAAAGCACCTAAACTTTACCTGAAGTTTATCTTATAAGCTTGCCAGTCAAATTATTTATGAACTATTCCTGGCTCCTAGGCTGAGTACAATACCTAAAGTGTGACCCATGACTAAAACCTTGTGTCGTTATTCAGTGTGTTGCTACTCTTGTTTAGGGCTGGGGCAAAACAGAGATCTATTCTCTTTTGAAGGGCAATAGAACCTGCCATACTATTCCACAGGGACACTGCTTTTAATAGCAGTATGTACTTGAACTAAATGCATAGGACTGGACTTTCCCCAATTGCTTTGACTAATGTGTTTCCAGCTAGGAGAATGGCAATAGCAGTGGAACTACTACAAATATTTTAAAAGAAAGGCCACACTCAAAGCATTATCCTCTCCTAACCTCAAGCAGCTGAGACAGAAAAAGAAAGGTTCAGAGTCCTTCATCTGGAGGAGAAAATGGAGAAAAGGAAGGAGGGAAGGAAGGAGAGACTTTTCATAGACCAGGAGAAGACAGCAAAATACAAAACAACTTCTCTCTCTTCTGCAACTTTGTTCCCTTCTGCAAAACTGCTTAAGTTTTAAGAACCGCACTCTTAGGGGACTGGCTGCATAAGGGGAAGCCCAGATACTTGTTTTGGGACTGTCTTTGAGTAGTTACGTGTACATCTAGTCCAGTGTCCTGTCATTTCAAATAGGACATGGGGTTGAGGAGGCGAAGAAAGGGAATTTAAGGTTCACACTGCCACTCGTCAGCACATGGCTAGGCACTGTCACAGCACCTCATGCTGACAAGCCTCAGCATCGCAGCACTTCATAACCAGAGAACTACCTGGTTAGGTTTAATTTAACTACTGCCTTATCCCATAGTCAGCTTGGGTTTATTACATTTATTCTGTTATAAAAGCAAGAACAGTTAACATCCCAATGTACATTTTATTGCTGGGTTATGGCAGGAGCCTGTAGATGAATAACCATAGCTTTTGGAATACCCCAGGAAATATTGCTGTGAAATAGTCAGACAGGCACTTGGACAAGAAATGCAACAATAGACTCAAATTCCAGGATGACATTCAAATCTACTGGTTTTAAGATGTTTGTACCAAAGCCCATGGCTCTGCTGTTGATAAGGGTCTTGTCAGCTTTTCCATTATATGTTCTTGTTTTCAGGGATTTGTTGGTCACAGAGATTCACTCCAGGCAGAGTGAAAACACTAAGAGACTAAAATTTGGCCAAAGGCAACGAGCATTGTTTACAGCTGATAGATTCACAGCTGGACCAAATCTCTACTTTAACAATGTCAAAAACAAATGGAGAAGTAAGCATGTCTTTCTACGAAATGAAACACGAAGAAGAACAAAAATATCTAACTTGTTTTTTATAATATCAGAACCTATTAAGAACTGTTGTTGGTGAACAAGATAAACTCAAGGGAGAGCTTTTCAACATGGTCACATGCATTTTCGTAGTCATCCTCAACTCAGAATTACAGGCAAAAGTACTTTGACATCTGTATCCGCATGGTAAGACTCTGCTGGCACACATCAGTTGGATTCAGTTACAGACCTGAAAGTACACTTTGACCACCTCTAAGAATCTGTTTCCAGGTCCTCTGAAGCAGCAACAATCTATGCAAAATGGATGGTCCTCAGCTGTAAGCAGAGATCCAAATACCCAAAAGCTTTGGATGCGGTCACACTTCAGTTCACATATTGTAACTGATATGTATGAAATCAGAAACAGCTGCAAAGCACCTCTAAGGAAAGAGAGGCATGATTTAAGCATCACCTAGGTATACCTGAAGGTAAGGATTCTTTACATTTTTAAACTTTATTATCTCATTAAAATATGAGTATTAAAGTATCTTATAAACACAGATGTGTTTTACTTGTTTTTTTAATCACCAATGAAGAAAAATTTCGAAGGAAATTTGTATTTTCACTTTTTCATAGAAACTCTTCCAACACTCTCATCATCTCACATCTAGAAAATGTGGACATGTTGATTCATATAATCAAATTTGATTCAATTTTATTTGAAAATTAAAAATGTGAAATTAAGATATATAAAGCACACATAGCTTACAAAATAGTGCACATTTCTGAATACCTTCTTAATTTCAGACAAGTACATATAAAGTTAAAAGTCACAGATATTTGAATGTAAGTAGTTTACCAAGACTTCTTTACTTACTCATATCCGCGATACCCTCAGCTTGCCAGCAGGGAAAATAACGTAACAAGGGCCTGGGAGTGAGGATGCCAGGTTCAGTTCCTGTCTGTGCTGTTCACTGCCTTTGCGACCCCAGAGAAGGTGCTCTGCTGTCCTCCTGTGTTATGAGATGTTCAGAGACAACAGGCAACAAACCCATCATGTTAGAGAAAAGATGGAGCAAGGTTAGCTTCTAACACGAAAAGAATTTTACCCTACTACACTCTGTAAATTAAGTGACATCATCGACTCTTGGGGATATACACAGAACTGTTGGAGCTCTGGAAAGAACATGTCTTCAGTCTGTATGCACATTAACAACCATTTGCCTGAATATTTTGATTAGAGTCCATTCCTGCAATACTTACAATGACAAGCCATCCCAAAGTGTTGATAGAGAGTGGAAAATTCTCTTGGACAAGAGCAGCAGTATTAGAGCACCACAGTCGTCCTGTTAAATTTGAAACCTGTGCAGTTATATACATCTTTCCAGCTCATCTCCAAATTCTAAACCTTAAATCTCTGGTTACTGCAGAGATCTGCTAACAGTGGGAGGTCTCATGTATAATGTTAATACTTTTGGCACAGCAGCAGGAGACACCATAATTGCCTCAGCAAAATTCCTTCATTTATGTGTCTGCGACACTGAAGAATTCGTAATTATTTTTAAATATTTGCTGGTGGGTCTTTTAAAATACAATTATAGGGCTAATATTTTGTGTAGCTTGGAAACTATAAACCACACAGTCTGTTCATTGTTGTTTTGTACGCTACATTTCACTGACACCACAATGTCTGTAATGGAAAGGCATCCTAATACTTTTATTGCCACGAGAATTTTAACAGGGTTTCTAGACCACACATATGCTCTTCTCCAGCTCTGTAGAGGGTCAACATGAGCTGATGCATTTCTCGTGGCCTATTAGGACGAAACAGAAATTACAAAGCACATAGGGTATACAAACCAAAAAAAGCACTCCAGCCTCCTCAGATGATGCTTACCAGACAAGCCACTGTGCTACAATCTCCTTCTATTTAATACATCATCTTAATATCTCCATAGTCTGAATAATTAGATGTTCTTTACACTGCTGCCTCTTTCTTGGTGGAGAACATTATACATTTTGATAGTTTTACTGTACCTTGCTATGCATATTTTCCACTGTCAGGGCAGATTGGAGGTAAAAAACAACAGTAGAGCATTAAGGATGAACAAAAATTCATTCACATCAACTCACAAAATAGCCCTTGGCTAAGAACTTGGCTGAATGGGTAAGTTCCATCAATAATAACAACTTTCCTCACAGCTGAACAACTGCCGGTACAGGTGGAGATTTTTTTAATTATGGTTTGAAGCCACTTTCAAGTAACACACAATGAACTTAAAAAGGATAATTCTTTTTAAATCCCAGAATAAGCCTCAACCTTTGCAGTGGGTTGAGGAGAGGCAAAGGCTGCAGAAAGTTGCTTTGGGAAGCAAGAAGAAAGATGTACCATTTACGGTTTAAAATAAATTGTCAAAGTGGATAAAAAGATACATTTGAAAGCTTATTTCTGGATACCTGCAGGCAAGTTGTAGTAGTGGATTTGTATAAGAAACAATTGTGATTTAGAGTCAACAGCCCCAGGAGAAGTCGTTTTCTATCACTTACTGACAGTCACTAAGAATGTACTGGGCTCAGGTGATTATTGCTATCTTAAAGACAAGACCCAAGACAATCTAGCATGCAGCACCAAGTAAAGGGCCTCTCTTGAAGAAGTGGATATTTGCATCCAACTTTAAATATGACACTTCGAAAACACTATGCAACTGATGTAGGAAAAAAACGATCATGAATTCAAAAGTAACTGGCTACATTAGCTAAATTGCAAGGTAAGCCAGTATAAAATCCAGCCTGAAAACAGAAAATGTATTTATAAAGAAAGTATAGAAGTTGTCAAGAATATTTTTAAGAGCAGCTGAAGAGTTCAAATAGATACAGAAGTTCGTTTTCAGTTACTGAAATTTTCCAACATGTCCTGCCACATCTAACTCATATCAAATGAAATGAAGGGCTGTAGAAAGCCGTCCTGTTGCTACACACAACAGTGACCACTAACTTGCCTTCATACACTTTCCTGCAAAATCACTTGAGCTTTTTAGTCAGGGTATCCTTCTAAAGCACTTGACTCCTCGAGACCCAGACACCTGAAATCTCAAGAGAGAACTGCTAGTGAATTAAATTGAGCGATGATTATTTAAATTCTAAACAAAATTAAAAGCAACACAACTGAGAAAGAACAAAGCAGCCAGCTTCAAGTGCAGTCACTTTCCCTTTAGAGCACTTCTAAGTAGTTGGATTGTACTGAAGGCATCTATTAAAAATTAAACTACAATAAAGGGAACAATTCCAGAATAATTGCTGTTACCTTTCTGAAGCTGTAAGCAGTTAAGAAGTGTTGAAGCCAGCCTCACACAGAAATCAACACAAAATTGAGCAACATTATATTCAGAGTTGCATTTAGCACATTTGATAACAATATTAAGGGTGGTGATTAAAGATACACACAGGGGAGTGCAGCAAACGAGTCTTGTACCCCTCACATCTCGAAACCCAATTCTTCTGCTGCAAGGGAGCAACTCTGCATTGCACTGCAGGCAAGAGACAGCCCTAAAACTGAGATAGCCATTAAGAAGGGTTATTTCAGTGCTGGAGAGCCCTCCAGTGGGGCAGAGTTATTATAGCGATTTCTCCACTGCCTCTGGCTCCAACTTACAGAAACGTTCATTGATGCTTGCAGCACAGATGAACTCCCTGGGGAGTCAATCTCTTCTGGAAAAATAAACACGTTGTTCCAAATCACACGGGAAATTGTCCAGTACATGTAGAAACCAGCATTTAAAAAACAAACAAACAAACAAAACCAAACCAAAACCAACCAAACAAAAAAAACCCCAAACCACGAAACAAAAAACCACACCCCACGAACAAACAAACAGAAAACACCACAAAACAAAACCACCTATTTACTTTAAAGCTGTGAGCCTCTTCACGAAGAAGGCAAACTCTTCTGTTAGAGTGCGTCTTTGCATTCATGAAAGCTAAGTTCAAGTCCTCGATCTACCATGGGGTCAGGTAAATCATTGTGTGATCTGCTGCAGAGTTAGGCCAGACCCCTGCCCTCTCTGCTGAAGGATGGAGATCTGGCTATACAAGACAGTTTTTTTAAATAAATACATTCAAAGCAGTTGAAACAAGACTGCATGTATGTGTAACTACATAAATAACACAGAAGTTTCGAAAGACAGAGCGGCAGCTCTTCTCTGGTTCAACTGCAAGTCTTTTCCTTCTCAGTTACTCCTGCTCTATTTCTCAGTTAAAGGCCATTAAGTGTAAGGACCCAGAACATTGTCACAGAAGACAGAAGCATTTTGTTAGAAGTGCCTGTGGATTAATGATGACATTGATCAGCACTGATGAATGCATGGATCAGCTACTATCCCTCTTTTGGTGGGGCACTTTATGGAGCATGAGCTGAGGTCCTAAGCCACAAGAGAGGTCTCCAGCAACAAGTGAGATCTCCACAACAGATACCAAGAGACAATAGCAGTCAGCTGGCATTGCCAGATAAATTTACGCTGTTCACAGCCCAAGGGAAGAGTGCTCCTATGAAGATATTCCATCAAAAAGTAAATTTGATACATCTGGTTGTTCAGTTTGGTCCCATCCACATTTGATTTTTCTTCGTACTGACTTCAAGGGATCTGTCTCTAAATATCTAAGGACAAACTAGGTCAAGGAAATAGAATTTGAGATTGTTTGCTTTTTATGTGTTTGGAAGCATGCTATTTTCATAAAATAGCCCATGCAGTAGCATCAAGCTAGACTTTTTTGTGCTCTGTTTCTTCTGTAGTTCCATAGATTTCAGTTTGACCTCCAAGTTCTTTAGACACTTCAGAATATAAACCCTTCCACTAGCATAAAACACACAGCTTTCAGCCCTCACACAGACATCCTCTTGACTTCAGTGTAAAGTATAAGTATATTCAAGTGGCAACAGAAGTGAACCTCTGTTGTTGCAGTTTAAATTGTACAGTGTACAAAGTAGAAAAACATTAAATTATTCCTGAGTGCTATATTTCTAAAATGCACAAATTACAAAGAAAAAAGGCCTGGCTCAATCATTTCCAATTTTTTTGTAATGCACTGCGAATGTTGTTAAATTCTAAGAGCAAAGTAGCAGAACATTGGCATTTCAAAAAGAATGCAAAGACTAATTACTAAGAAGTCAAAGGAAAAATATGGTTCTGTTCTGCACTTTTATTTTCTTCCATTCAGCAAGAACTAGAGCTGATTGTATTAAAAGATTCCATTAAGCCTCACATTTTCAAAGGTTGTAACAAGCTGTTCAGCATTTAAATGTTCGCAATATGGGAAAAATGAAAAGTAGTGTAATCAGTATAGTTAGGAAAAAAAAAATGTTTTTCTTCCACTGTTGCCAAACAATGCCTAACTCATTCGAAATAAAACAGTTGCATCATATGTATCAGTTTACTAATATTAAACTAGAATACATTTAAAAAAAAAATATTTCTATAATTAATCTCTTCCAAACAAAACCAAATCCCGAAGAAATATAAAAAATGTAATTTATAGGGAGCTAGAAGAGTTTCACTATTAGACATGAACTTTCTATTTCTTCTCATATTATCACCACATGCAAGCAACAACACTCCTGCCCATAGCTTTAATTTACAGAATAATTAATAGCTGTTAATGGATGGTTATGTTGCATAGCTTCCCACTGTTACTCTAATAGAAGGATACTCATACGGAGTAGAATCTTGTATTAGATTATACTCTAATATAAGAGTATTTAAAACAGATATTATGGTAAATATATGCACTTTTGAAAGAAAAGATATGAACATACTGATTAGTCAATGTTTAAATTACTCTCACAATGTTTCTGATTAGTCCTAAAGAGTGACCTCTCTGAGGAGGAAGGGAACTAGGGCAGCCAGGTTCTGCTATCAGGCCCAGCAGGAAAGGAGCATCTATACACATGTAGATTCTGTTGCCCTGAGGCAAAAAAGCACCATTGAACCATGGATCAAATATCAAAAATGTTTAACTGCTTTAAGCTACTGAACACACCTGTCATGTGGGTAGAGATCAAGGAAGGGAGATGTGGCAGAGACTGGTTTGGTTCTTGGAGGACCAACCTGGAATTTCGGCATCTTTTCTTCCAAAATTCAGCATCACCTGGTGAAATCATGTTGTGACATGTTTCTGAATGACATTTTGGCATTAACTGTTGTGGGGTCTGTACATAGAGATGTCCTGCCCCTAAGAAATGTAGCTACCAGAAGGATGTAGTTCACCACACACTTAAGGTTCATAGTCTTTGCCTGCAGCAAATATAGGAAACAATCCACAGTGAAACATTTCCTGCACTAAGTGGAGGAAATGCGGACCTAATTCACGTAGGTATTTAAGTTTTATAAACTATTTACATTAAAATAATCATTAAAGTACAAACTTGCTTTGAAAAAGTATTTCTAATGCTGGTTATGCAAAAACCACTACTCTTTCGGCAAATAGAACAGTTTTGACAGACTTCATATCATTAAGATTTATATTTAAATGGAAGTTTGTAGAATAATTTTTTTTTTTAGGCAGCCCAAAAAAAGAGAAATATTTTGCATTTTATTTTTGTTTTTAACATTTTTATGTTTAAACTAAAACAGAGTATGCCACAAAAACCACAATGTTGGGTTGAACACTGAGGATGGCAGTCATCTGACAAACCACAGCATTCCTCACTGGAAAATCTGATCAGGGCTGTTAGTAGGAGCTAACTCGCTTGCAGACTGAACAGTTACATTGTGTGTTGGCTTAATACTTCATCAATTTATTAATATTAAATTGCAATCCTGTTAGTAGGAGTATTTTGGAGATGTTGGTGCTTTTACTACATGAACGGCTCTCTGAAAGTGCTTTAAGGCTGATGAGGTGATTCCTAGTCTGGAATACGCCAGGTTTCAAACTTTTATTTGCTATACACAGTAATACAATATACGCTACAGTGACTCTGATAACAATTTAATTCCAGATCAGGGTCAGGCAGGAGCAGGAGAGAGGCTGCAGGGAATCGAGTTCTGGGAGTGCATGAGGCCATGATTAGGGTATAACTCATGTGGAAAGAACTCAGAGTTGATCTGTACTCTTATTTTATTCATGACCTGCTCTGACCCATAACAGAATAATTTGGTCAAAAAGTTCACTTGGAGTCCTCTCATTTCAAAATCAGCAACAAACCAAAAAAAATGCATAACCTGAGGGACTGTCAGTTGGTTAAAGTGGTTTTGCTATTCTCACTACAGTGGAGTGATGCTAATTTACACCAGCTGAGAATCTCCCCTGATGTGTTTCATTTACTCTAGAAGTCCTTTAAAAACAAATATCAAGTTCACCTGGTAATTTTTCCCCAAACTTTTGAAGTTGGTCACCCCTATCTACTTCTGAACATCTATTTGAATCAGAATGGGAATAGTACAGTTTCTCTGCATGGAAAGAGATAATTTCTTCCTAATTTACAAATATTTCAATGAACAAAGTGACAATTCCATCTACTGTGATATCTTATAAATAAATATAACAGCAGAATCAGTGCTACTGGCAGCTATTTCACAGGAAGCTATCATCCTTACTAACAATATGTCAATATGCTTAATTAAGGACAAGAAAGCAGACGAAAGCTTGAGTTCACATCAGGTTTTCAACCTAAAGACTACAAATGCACATTTGCATCCCAGGAGACAAAGAATTTAATCAGAAGATAGCAAGCCACACACCAAGAAAAACTACTATAAGACAAGTAGCGATACGATCCATGCAAAACCAGCTTAAAAATAGTAAGAAATCATTCTACTAGTACCTCCATGGAAAATATATTTTCCTATTGAAGGGCAAGGAGGCAAGAAGAAAAAGAGGATAATAAAAAAATTATAAGCTTAGAAACTTAAACGAGCTCAATCTCAGTGAGACTGACAAAGATAATTCTCCCTGTGCTATACAAATACCTTTGAAGTATTTTGATTTTTTTTCAGGAAAAATGGGAAATTATCTTAGGCCTAGGAGTAATGACTGATTTAGCTGAATGGGCAAACTGAAAAGCTTTCTGCCAAAATGAGATACAATTTTACATTTTGTATCACCAGTGGTGAATGGCATTCTACTGTTTAAATCACATTCCCCATAAAACAAATAATCATCAGCATATCAAAGGCAGGAGAAGTCTCTCATATAGACTGAAACTTCTTTAAACTGCAAAAGATTCTAGAGACAGGTAAGAAACGCCACACAGTGCTCTATACCCTTGTGTAATTCCCCTGGATATGGATTAGAAGGACCTCTTGAATCAAGGCCAATGTCTCCTAATGGAATCAGTCAAGTTATTTCACTGTCGGTAAATGTATCCAAAACCTATGCCCTTCAAAAGGCTGGTAACCTTCTTCTAGTTTCTAACCTAACTTTACCTATGGAAAATCAATAAATCTGGCTAGTCTTCTACCATTCTGCTTTAACACTTGTTTTCTAGTGTTTACCCTGGATGTGTTTCTACTAGGCACTCAGACCTTCACTTGCTAGACTACACAAGCCTGTTTCTTTTAACTTGTGCTGGAAAGACTGGCTCTCAATTTCCTCATCATCCTAGTACCGCTTTGCTGGAGCTTTTGCATTTTGAAACCATTTGAAGTCAAGGAAATTATACAACAGTAAATATGTAGTAGAAATAAATAGGAGACAGTCTATGGCATAGACTTAGTGGTACCTGTGTGCCTATTTGTTGCTTGTAAGGGGGGAAATAACACTGGGTTAATAACTTGGCCTTTCTAGTCTCATTGCTTTCCTTTTCTTCCTCTCAAACTGTTTTATTATTAATTGCAAACAGCAAATCATAATAACATTGGAATGCAGAAACTCAGCTGTTCCAAAACAACTCTCCCTAACCTCAAGGATATTTTGCCTTTAGCAAATGCCTCATCTAAAACTAAAAATAAATGCACGGACTCAGCTTACAAGATTTGCTTTCTACAGCTTCTCCACACTGCCAAACCACAAAAACCAGACAAGGGCAATAGAGCCTTGGGTGCTCTATTTTCTCCCCCTGCAGGTTATAATTGTTTATACATTAGCTTATGCTTCAACAATTTACAGTGTAGAGTGATAAACTCATTATTGCATTATTTCTGCCTAGCTTCTTCATTTTTCCAATTATTCTTACATTTGAATGGAAATGTATACCAACACATATAATTTTATGTTTTGTTGGACTGATCCCTGAAGACTTATGATTTTATATGTCAAAATAAATATGTGAAATAGCCTCAAATGTCACAACCAAAGTCTCATATCTCTTTATTTTTCTTGTGTTTTAGAATACTGAACTAACTTTTGCAGAAAATGTCAAAAGACCTGAATCAATGCTGTTGCTGACTTGGGTTCCACTGCTAGATCAAAATTTACCACATGCAAAACGCAATTTCAATAGCAGAGGCAAAATATGGCAAGACAACTTCATGGAATTCTTTAGTATTTCTATAGATTAAATGACTTAGATTTTAACTAGATGTAGGCTGAATCTTTCCTGCTCTTTTCCACCAATGTGTGATAGTACAGCCTAGATTCATCCAGTTGAAAAAATTACCATCTTTATCAGTTCCCTCACTGCATGGTTGCAAAAAAACAGATGTGGTAGGATGAAAACATTAATTTGCACATTAGTGGCAGTGACCACAGAGACAGGAACCACTTGTATCAACATAGACAGTCTTAATATTCAACAGGTAACAGCCCCAGACTTAGAAAAATCTTGCACAATTTTTCAGTTAAAAGTCATTTCCTGATTGAAATAGTGGCAGTACAGCCTGAAGAGGACAGCTCTCAGTCAGCACAGGCATATTGATTATTTCTTGGTGAGCATTTCAGAATCATATACTAATTGAAGTTGAAAGGGACACCTCAGGAGGTCATCTGGTCTGACCACACAACAGGGGAAGCTTTGCCATTACGTTAGTAGATGAGGGCCTTATCCAATTGATTTCAGAGTATTCTCAAGCATCTTCCACAACTTTTTGAGGCAACCTGTTCCAATACCTGATTACCTTTGCTATGATTTTTTTTTCTTAATGTCTAATTAGGATTTTCCCTGAGGCAGCTTGTGTCCATTCCCCCATTCTTGCCTGTATGCTATTTACAAAAGACTGGATCCATCTTTTCTACAGAAGGAAAAAATCCTTCTGCCATTAGATAGCTGAAGACATACATTTATACACAGAAAATAGATGGGGAGAAAGTTAAACATCACTATTTTAACAGTCATGACACTTCAGAATATTGAAAGATTCGATTATACAGGAACTGAAAAAGCCAGGTTCAACCCACTAATAAAAGCATGTGTTGGTTAACATAAGTAAGATTAACCTTCTCAAGAACAGGAAAATATTTTATTGAGATAGTAAGCCCTGTAAAATGTATTTTATAAATGGGTTTTCTGGTTTAGTCCTGTTACCTTGCTCTCTGTCAACTCCAAAATGATATTTCCATCACATGGGAAGTGAAAAACAATGAAAAAGATTTAAATGATTCAGTGAACTTTGGCATGCACATTATTGAGATAAAACTCATACTCTTCTTTCAGGCAAGCCTTAATAAATTGCAAATTTTTCCCCTGAAGGAACAGTGATTGCATATTGATTTAGAAAAGGTAAAGGGATGTGATTAAAAAACAAACTACAACAGCATCAAATTACAATGTGGAATCTCATCGTATGATGGAATGTAACCATCCTATATACACTACCCAGCATGGGAAGGAAAAATATTTGCACAGTACTTTATCTCAGAGGAAGCAAAGTAGAGGTAGGAAAGTCATCATGCATTGCAGAACTGGCAACATCCATCCCTAGAGTGAAGCTCTTTCTCTTAGCTGAGTTCTTTCTCAGTCTTCAGATGGATTTTATTAAGCCTTCCGTTTCATTCTTTCAGACTTGTCTTCATTTTTCTCTTGCTCAAATGATGCAGGAAAAACTTATTTTTTATTCTTTTCAGAACAAACATTATTCTAGAGCATCCACTGTGCAAAGAGTAATGAGTTTCAGTGTGTGTTATGTGGGTGGCTTGAATATCACCTCTATGTCTATATTTACAGACGGTTGGTCAAATGCACAGAGACTGTTAATTGGAAAATACCCTTAAATTATGGTGGTAATTTGGTTTTAAGGAAATAAGTAAATTGAACTGAAGTGATATGTGTGAATCTAGAATAAATTAAGTTCATTTTCCTATTTGATTTCAGCTCACCTGTCTCTTTCATGTCCCCTTATGCCTCAGGTTACCTCAGTATTTCAGGAGACGTGAGTTTTTACGCCATATTGTCCCCATCCCAAACCTACATCCCAGAGCTAACTCTGCCTTACCAGAATATGACTCCACCTTAACCCTGCAAAGCTCACAGAATCCACCCATAAATCAAGCTCTCCAGATTCTGGTATCACAATTCCAGCCTTGACTGTTAAACTATTACACTGGCTCCTGTCCAGCCCAGGTCTAGTCAGATGTCTTATCCTCACCTGTCCTAGAATTCTGAGTAAACCAAACTTCCAGGCCATCATGATCCCAGGAGAGACTGAATGTCTCAGTTGGCCTGGTCCTTTCCTACTCTTCAGGTAATAGCTGCATTTCCCCCTTCCTTCACCCTACAGAGAAGAGTCACACCTTCCACTAAAAACAAACAAACAAACAAAAAACCCACAAAACAACAACAACAACAAAAAACAAACAAAGAGGGGAAAAAAAGAAAAAAGTGTACAAGTATATATATATACATCTGTTACAGAAGCTGAAATTTGTGTGCACATGTAAACATATATACAAAGGTGAAGCCTACATTGCTTTGAAGAAAAGAGGTCTGGGGACTGATCTATAGCTCTCAAGTTGAATGCCACTGATGCCTACACAGTGCTTGTGAAAGAAAGGATCTGCACCTCTCTTTCTTGGACCCATCCCTCTTGTTATTGTTCCCATCACAAAACCTTATTCTAAGTCACTTGCTAGCTCTCCTATGCACTTTTCCTTCTCCTATATTCTATAGTTTCACTTCTGCTATCCACCTTCCTCTTTTCACTGTCCTGTGTTGTTTTTCAAATGGTTTCCCTTCACCTACCCTAATCAGAGCTGACCTACTGACTTTAAATGTTTGACACATCCTCTTGATTCCTCTCTTGCTGATTCTACCTCATTATCTCGCTAGGTATCCTAGTCCAATTTATCCTCCTGCAGTGCAGCCAGAGGAGCCAGTATCCATTTTCCTTCTCCCTATACCTTATGGTTATAATTACCTGAAATAATTCTTCAGCATCAGACTGAATTATCTCACTGTCATCCCTTTCTTTCCAGATTATTTATGGCTATGTTAAACAGTACAGATCTATCTCATAGCATTTTATAAGTTACATTTCCCCTTTTGGAAAATTGATCATACCTCTTCTTCACTTCATAATCTTTTAACCTATCCCAAAGAGTAGCTTCAATTTTATCTGATAGCATCTTAGTTTTTTGAAAGAGCTTTCAGTTAACAATGAGGTTAAAAGTTTGTTTGAACTCCATGTATGCTCTGTATACAGGATGATCTTTATTTATGTATTTGTTGATTTTTTCAACAGATTTAGAAGATGTGATACACTAAGGTAAAAGAGAAGAATCAGTTTGGATTTTGTAGAAGGAAGTTAAGGCTCAGGGAAAGAAATAATACAGGGGGAAGGGAGTGTGAAGAGAGATTTCTTGATGATTTTTTGAAGACTAACAATGGATAATGCAAGACCTGCTGTCACAGAGATGTTGACTGGCAGTTGATCCTGGGCCAGGTAGGGGTGCCCAGGTAAATGCAGGGGTAGGGCTGTCCAGGTCTTGAGACAGAAGAGTCTGAAAAACTATCTTTAATGTTGACTATTTGTTGTAGTATCCTACATTGTCCATAGAAGTAGTATAAGGGTCTGAACTGGTAAAAAGTAATGGTTTGGGGTTATTTTTGAGGCAGACCGTGTTTGCTGGACTGCAACTTTAGCTCCAGCCTCAAGCAGAAACTCAGCAATGGTTTGGGACAGAAGGAACTGAAGATCTGTTATTCATTTGTGGGATACACACATCAAAAACCAGAGAAGACCTGAATGGCATAATGATAGTTTTTGCCTTGATCCTACCCAAGAGAACATGAGACTGATAGTCTGCGAGGTTAGGCTTTTATAAGGCTGTAATGGAAGAACTAAATTTCCTGGTGAATCATCCACAGAACACAGAGCTAAGATGATTTACAGCACCAACAGCGACAACTAACTCTGGGACAGATCAGTCCATCTGGTTATAGTAGTTGCACTCAGGAACAGTTAGGAAGCTGGTGCAAACTTTGAGGATAACCCAGATAGAAAGAGGGTAACATAAATGCCTTATGCAAGGTTCTTCAGGGGATTGCAGAATTATGATATAAAGATTACAAAATTAGGATATTCAGGTTATGGTCAGGACTGTGGCTAGGGTTTGTGTCTGGACCAGGAGAAGAAAAGCTAAACTTCCTGCACACCATTCATCCAGGCCATGGAACAGTCAGGAATCTATAATAAGAGAGGTATTCTAGCCAAAAATCTAGCTAGAGTTAAGTAAAACTCAGATTAGGAATTGGGCCACTGAGAGTAAAAAAAAGGTTAGGTCCTCCAAGACCAACATGGGTAGGATGAAAGAAGGTGCTGGCAGAATCAAGGCTACGGTTATTGATGTCCTCATCCAAGGTCAGCAGTGTAGGCATTCAGCTGAATTAAGATGAGGGATAGAGACCAAATAGCTAGGTGTTTTACTGGATTGTGCAGACCTTGAAGCTGAAAGATGTTGCCAGGGAGGGAGAATGGCTGATATGAGTCCTGAGACAGGAAAGACACATTAAACTCTAGCTCTGGAGCCAAGATTAAGTGTATACTTAACCTTAAAGAATTTGAGGGGTCTGTGGTAATTTTTTTGCAAATTTCACAGGGGTCAGAATGAACTTGAGAACATTACGTTGCTGAGCTGTTTCAAACCTAGCGTAGGTAAGTCCTATTTTCCAGCTGACATGTACTCATAGCCAATTTATATTATTTTGTTGTTGCATTCAGCTAATGATCCAGTGATACAGAAATCACTATGCCCATGTTCAAATTATTATGCAATTAAAATCAGCTTCTCACACAAATAACCCTGTCGAACTCTTCAAACTAGATGGAGGGGCTGCGTGGGTCTTACAGTCTGGGAAGGTTATTTTGCAACAGAGCCACAGAGAGCCCTACACAAGAGTACCGCTCACTGGTGGCTGTCAAAGGCTGCAGGCGAGAGCCCACATCCAGCAGCACAGCGGCTGCCTTGCTTTCTCTGATCATCCTTGTTCCATAGGCAACAAAACAAGAATGCAAAAGGACTTGACTTCGTAGAGCCAGGCAAAGCATACTGAATTGCCCTTCACTTCAGATCAACAGCAAAGAGAAGTGATACAGACAGTTACTGACTCAGAGCCTTCTCCTAGACCAAAAGCTAATACCTTAGGCATCACTCAGCTAATTGGATTTTTCTTAAACAAACAACCAACCAAAAAAACCTTAATACAAAAAAACCCTCACCCCCAAACATCCAAAACAACAACAAAAAAGCTTCTTCAGTTCTTCTAAATTCCAACACAAGCAGAAAAAACATAGGGGTGAGTACACACAAACAAGAACAGCTTCTGGAACAGTTCATAGAGAATGAAGTCCTCTCAGAAACTGAATACAGAATAAAGACCAGAACAGCTGGAAGATAAATACAGCAGTCCTTGCCCAAACATGAGAGATTGAACTTGAGTCTCTACATGAGTGATTCCTTTATGAAACCTTTCTTTTTCTTTCCTAAATGGACAATTGAAACTTGTAAAATAAGTGTTTATCTATCTATATTCTCCCTGCTTTTATCAATTTTGCTTATTTATGTTATTCAGCAACTCTAGATATTTTCCTGGATTTTTGAGGGGCCATGTACCCTATTAGATATACATTTCAGAGGCTTCTTTCCCTCCTCTCAGAATTGGAGCACACACTTTCTCTTCTATGTGTAGACAAGCAATGCTGCTTAACAGGGACCATATTGGGGGTATCTAAAGTTATACTGCAACATATAAGTAGAAAATTCAGCTTCACAGATGAGGAACTTTTCCTCATGGTATTCATTAAAAGCTGTCAAAAGCAATTAAACACTTGCTGGTTCACTATTGTCAGTAACACCTGAAGTGCTAATGTCCCAGTGTGATGGAACCACCTGGCCAGTGCACATTTCAAAAGCTTTCCTGGGTTTCATTATATTAATGCGATCTTTTATCTTTCTCCATCTTAACCCATTCAAAAGGAGTACTTAGTTGTTGAAAAGAAACAGAACCCACAAATTAGAGTTCATCAACTGTCACTTTTGACAGGGCCCAAATAATTCCATATGTCCAAAAAAAAGGATGCGCTCTCAAGCTTTATTTGCATACAGAATTGCCTTCCTCAACACCTCTCAGCCGTCCTCAGGATTCTACCTACCAGGCCTCCATCTGCATCCACAAGCTGTGGCTCTAATAGACCCCAAAGATAAAGCTGTTCTTGAAGAAACACCTGCCTGGAGTTCGACTATAGAACCTAAATTTATCCTGCTGCTCTGGGCCCCATCCCCTTGCAGGCTCGCCACTTCTGCCCTGGTTGCTGAGGCAGGAACAAAAGCACGATGGGGTTATGGCAGGGGTAGCTTCTAAACTTCTGGCTCTCCTTACCGAAGGGGTAAAGCAAATTACAGACCCTTCCTTTTCTGCCAGCAAATCTTGCCCTTCCTGATGAGAAGGCATTTCTGTACTTGCTTCCAACAACCATATGGGAAAGAGATGCTTCGGTTTCGGTGTGGACAAAAAGCAGATTAGAGGGTGTCAATGTGTAAATCTGCTTTTCTACCAGTAGCAAGTAGTTTCCTTAGGATCTGGATTTTTCTGGTGGTCTGCTGCCTAGTTACACTTTCAGCTGCATTTCTACCAGTACTGCTGCCATCTCTGGGCCCAGCATCCAGTTGTAACAACTGCATTTCCAGACTCCCCTTCAGAACAACCAGAAGAATTGTTCTAGGGTCACTTTTTTTACCATCTCTTGGAAGAATAGTCATCTCTGGTTTCAGCCAGAGGGTTGAGGAACTCTGTGTCTCCTTAGCCACTTCTGCAGGGCTAAAGTCTGAGACAACTATATCTCCTGCTTCATCATCTTCAGTTTTCACAAAGGCTTCTTAATGCAAACCAAACTGGAATACTTATATGGTCTTAAGCATCTCAGCCTCGTCACTAGTCAATGATGTATCCCCAAATGGATAATCCATTCCAGGGCTAGTTATAGATATCATAGCAGAGAGATTTTAAATTATCCACTGCCATGACAATTCTCCCATCTATAGCAGGTTCCTGTGTCCTTGCACCCACTTAAGGTCTCTCTTTCTCAGGAGCTGTTAGCCACAACAAGAACTGCTGCTATAATTATTATGTAGGTCAAGAGCTGCTACGATTCCTGTCACCAGACACTCATTATTCACTACTCTCTGGCCATTTTGGTTGCATTTAACTCTGCATAAACTGGTGCTATTTCCTGTTAACCACCTCAGTAAGAGAAGTTGCAAGATACTGTCTTTTTCCCACTAAAAAACAAAAAACAAACAAATAAAAAAAAAACCCAAAACAAAACAAACCAACAAAAAAAAAAAAAAACCACAAAAACAAAACCAAAAACAAATACAAAAAAAACCCAAAACAAAACAAACCCACCAAATGAAAATATATTTCTACCAATTTCACCTTAAGACAAAATAACTCTGCTTTCACAAAAGCACAGAATAGTTGAGGTGGGAAGGGACCTCTGCAAGTCATCTGGCCCAACATCTCTGCTTAAGTAGGGCCACCTACAGCTGTTTGCCTGGGACCGTGTCCAGGCAGCTTTTGAATATCTCCAAGGATGGAGACGCCACAACTTCCCTGGACAACCTGTGCCAGTGCTAAATCACCCTCACAGGAAAAATGTACAAGGGCTCATTCAAGGATATATCCAGCAGAGGAAAATAACCACTCACCACGGGAGGAGGTGAGGTGCTCTCAATCTTGGGAAGTCTCCTTAGGCAGCGTCCAGCCTAAGGAGAGGGCTCCAGTTCCAGATTCACTGCTCCAAGAAGACCACTCAACAGGGGTCTTCTGTGGGGACCTCATTTTATAGCCTAGTCAGATCTGGCTGTTGGCATTACAACATAGTCCAGAAGCTTCTCAGCTTGTCTGGGCACCTCTTTTGTTGAGGACCTTGCCAACTGACTGAGGGTCCCACCCCTCCTGCCCCTCCAGATGAGTGGAGGAGAAGTCACCCTGCCCCCAGTGTGGGGAGGACGTGACTGTCAGCACCACCCTAGGTGTATAAATGGGGACAGGCACACTGGGGCACAGAAGAGCATCCTTGGGCAGTAGCTGTAGCAATAAATAAGAATAATGACTTGATCAGCAGTCAGTCTCAAATGCTTTTGAATTAACTATATGCTCTCTTTGTTAGCTCAGGAATGGCAATATCTGTGATGGACCTGGAACAGGAATGCATGATCACGCAATTCTCCTTCCAGGCAATGACACTATAGCCTGCTTCTGTGGGCAACTGCCAGTACATAAACAGAGCTGGGAAGAGCTGGTATCGTTTGATGATCCTGCTTTGGAAAGAATTTCCAAGATAATGGCTCTCTGGAACCTCCCTTTTGTTCCTGGAGGAAGAAGCCAGATGCCACTCTCCTGACTCAGTCCAGGATGGGCTTTCATTCTCTGCTTGCAAAGTAAGCTTGCAAATTAAGAGTCTCCTTTTATTAGCACAGGTACATCTGACAAGACTCCATAAGAGTCAGGGTAGGATTTTTTTTCACATATATATGGAATTTGCACATAGCAAAAGGGATTAGGTGGTGGAGAGAAGCAGAAGAAAACAAAAAAGGATGGAAAGCAAGCAGGTCCAAGCCCAGCACCAGGGACCCTGACTCCACTCACCATAGAACTTAAGGACAGGTGTAATCCTCAATTTATTCATATGAGAAAGTCAGTCTTTCTCTCTCACACACATACACTCTTTCACAGTATTTCTTTTTTTCCTAATGCTCTCAGAAACTTCTACCTTCAGTCAGTCATCCTTGCTGTAAATCTCTTTAAATTGTAATTGCATCATCTCCCAGTTTGGGGTGGGCTCTTCGTCAGAGGAATTCCTGAGGATGTGGCTACTACCTGATGAAATTCCTTGCACATTCGTGTTCCTGTGTTTTACTTTCTGTCTGCAGTAAGCTAGGCAGGGTGATCAAAATGTATCTTTACATCTCGATTCTGTGTTCTAACTGAGGAACTCTACGTGCTGTGTTACCCAGACTAACAAGCATTGCCATGTGCAGATTTTTACACCTGCTGGTTGCCTTGCTCCCAAGATAGCTGTGTTTCTGAAAAGAAGGATTATCTGGGCTGGTGTGGGAGAGCCCAGGTAAGAAAGTGAGGAGCTGAGGCCCATCTCGTGGCAGTGGAGCTGCTACAGCCGCTCTGCAAAGCGGAGCGCTATGCCTAGAGCTGGAAAGGGTATTCTGCTAGAGGCACTAATTAAATGTCTGGAAACTCATAGCAATTTGTGATAGCCACATTAATATAATACAATCAACTTAGCAAATTTTCGCTTAGGATTACTCAAATCCGCCTGCCCGACTTGGTTCTAACTCTAAAATTTAATAAATTCTCTCCCTTTGAATGCAGACAAAAAAGGCAAATTAAATAGAAGGTAAGGTTTCCCCCAATATAAAAGAAAATCTGAACAGAGAAATGATATTTAGATGAAAACAAGAGAGACAATGGGAAGAACAGTCCTTTAGTGTTGAACTCCATTCTATTTTTATAAACCAATAAAAATAAAGATTAATAGATTCCTTGTGCAATAAAAATGGAAATAGGACGGATATATTTCCTCCTTGCAACTCATTTAACCAGAAACTTCTGCACTGTTCTGCGAGGAGTACCTTCTCTCTGAGGACAAAAAGAGAATGAATGTAGAGAAAGGGAAAACTGTGAAACAGAAAACCAGCAAGTTATCCAAACTGTATATAACTGAAAATAATAAGAGAAAGAAAGTTAAACATACTCTTGGAGCAAGAGCTACTGCTCTATTAGTAGAAATTACAGTGATCTTAAATACAGGATTGATAAAGCCACTAGCAATTACATTGGACTACACTTCCTTTATATCACTTCACAAATAGAAACAGTGTTTGGGGAAAAAAAAAAAAAGCCTAAGGAAAATAAAATGTTCTATGAAAATGCATAATGACCACTCAAACTGAGACCCCAAAGCAGTATTATACACCTCAGCTGGACATAAGGACACTCTAGAGTAAGTATTTATCACCTGTTTGTCCATTATTGTTTGTGACTACAGTCTTGCCTTCCACAGTAAGAGGCTCAACCATGCTGGGAAGTCAATTAGCCTCCAGTGCTTCGTCTTAGCTTTCAGGGTAACAACAGGCCTGGTGACAGGAACATGGGGGAGTGTAAAGCAGAGAATTCACAAAAATCTCTTGTAAGACCCACCTTGTGGACATCCACCTGGACATTCTGCTCCGAATGGCCAGGGAATGTATGGCCTCCAAATGCAACTCACCTGTGAGTTCCCATGGAAAGGTCTGTACCAGCAGTAGAAGTCACAAAACACCATACAGTTCCGGTGTCTCTGGACAGTCAATGTAAACCATATCGCTAGAGCTTCTTCTATTTGGAATTTCACAGAATTCTGTTTTAAAAGTTGGAGAAATTCACTCAGCCAATATCAGGCTATGATAGATTTGTGAAAATCCAAGCTCTTCTCCCAAAACTTACACACTCTACAATTAATCACCTCCATGTGGATGCTTTGAGGATCATTTCTCTGCCAGGAAGATCTAAAACACTGGCTTGCACTCCTTAATTTTCCCACCATGGGATGGGAGGCAGGGAGGAAGATCGGGTGGCCCTCACGGTAGCCATGCAGTCATGCTCCATAGCCCCACAGTTCCAACCCATCTTTGCAAACAAACTGGAACATTTGCTTACTAAATGCAGTTCTGTTAATCAACAGCAATCTGATTATTAATGACAACAAAGGATACAAAATCTCCATGAAAATAAAACATTGGAATCAAAACCAATTAAAAAAAGACAGCTACTGTATTTTTAGTGATGCAGTGGGTACGACTATGTTTAGACGTACCATCAACACAGGCTACAATAATTCGGAAGGAGCTTTCTAACATAGCAACAGACACACACCTACTCAGCTCACAGTTTGAACCGTGAACATCCCTTGTTAAAATACAGAGCAGTGCAATTTTAGTGAGCATGGGCAGAAGTATAACATTTGGATTTATTAATGTAAACAAACATAACTGAAATTGGTGATAAATCTCTTTTTTTTTCATGTTTCCATACCTCCCATTTCAAATAAATTTGCTCTACAAGTCAGAACCTTTCTCAGAAAGCCAATTCAGAAACATAACATCAAAGGTAAAAAAAGGAAATAACAATTATCAGACATGTTCCTCTCCATAGTTATTGGTAGCATCTGCTTGAAATTATCCCTAAAGGAACAAGTTGTATTCTTAAATGTCTGTGCAATCTGAAAAGCTTTGATTGAGACATTTTTCATTCAGAACTGGAGAGATTCAGTTTGAAAGACTGCCTGGATGTTTCTCAAAGTAATTACCAGAGAATCACAAAACTCTGTCAAGAGGCGCTAAAAATTCGAGTAAACAACATAAGCACTTTGAGGAACACACATCAGAAACACAACCTTAGATATTCTTAATATATCAGTGAAGTATTAAGATCCAGTTTTTACTGAGTCCAGAAAGTCCATTAATTCCCTGTTCCTCACAGACGGGAAAGTGAAACATTTTGTGCTGAGAAGATTGAGGCAAAACCTATGTATTTGCATGAATATAAGTGCTTTCTGTCTAAATAAACGTGATTACCCCTCTCTTTTACCCCTGAAAACATGAGCTATCCTAAACTCTCACTTTAATATGATTCAGCTGCCAAGGGCAAAGGGATTTTTCTCATTAAATGTAGATTCAATGGCATTCATTATGCAGCATTAAAGTGCTCTGTAACAATGAATTTTAGGTCTGGATCCCTCAAAGGGATCCAGGATTACAATAACTTTTTCAGGCTATGAAATCTTCCGATGTAATAGGGAATGATTAAGCATTTGAAAACAGAGCTTTGCTGAAGAAGCTATCAAATGATGAAACCTTAACCATGTGAGGAAAATAATTCATGCAACCTGTAAAGTGCACTGCAGTTCACTTAAATCTGCCGTTTAAGGGGTGTTAATAGGAAGAGGCAAGATTCTCTTCCAGTTCCTGGGAATCACACTTTTTGGCAGTAGGCGATGCATAAATAGACACTATGTTTAGTCTTTTTAGTTATTTTTAATCATTCTAGTCTTTAATACATACTGACAGAGAATGGTTATTGAGAACTAGGATGAGAAACAATTTCTCAATTTCCCATGTATCTCAGGGGGGAAAAAAAAGAGAAAGGAATTCTATGTTTAGATTAAACACTTCCTACTCAAATATTTAAAAATAAACTGCCATAAAGTGCTTCTCTCCTCTTATTAACAGTCATTTTGAATATTATTTTGTAAGTAAAAGATTAGAGATAAAATACACCTGTACTTTATAAGTTTATTTAGTTAATCTGTTTGCATTGATAATCAGTGACACCTTTTGACTGTGTTTTGAGCACAGCACAAACAGAAAACTAATTTCAAATGTTTAATTACAGCATGTATTTTAAAAGTTACAAGGACAAGGAGAAGCCACAAAAGGACAACAGAGTAAATTGGTTTGGTTTGGGTTTTTTTCAGAGGGGTTGTTTATTTGTTTTATCAAGTTATCTGCTTGTTACTGCATCATAGAAATGTGAGTTTTGAGCTGATCTAGCTCATTATACAAATTTCATGAGCTTCGTGTAATTCAAGTTGAGGTCTCTTAAGATGAGGATTACAAAAGCCATTAAGATTTCCTTTCAGAATGAAGTACTAGACAAATTAAAAACAAACAAACAAAACCTCAAAAACCAAAGCAAACAAACAAAAAAACCCCACACCAAACCCGCAAAACAAACCCACCAAACTAATCAGTGCTTCTATTTATCCTGGACAGACCTAAATTTCTGCTACTTTTAACAGATTTAAGCCTGAAATTTGGAGCATGGGGATAAATCTTGTTCCCTAGAAACCATATAAACCACAGTGAATATCAGAATTACTATAACAGAGGAACACAGAAGTCAGAATTCAAAACAAGGGTATCAAACCACACCAAAAATAATGTTAAAACTGATGCTAGAACCCAAACCAATATTATTTCTGAAAGCAACAACTTTTATTCTCATGTAAGAAGTGATTATTTCAACAATATATTTGCAGTTTTTAAATTGGTTTTGAGACAGATGCTTATTTGTAATTCACATTTTAGTATGTTTTTACATCAGACCATATAGACTTCTAATACAGTAATTTTCCTGCACTACAAAAAAAAAAAAAAATGTCTTCAGTATATTGACCTAGTGTTCTGGGTATTCAAAACTCTCTTCTGTTTACAGAGGTTTAAAACAATTTTCTAGTGCAAAAGTTAACCCTCAGTGCTAGTTAGAAGAAATGCAGCTCTGCACAGTTTTAAAAAGAGCACTTAAACCCACTAATGCAAATCTGGATTCCTGAAAAATGAGAAAAATATAGAAGTGGGCAAAGGCAATACACAGAAGTAGGGTAGCAAATCAAGAACATGCAGAGTACAGGGAGATGAATGACATTTCAAGTCTGACTGCTCTGTATTTACCATTAACTGCTATAATAAAAGTAGCAGCAGTTTCCCTGTTTTCTTTCTCAATTAGAAAATTAGTGAAATACTGCCAGCATTCACTCCTACTTGTCACCAAGTTAGATCCTAACTGCAATGAAAAATCATAAGAATTACCAGGCAAAAGCCTTACTGACATAATTAGGCTCTGTTGACTGCAGGATTGTTTGCCTGTGTAGAAGAATTAAAAAAAAACCCAAAAAGTCATACTAGGTTAGTACAACCACACTATGAAACACAGTGTGGGTGGGACAAGACAGATAGAAAGATGGCAGCTGTTCTTAGACTGCTGTTACCACATAGCCAAAAATATGCGGGGTGAAGTATGGGCAGAATTTCGAGTGGAAAAAGCTCCCATGGATTACTTTGTTTACACAGTAAGAAGGAAAAAGGGAGAGATTATGATGTTGTAGAGTAGCACAGACCCTTATTTTTCCATAGGACAGAAGCAGCCACACCTGCCATGTGGGGCAGGTATCTTCTAGCAGCTCCTGAAGCTGGTGAGCCAGCCCATGGCAAAACATCACCCAACAAGCTCTCAAGAGCACGTCCTTAAGGTGCTCATACGACAGAGCACATGTACACACACACGCACACAAGGGCACGAATAAAAAAACCCAAAACATTCTGCTTTGGCTATACTGGTACACTTATAGTGTTTATACTACTGTAATCTGTTTCCGTAAGGGAAAGGAAATGACCCTTTAAATTATCATAAATACTTGCTATAGGAGGATTTCTACCAGTATAGTTAGCTCAGGAAGGAAAAAGTATACCTTTACATTTTTGCCAAGAAAGGCTGGAGCAGAGGATCCTTGTGGTCACTTCCAACCCAGTATTCTATGATTCTATGATCGCGTTATTACACAGAGAACACACTTCAATGTATTCTAGGCCCAGGTTTACCTGCACTAAGTTATGTATAATGAACTATGTTCTGTAAGTTGGCCTCAAGTTGCACCAGGGAAGGTTTAGATTGGATATTACGAAAGAATTATTCACAGAAAGGGTTGTCAGGCATTGGAACAAGCTGCCCAGGGAAGGGGTCGAGTCACCATCCCTGGAAGTGTTTAAAAGGTGTTTAGACAAGGTTCTTAGGGATGCGATTTAGTGCTAGAGTTAGGTTAGGTTGTGGTTGGACTCAATGATCCTGAGGGTCTCTTCCGACTGAAACAATTCTACGATTCTATAAATATTTCTTCTTTGAAAAGGGAAGCACTGCTAGACTCCAAGTCATGAACTTCTCTAACAATGTAAATATTAAATGACAGGCCTTAGGTGAATGAACAACGATCTTAATCAACCATGCTCAATGAACCACAGCATTATAATTCGATCTTGTCCATTACTTATTACTTGGCATTAGATAAATTGGAAGTACTTTTTGAATTTGCCAAGCACAGCTAAGGTCTCCCCTTCATAACTCCTTCAATTAATCACATATAGATGTTGACTTTTATATCATATTTTGGATTATCTATTTTACAGCATACCATAGCTCATAATAAATGAACACACAGTATAAATCTCCATGCAAAGGAAAGTTTTAAATATGCTAGCAACTTTCATACTTGGTACATTTAAATAAGCAGCTGGAGGAACTGGACCAAAAAAGGCTCAATAAATGTAGGATCTTAAAATCCAGTCTTGCAAAAATCCTCACATGTTGCCTTAATCCTGCAGTCTAAAAGCAAATATAGAGGAAGAAACACACTTAAAGTGATGTGGTAATCTAACAGAAAATAGGATACTCTGATCTTTCAGACTACTGTGACCAGCACAGCCTATTCCAAGTTTTACGGGATAAACAGATACATGTTACAGCTCATGCTCCTAACTACTAGCAATAAAACATACCCATTGAGAACAAGTCCTGGAGGAAAATAACATTTATTTTTCATTAAATGGGCTCTTCAGGATATGCCTACCCTTGTGATTTGTACAGTACCAAGTTTCTCTGGAGGCAGTTTGGAGACCATGCCAGGAGCTCCCTGTTCCTCAGGTCCTGCTGCTGGGAACAGACACATTAATCCAGCTTCTCTGTTGCCAAGTCTATACTTGTCAGACTTTTTTAAACTTGCACCCAAGGCTAGCCCTGCTCCTGACACCGTTCAAGACACTCACTTCTGTTCCACATAGGAAACAAGTAGCTAGCACTACAGCATTAGACTATTTTGCTCCTGGGTCCTACCATATAACATAATGCATTGCGGTCAGCAGAAGGCCTCCCTGCCCTACTTCAAAACATTCCAAACAGCACATTTAAGATTAAAAAGTTGCTTCATACTGATATTATCAACAGCGTACTAAGCAACCTCTCCTTCCCCAGGCTCAGTTACTACTGTCTGATTTTGTGTGTCATGTGTGCTCAACTCTTCGCGTGTCTCTATATTCAGGAGGAAGTTTAACAACCAGTCATGTCAACACCTTGTCAAGAAATGTCAGCAGGTCAACACAAAACTCCAATATCTGTTAGCAGAGCATGGTTTTCTTCTGTTGAGCAACAGTCATCTGGCATACAAGGAGTATGAATCAAAATATTTTAGAAACATAACAGAGCAAATTCACAGTAGCAGAATTAGATCAGCCAGGCTTAGAGATGGTACAATATAAGACATTCTTTCTATCACAATTATATCCATATCTTTGCTTTCTTTAAACTATTTTTAAATAGCCTACTTTTGGATCTTCCTAGCTTTTTACAAGGACATGAGACATTCTAAGATGGAAAAAATGGGTAGAAACTGTAAATAGAACAATAAATATCACATGGTATGCTGTAGTAACAGGTACTCCCTGCCATATAGCCTCACTGCAAACCTCTCCCACTGAGCAAACATTTCACTTGTTTTCTGAAGCACAAATCATTACTGTCTGACGAGCATCCTTCTGACCTAGCAGCAGCCTTCCCATAGGGACATCTATCAACACGAAGCCAGGTTCTTCACAGCAGTGCATGGCAGGACAAAAGACAACAAGCACACATTGAAATAGGACAGGTTCAGACTGTATGTAAGGAAAGACATTTTTTCCCTGTGATGACAGAGTAAAACGTTGGAGCAGGTTGCACAGAAAGGTTATGCATCTGCATCCCTGAACAGTTTAAAGACCTGACTGGATAAAGCCCTGGGTAATCTTATTTCATAAAATGTCCTGAGTTGGAAGGGACCCACAAGGATCATCGAGTCCAACTCCTGTCCCTGCATGTGACAACCCCACAGTTCACACCATGTGTCAACCTCACAGTTCACCTCATGTGTCTGAGGGTGTTGTCCAGTCTCTTCTTGAACACTATCAGGCTTGGGGCTGTGACACCTCCCGGGGGAGCCTGTTCCAGTGTCCACCACCCTCTGGGTAAAGAACCTTTTCCTAATGTCCAGCCTAAACCTCCCCTGCCATCATCTCATATCTGACCCCATTTTGATTATGAGGCTGGCCCAGACACACACTTCCTGAGGTCCCTTCTAACAGCACCGTTCTGTAATACTATACATTTTTTTCCCCTGATCACTACAAGAAAAGCACATGAAACTACAAGTTGAAAGAACTTACCAATTTGATCAAGGAACACGCAACTGAACAGAAATTATCGCGCATAATTAGAAGCATGAAGGACTATGCGAGTCATAGAACCTCCTGCGGTAGCATGCTACCACACTGCAAACCCTCATTAAACAGGATCCGCAGAACGTTGTTCTCCCATACCCTCCTTCTGCACAGTTTAGGAACTGCCCACAAATACCCCTAGGGTTACATGAGAGCTCTTTAAACTCAAGGTCAATGGTGACAAGCACAAGTGTGTATAACTGAATAAGTTTAGGCTGTATTTAGAAGACTGTTAGCCTTCAGAGGAATTAAATTCTGGAACAACCTGGTAATAGAAGTAATTAGGAATAACAGAGTGAAGTGCTCACAAAAGCTAAAGAACTTTATCAAAGGCCTAAGTTAATCAATGTCTGAAAAAAAAATTAACAAAGCCTTCATATGCAGAGGACTCAGGAGAGTCCTATTAGCTAAGCTGAAAAAATACTTGGATAAAAGTCTACAGCCTATATGATGAAAGTCAAACTTGCCTTCAAAACATGATTTTAAAATGTAAAGTAGCACCGATAAGCAGCCTCTGATGAAAGGATCTGAGATAACAGTACATAGCAGTATTACTCCTGCCTAGTTAATCCTAAACCAGAATACTTTGCCCTGTTTTACAATAGATTTTTTGCCAGGAAAAAACAACACACCAAAGCCAAAACAAATATCGTTATTATTCTGCACTACATTGGCTTTGAATTGCAGGTGTTATGCTGCCTAGAGAAAAGTCACAAAAATGACTAATGGAATGCTTAACAGTTTACGGATTGCAGGTCAGAAATGACCCAACTGAACAGTGTGGAACAGACAAGCACTCGGGACACAGATTTTCTCGAGAGATACATGGACCACCCCATGGGCACTTATTGCTCAAACAGAACACAATTGTACATAACAAAGAAACATAACAAAGAAACAGTGTGACTCATCATTCATTAATGGTTAATCCACAGTAAGAGGTACAAAAACGATCAATGTTTTGCTCAGATGAGGACATGAATTCAGTTATACAGACTGGCTGGGCTTCAGCATACGACCCACAATTCTCCCACAAGAGGCTAGATGGCCTGCTCTTGCTAGAAGAGTGGTCTCCAGTAGTATCAAGGAAACAATATCTGAAAGGAGGTTGTAGCATGGAGGGCGTTGGTCTCTTCTCCCAAGTAGCAAGTGATAGGACAAGAAGAAGTGGCCTAAAGTTGTGTTAAGGAAGGTTCAGAGCGGATTATTAGGAAAAAATTCTTCACAGAAAGGGTTGTGAAGCATTGGAACAGGCTGCCCAAGGAAATGGTGGAGTCACCATCCCTGAAGGTCTTTAAAAGGCATTTAGACAAGGTTCTTAGGGAAATGGTTTAGTGCTTATGGTTGGACTCAATGATCTTAAGGGTCTCTTCTAACCAAAATGAATCTATGATTATATCTAACCATGAATTAAAGAGAAAACAAATAATCCAGTGACTGAATACTTTTATTTGCCTTCTAGGAAATAAGAGCACCTCGCTGACATCTAAAGTAAACAGTAGTTAAAGGCCTTCTTAACATCCACAAAATCACATTATTGCAAAACAGAAAAGTCAAACAAATGCTGCCAATAGGAATGACATATTCAAACAATCTTAAATTTGAGATTCTTTCTGTAAATTCTTTGTATTCTACCCATAAGAGGCTGCATTTCAGGATGCTAAGTACTTTGTAGATGGCATACCTTATTTGGCAAAATTAAGTTACTATATCATCATTTAACCAGTTTTTTTTCCACCCATCTTGTGCAAGTAGGCACAAGTGCAGCTTGCAATGTGTTAAAAATACAGTGTTCATCCCTAACAACTGCTTAACCAGTGTCCCAGTTCCTTCTGTATTTTCTGAGTACAGAATACAGCCTCTCACATTAATTAGGAGGAATTCATAAACAAACATCACTATCTTAACCTCTCTACCAACTTTCATCTGAGACACCCAACTCTTGTCTGGCTTCTTGCAAAGTGCTGTGAGGAAGCTGGAGTGCCAGAGGCAACTGAAGCCAAGTTCTTCATGGGGTATAGAGGCTGAAGGAAGGGCTGGGATAAGGTTGTTCTCAAATATAACTATTCTAGATCAGAACTATTCAAATCTTCAATATTTTAGAAAAAAATGCCAGATTCCACAGCCACAGAGCACAAAGATTCTTAGATGATGTGCATGGCATGTTTTCACATTTCAAAACTCTTACAACTTCTTGTTTTTTTCTGAAGGTGGAATTTAAAACAAGAAGGTGATGCCTACTATGTCACATGTTCAGTGTTTTATGTACAGCTGTAAGAATTTATTCTTTATTTTTTCTTTTGAAAATGAGAATTCAAAGTTAAAGCAAACAAGTAAAACGGACCAACACAGGCTGAATTCTGCTGTCATTTCCATAGCTGTAGCACGCCGAAACTTAGCTATAGCTCCTACTCTTGATTAATGTCAGCATGACACATCAGAACTTTGCCATGTACAATGCTAAATCTCAAGTTTTGATATACATTTTAATCCAACCAATTGGAGTAAAAACATGCACTTAGTACTTGGTCATCAAGATTACATGTTACTGGGAGCATTTGACCATAATATACGCAAACAGTATGGCAAGAGCAGTGAAATGCCAGAGTAGATCATCTGTCTTATCGCATCAGTTAAACTGGGATGAAATACTTTTTAATTAGCAAGAGGGGGCTGGGGGGACATATCAAACTTTTACATTAAAAAAAAAAACAGTTCAATTTTGAAGAAAGCTATTTTATTCATTCAAATAGCACATGGAACACTGTATATGGTATTCTAGTCCCCCAGTACAAAAAAATCCCACTGTTTCACTTGTGGTATATCAAAATGATAAAGCATCCATTATTTATTCTGCTTTTTACTTTTATTATTGTTGTAAACCAAGCAAGTTCCTTTGTTAAATAGCTACAGAAAAATAATCAACACAAAATAGATGGTTAATTAAGACTTGAATGTGTGCACCGTCTTGTAAGATTACACTGGCTTAGCAGAGGTATAGCCATTTATCTAACGCCTTAAAAAATATACTTAAGAATATCTTGACTGCAAAACAAATATAAAATATTATTTATGTTCTTTAACATTTGTGGTTTAGATGTATGGTATAAAATCAAAGCAAAGCATTCAAGATCCCATGAAATACTAAACTGCCTGATAATGACATGAATATCTTCTGCACAATACTGAACTCTGTATCCATTTTAACACAGAAATAGTCAAGTTGCATGAAATATTACAAGGCACTGTAATACCATTGCAAACATTCTCTTTAGAAGCAGCTGCAGAATTTTTTTTAGACCATCTATAGTGCTCTGTTGCTATTCTACAGCTAACCATTTGCTGTCCCACAGTTCCTATTTATTTGAACATATACAAGATTTAATTTTAATACATACTAGATTCTGGTTTCATTCATACTACTATAATTTCCAGAATATAATTATGTCCATCAACAGTCCACGTGTTTGTATGGAAACTGATTTTTTATGGTTTCTCAATCTTGTGGGAAAATTAAGTATTGATGTAATTTCTCTCTTTACTTTTTAAATTATTTTGAATCATTCTCAAAACCCAAAACCAAAATTGTAGCCTATAGCCGGAACAGGACAACATAAGCAATTAATATGAAATTAATGGCAGGAAAAAAAAGTAATTATGAGTCTCTACCATTGCTTTGAAGGATACCACTAATACACAAAGCTTTTCATAATTTGCCATTCTTGATGCTTATACAGTTCTCAAGAAAGTTATTACTTTTTACTCCAGTAAAATCTTATGTGTTGAAGGGACAGTAAAACTGGGATTCCCCTTCAAGAAAGCATTTACTGACATGCGTTCCAAACAATACTCTCCTGTGTATGCACAAAAGCACCAGATATTTCTTTGTATGAAGTCCCGTCTAACCATAATGCTAGAAAGGGACTGTTTACCCTACACTGCCAGATTCTTTCAGTTATGTGGGTAACACTAGACCAACCTTCATCAGTCAGTTTGGCCATGTGGGATTTCTCTTGGAAACGTCTCTTCAGATTTACTTCAAGCTAAATCGTTATCTTCCATTAAGCTTTTACTCGTTCTGCATCTAATACAAAGCGCATCTCATGGGTAACATTTGTCCTTCCTGTGATATTAACCTTTTGCCACCCAACAGAAATAAGTGGTGTTGTTAAAACTGCCTTAGAAAGCCACATTCCCAACAAGTTTCATCTGCATTAAGGCTCAAGTCATTACAGAGAGATTCTGCAGTGATAATTCCAGACGTGTTTCTTGGAAGAGCAACTTTGCAAGTGATCCTCAAAATCCTTCGTGTAGGTGCTGCCAAAAACTTAATAAGTACCTGTTAGTGACAAAAGAAAAAGCCATATTAATATGTATATTAAATACACATGAATATCTACCAGAAGATGTTAGTCCAAGGAAGAACTTTAAATGAAAACATGACTTCAGTCAGATTTTGTTACAAACTTCTAAAAACATGTAAGATAAAACTAGAACATTTCCACTGTTTCATTATGATTTAGTATCTCAACAATATAAAGAGGGAAAAAAAGTAAAATAAAATTTTATTCAATTATATGCCAACTTGGCATATACCTTTTAGAATAATTTCAATCAGAAATTCTAACTTTAAAAAATTTCCATTAGGTAAATACGTTATATACAAATCCATGGCAAGGAAAACATCTCATTTGAATTGCTTTTCTAAAATTCAAGACAGAAATTCTCACAAGCTGTATCTGTAAGTCAAGTAAAGCAGGGCACTGGACCACGGACATACTGGTTCACAGGTCAAGAGGCACAGATTGGCTCATATCCAGCTTCCAAAGGTGTCCTGGTTTTGTTTAAAACAAGACCAATTCTCTTTTAGTGTATTTTCTTCTCAGCTAAGTTCTTCTAACTAACTTCACGTTTCTGAAATTGGCTGCATGTTTTTCGGACACTGTTTGCTTCAGAGCTGATAACGGTAGGAAAGGTATGTAGAAAAGGCCCAGGTTTATCCTTATTGCTATGGCAGACAAGGTCGCTGATAAATTTTGTATGTTGCATAAGTGAGAGGGGCATACAAAACAGGTGACCAAAACTGACCAACTAGGTATTCCATGCCATCCACATCATACACCCTGTAAAAGCAGGAAATCACAAGGGTCTCGCTCTCTTTGTCCATGGCCAGAATTTAAACATGACCCCGCCTGTTCTGCCTGTGATCCTAGGCCTGGTTCCAGTCTCTGCATCTCCAAATCCAGTTCCTGTCTGCTGCAGAGTCCAGCCCAGGACTTCTGGATGCCTGCCCTGTAGCCACTGGAGTGACACCGCTATACCGGGAAATTCAATATCAGTTTTGCGTATTTTGCAGTATTTTCTCTCTTAGTATTATTAGTAAAGTATTTTTAACTTTCCAACTTGTCTCTCTCCCTTTTCCTCCTAAGAGAGTGTTTGCCAGTTTATTTTTGTCCTGCAATAAACAGTGACAAAACAGCAAAGTTTCTTTGTCACAAGTTTGTCTTAGAAACAGCTAGTCAAGAACACTGCAAAGATCAGAATCAAGCTAGTAAATATATAGTGTGGACGATCAGGATCCAGTGCTCCTTATTGGTCTTTTTCATTTAACTACACAGATGGAGCCCCACAAAGATCTGGGGTTTACATTTGCTGTTGCTTTTGACAAAATTAACTTTCATATCAGTTTTGAAGACCCACGTAGTCATGATAACTTTTTCTGAACATAAAAGCTCAGTAAATTAATGTTGTTCTTGTGTATGTAAGCTTTACTACATTGTGACTTGTGGTTTTGATGGATTATGTGGAAAAAAAATTTTATATATATATATACACACATACATATATATATACACACATACATATATATATACATATACATACATACCTAGTTTATCGCCATGGTGTTTCCAGATATAGGAATCAAAGAGCATAAATATCTCAATTCTTGATTTTCAGAACAGATTGATGGAAATAGTTTTTATCTACTCAGTCACTGGTTCTTCAGATCCTGAACAGGCAGAGCTTTCAAAATAACTTATTTCAGTTAAAACAAAACCAGAAAAGAATCATAGAACACACAGAGACAACATATCTTTTCAAGGAGACTCTCCAGCTGTTTGCTAACTCCGGCTTTCCAGTTCCTCAGCACGAGTGAAAAGACGAGGATGTGGTCTTTACTGTTTTACAAACAAAACCAAAATTCTCAAACATATTTCATTTGCCTATAGACAGCTGCACATACATGTATGTGATAATTTCAGAATGCCACAACCACTACAAAGGAACACTGCATTCTATTTTTATAGTCTTCAAATTTTCATAAGTAGGCTTTATTTTTTACCGTTCACTAAATAAGACTGCGGTTTTCTGAATTCTATTATTTGGTTCACAGCAAGAATGAAAGCTCAAAAGAACACAGAAGTTATTTTAATTTCAGAAAATGCTTTGGTACACTGATTGTAGGGCTTTCATTTAATGCACAGTCTATGTGTAAAGAAAATTCAAATCTACTTTTTAAAACGATGCTACAGCTGCATAGCTTTATGAAGCTGAACAGCTATCAGTGGTCTCAGTGATAATTCTGGAAGTAAAGCATCCAACATCCAATGTATTAAGATCTACAATTTATTTATTTGCTGGTACAATTTAGCAGAACTGACCAAAATGACTCATAGTATTAGGAAAGTGGTTTCTAACTTAAATTTCACAGACCTCATAAAATTTGTTGTGTGCCAGTTGGTAGTGAAGAACTTCAACATTATACAGCTCACATTTTAAGCTTCCAAATTTCTTTGGAATTATTAGTGAGTTGCATTATAATTCTCAAGAAGCTGTGGAGGATTCATTAAGGCAGAAAAACATTTTGTTCCTTACTATTCTGAAAATATTTATGCGCTTGCTAAGATATGACTGCATTCGGACAGTAATCCACATTATGTACTACAAATACATTCAATTACATAATCAATATAAAACTTATTTTCATCTAAATAAACAGATTCTGTCCAAACAGAGTTTTGTACGAGCACTCAGAGAGAAATTCAGTGGAATTAATTATACAATTTATACCATCAAAACATATCTTGGGTAAAATTCTATCTTTAAAGAATTACCTCAAAACGTATGTGCTATTTCAATCAGAAATACATGATCAGAATAAAGCTTAGAAGGGATTTGCATGGTACATAGATCTTGAGTGCTTCTCAGCTAAAGAAATATTGAAATTTCAACTATTTGTCATAATCCCATAAGATTCAAAGATACAGCTTAGAATTAAAAGTAGTTTGATACAAGATTTTTTCAAGTGCCAATGATAATTGAAAAATTCTAATATTACGAAGCAATAAAGCGGAGTTTCAAGCTACAAGAAAGTTAGAACCTACTATTCAACAGCTTGCACATCTGTGCATGTATACACATATTTATGTTTAAAATACGCATATGCACCTTTTGGTATTTTTTTGTTTAAACTACTTGCCTGTACCTTCTAGAAATGTTTCTATTTCTGTAATATAAATATTCCTAAAAAGAAAATATTTACCTAAAATATTTAGAAAATGACTATTGTAACTGATGATATTTTTTCCCCTTTTACCTTTTAGTCACAGATCATGAAAAACAGAACAAGCAAATCTGTAATTTGGCCTTCAGCAACTTTGGGAAATAAATACAGATAACACAATCAAAACCTATTCAGAATTTCACTGTACAATAATTAGCTGAAAATTTTTAACATGTTTCATTAATGCTAGCCTGAAATCTAAATTAAAGGCCCAATCCTGTCTGCTTCTGAGAAAATATGTTTTACTTTTACTTTACTAGAAACAATATTAGAACCAAAATCAATTCAAAATTAATAAAAATCATGATACATCAGTATTATGTTAACTAACAATGAAGGCTCAGTAAAAAGAATACAAGGCAAAGAATAAAATAGTGCACTGTGGTTTTATTGATGGCAGCAATGACAATTTGCCTCTTTCATATGTAAAAAGTATTCAGCTTCGTATAATTAAGAACTTTAAAAAAGTCTACTGTGGTATCAGGTCTACATTCCTTCTGCTCACACGAGCTTTCTCTGTTCCATTCTGTTGCTTCGAAAAAGCCAGAATTTCTTCTAGAAAGAATTTCTTCAGCAAGTTGGAGCTGCCAGTGAATTTTCTCCTACCCCGAGAAAGTTTCTAAATGAAAAAAAAATATAATAGATAAGAATAAAAACAACTCTCTGCTCTTTGTGCAACATACACTTTACTGTTATTTCATTTTCTTCCTCCAAAAGAGTAGATATCTGCTTTTCAGTACTTACAGAGCTATAAGTCTTGAAAAGAATAAATCAGAAGGCTGCACTTACAATGCAATAAATATGATTGGTATAATACAAGGAAATAACACTTTCTGGCAGTAACTTCTCACAAAAAAATGCAGTTTCTCCATTGGTAAGGACTTCAATACAGATTTTATAGCAACTTTGACAAGGTGCAGATTAATTCTGCCACAGAGCAAAGGAATACCCAAGAAACAGATAATGACCAAGCACTCATAGGTTTAAACTCACAGGTTTTTTCAAGCTCTCCCAAAAGCTATGCTCCTTCAAAACATTCATTTCTGATTACTTCTTCCCCCTTCTTTTTTGTACTGTCATGACATGCTATACAGGAAATGTAAGCTCAGGATATATTTCTATTATTGTCAGATTCTAATTCTTATATCTTGATTCTCTAGGAGGAACACCTTATTTTACAGACCTGTTAAAACTAGTATTTGACTCACGCACCCTAAAAAACTTAGAGTGGGTTCAAAGGCTCTCAATAGAATTCTCTGAAAAAACTCCGAATTAATGTTCTCTACTTCACACTGCTGGATATTAATAAATGACCATTTCTAGGTCAACAGCAACCATAGTGAGGTACTGACTACCCCACGCTTCTGTTACTTCACCTTAACATGACTACTTTATTGCTCTGTCTTCATAATAAACACCAAGGCAAGCCTTCCTGCAAGGCTGCAGCAATTGTTCCTAATGCTCAAAGCATGTAACAGAAGGATCACAGAATCATAGAATCATATAATGGTTTGGATTGGAAGGCACATTTAAAGATGATCTAGTCCAACACCCCTGCAATGTTAAAATTCTACAAAAATTACCAGTTTATAATATAAAATAATCATCAACAAGTTCTCTTTACAGGAAAATAAAAAAGTTACTTTACATAATACAGAGGTCCTCCCTCTCAGGGAGTAAAGGTCCAAATCATCAATGATCGGATGAAGAGATAAAGCATCCTTCAGTGGAAAGTTGTGGTAAAATTATCTTACTGTGTCCCTTAAAGCTTTCCCTGATAAAACACATTTTCTTCTAACAGAATATCAAAAATTTTAAATAAGAACAATACACCATGCTCTCCAGAGCTCTAAGAAATAAAAAGAAGGGAAAAATGCATAGGAATCCATTTCTAGAAACTGACATTCAATATTCCTGACCTTTTACATGTCAAGGCATTAAAACAACACTGTTGCAGAAGTCTGTGTAAACTGAAAGCAATTTAAAAAAGGACTATGTTTGATTTTCTGCCTACATTTAAAATCAGATAAAAACTGATTACATCCACCACTTATTTTTTGAAAAGCTTAATAGATTTCCTTTAGTGGTTTCTCTCTAATTCCACTCATTAGGTCACGTGTCATGCATTTCAAAACACAACCTAAGTGTAAGATACATGGTAGCACGAGATGTACTACGGGGAGCTATAAGCCCAACCTGAAAAATATTTCCACCACAGTATCACAATAAACACCTCCTCACCTCACTTTACCTACCAAACAAGGCAAATGAGAGCAGCTACACTGGACCTTACACGCGCTTCAGAAAGCAAATCTAGCAGGTGAAAGCTACTCTGAACCACACAGCAAAAGCTTCTGGATACAGCACTACACTATTTTTACCTCAGAAAGAGGGGCAATAGTGTTCCTAAACTGAGGAAGAATTTCCACTTTTTGACACTATTCAGAGATGGCCACAAATGCCACACTCTTGAAAAGAAAGGAACACGATGTTTAGTTTTCCAAATATTCACTAGAACACAGTGGCAGAGGATAAAAATCAGAGTTACAAATTCTAGACAAAATAAAGGATTGTCTTGACTGGAACTAATACAGAAGCTAACTATGCCTAAGTAGCACCACTCAACCTCTACATAGGAGCCATCTCCTGCCTCTCTATTTTCGTTTTCTACCTGTGTGACCCTAGTATTTCAAGAATCTAAGATCAACATATCTAATTTCATATCTTGCCAACTCCTTTTTGTTGTTAACATCCAATAGCTGTTACATTATTTTATGTTGAAATGTAGTTGAGCTGAATACTGGAAATTTTCCAAATACAAACCTAAATCTGATAAAGCAGCTAATTAAAATAGCTAGATACAGCAAACCATTTTATTATAAAATACACAAATATTCTCATTGACTACACTTTAGCCATTGGAGACAGTCTCCACTTAATTAAACTTCTAACAACTCAGTTAACAGCAGCCAAAGAAGATAGTATTGAATGTTTTGATCTGGAGGGAACGAACCTTCTTATCGAGGAACAAATTGTATTTTCTCATAATGAATTGCTGTTTATAGCGATTACTATTTAAGGTATGTAAAACTCCTATGATATTTACTATTTGTATTGTAGAAGGTAAAGTGCATAATATTCCAACAGAGACAGACCTATAAAACTAGCCAAAATTTACCAGGTTTAAGCTGCCACTGACCGTACACGGCTCTGGGTTAATATGTTCAGTTTTGGATGACAAATTGGCACAACTTTTCTAACTTGAGCAGATGTCGAAGTAAACAGTCCTGGGCCAAAAGAGGACACAGGAAATACCTCATTTCATGCACACTTCATTCGGCTGATCACACTGACACTCCTGAGCCGACTGGTTTAGAACTCAGCTCGGTGCATGTGCCAGAATTATTCTGCATAAATTATCTCACTACATGTTTATTGATAGCGATTGATGCACTTACTTAAAATAGAAAATCCAATGATATGGGCAAAAATAGAATAATTATCACCTTGGCAAGAGTCGGGAATAAATTTTGGTCTTCTATTGCCAGTACTCCCCCAAATGAAAAAGGTATTTTAGCATATGACAAAAAAAAAAAAAAAATTGTGTTATTGCACGTCAGAAATAGTTTCAGAGATCAGTAGCACCTATTAAGCCAATTGAAGATGAAGGACTGGATCAAGAAAAGGAACTAAAAAGAGCTCAGGAAAAATAAAAACACCAGATTCAAGACAAAGATATATTGTAGATGTACACCAAATAGCTTGCTTTATTCAGGATAGATTTTTAATCAACATTTGGAAATTAAAGATTTAGAAGATCCACAAGTAAAATGAAAGCAGTGAAGTATATTTGATTTGTTCAGTAGAAGAATTATAACTTTTATCTGGCTGGACATTTTAGATTTCTGAACATACAGATCAGGTGTATTTTTTGAGGATGATATAGAATCCCTTAATTTCTGCTAATTAATAAAATATAGGTGCAAGTATATCCTCAAGATATAGAGGATGGTAAATACTTTCAGGCCTTGGACCTCCTCATTCAATGGTGAACTCACAGATTTTAGATTTCAGCATGCAAATACTCCTTTCCATGCTAAGAACCACCTTAGAAAGAATATTTATCCAAATAAATGGTTCATAGTAAGTAGAATATGGGATTTTGGACAGATGTATACAGTATTAAGCTCAGCAGGGACCTCAGCCACATTTCAGAGAAGAAGATGGTCCAATGTACACGAATGAAACTCACTGTTGTTACTACAAGTATCAAGTAAAAGATTGCTCAGACCACATGAGTCCTTACACAAAGTAAAGTTAAAGCACTATTTGCCAAAGTGTTTTTATTGCCTAGCCTCTTCCCGTAGGTATATTAAGGCTCTTCCTACAGCCATAAAATCAAGAGAAACGTGTATCTCTGACTTCTAACACAAATATACCAGTATCCGTAAAAAAATTTAGCCTCATTATGCCAAACATTATCTTCCATGTAGGTGATCACAACAAATGGTTTCTAAACTAAAAAGACACAACCATAAAAGTTTCACTTAAATAACAAGGCACTATTTAATATCCGTAATTCTCCATAGATGTAGCGATCACTGCTCTGCACCTGCTCCTTAGGAACAGATTACCACTATTAAAGTCAGTCACACATGTGCTGTTGCTTATTTTTTATTTTTTCCCCAAAAGAGAAACAAGCTTTTTCTAGGAATTGCAAGTTGTTTATTTGTTTGTAAAATGGTGATTACAATAATCTATTTGTTGAAAATACTGGTGGATCTGCAACCCAATTTTGAGGGTTCTAATACAGCCAAATGCCAGTAAAGTTTAAGGAAGTTCTTTCATGAACTTCACAAAGACTGAAGAACACTGAAGCATAGAACAATCCAGATAAACTTTTATTGAAATCTAAACCCATTTAAAAATGTCAATATCATATATTTACCTTTTATTTCTTATTAATCAGTTTCTAGCTCTTGGGGGCTGATAAAATTGCTGAGTAGGCCGTGTGGACCGTCTTGGCTGACCATCCCCTCCTCTGCGGAATTCCAGAGTTTGTTCATATGTTTCTTCTTCCTCGTCCTGCAGGTAGACAGTATTGTTTTAAATGGAAGAGTAAGTAAATGCATTATACATGAGTAGGTATATGCATACATACATACACACCCCACATACACATACATACATGTATGAATGAATTCATGCACACATAGCAACTGCTGCCTCTGTGCTGATAACCACTTAATAAAATAAGGGAGATCACAGGAGTGAGTTTTTCAAACCCAGGAAAGCAAAAAAAAAAAGATGGAGAATCTCAAAACTGAATCCCCAGGGCAGCACTAGAAGTTATTAAATATTTGCAGGAAAAAAGCGTATGTATTAAAGCAAAATTATTTTCCAAGAGTCATACAGGCAAGAAACTCAAGAAGCAAAATTACCTGAATAACCTGCCTGAGTAAGAGAAATATTAGATTTTGGGAGTTTAGAAATGTGTGTGGAATGAAATAAAAGCATTACAAAATGGAAATGCAAGAAACAGTATCTGGCAACATGCGTACTAGAAAACCAAATCTGAAACAGTAGATAAAATCTGCGATGCAGTAGTAATGACAAAACCCTACAAGTATAGTGGACAGCAATTTAGATACAAATCTTCTACGTGCAGCATTAATAAACATAACCTCTGAATAGAGAGAGGAGAGGTAATTACACATTTGTGATACTGCATTCACTCATAGGCATCTCAATACCAGAAAGATATTGACAAATTGGATGGAATTCAGAGAAAAAATAAACAAATCAAGAGACTAGAGAATAATTTACAAAGGAAGATTAAAACAGCCACATATTTACTTCGATCAACAAATATTGAAAGGAAAAACATCATTCTGATGGAATATTTGAAGGTTACACATTAAAGACAGAAGAATTTTAAGAGCATTAGAGTTGATAACAAAGAAATAGAAGAAAAAATTATAAGCTGAAAAGATAAAAAAGTTTCTGAATATGAGTATGATTGTCAAATAGTGTCTCAGGGAAACAGGTATAATTTTGTTTCTTTAATATCCTAACGCTAAACTGTAGAAGGCACCAGGTCCAGAGGGAATATGCTGTGAAAAAAAAAACAAAACAAACCAAACAAAAAAAACACTTTCAGGAAAAAGTACTGAGTAGATAACTCCTAATTCCCTTTCATTCACAGCACAGGAACATAGAGGAACAAAACCCAAGAACACTGAATGAGTCATTAAAACTTCATCAACAATTCCAATATGCTGTTTTCGAGTGCAGCATGAATTTAACAGAGAGTAAGTATATCACAGTAGTAAAATATTTCACTACAAGAGGCAGAAAGGAAAATCTACAGCCAAAGTTTCTTTCTGCTGTGAAAAATCAGATCTTACTCAACAAACACCTCTTTCTGAATCAGACTGAATAACAATAAACATGCATTTTAAAAATAAGTTACAGACAACCACATTCCTTATGGTAAGGTCTCTTATTTACAGGGCACATCTGTGTTATATTTCCGGAACAACAGATGAAGCCCTAGTAGTGTGCAATAACTGTAGAAGAAAACAGATTTTCAACACAATTGAATACAGGTAAATTGATTTATGTATTTTAGTTGCAAACTAGCCACAGAATTCTGCCATAAAACTTACTTTTTTTTGTGTACCTTTTTTGCTGCTTGCAGCATTATCAACTCCCTCATATAAAGAGGTTCAGAGACATTGACGATAAGAAAGAAAAAAACAGAAAAGCAGATGTCTAACCAAAAAATCCACAGAGTTTGCAATACTGTTAGCCCTAGTACAAATGTTGACACTAGTACAGGATGCAACCTCCCATCACTGACAACACAAGCTGTACTATCATCAAAATGTTAAAAGGTAACCTAGATACCTGAAGTGGTCTAAATACCTTTAGCACTTTCAGCACACTCCAAGAAAGCTGAAGAGCTGAAAATAGTTTCATATTATGTGCCAAAAGAGTAAAGAAAGATGCAATTGCAAGTTTTCTTAAAATTCTTTGCCAAAGCTTCAATCTGTCACAAGAGAGCTCACTCTTCAAGAAAATTGGTGAACTTTCATGTGCTTGATATTTGGATGTCTCCAAAACTGGAAAACTAAATGGCATATATGCATGACTGAAAATTTTGCAATGCATACTGGTGTTTTCAAGAGACATGAATTAGACAATTAGACATGAATCTTTACTTTGTAACCTTGGTAGTCTTCACTCAAAAAGAACAGAAATTAAATAGTTTAGTGCATTGCACCTCACCTGTAACAGCCAACCTCCTACTGACGATATCACAGCAAATTTCTAGAGCAGCAAATCTTCATCAAATCTCAAGGTTAATGTTGTTGATCTTTTTAATCCAGTAGAATAAAATTAAAACTAGAATGTGTCTTACACACTTCTATTTGGTGTAGTTACACATAAAAGGAAAAGTTTCAGATGCATGCATTCCAATTCGTGTTTTTATTACAATAGGCAAGAATGAAACGTGAAATCACATTCACTTTCTTGAGGCTCTGAATGCAAGTGAGCAATGCAGTAAATGGTAATAAGAATAAACGAGGAACAGAAAACTTTTCAACTGTCCCCTCAATTCCTCTCTATGCACAGCGACTCCCCACACAGAGTTGTTGATCATCTTGTTGAATTCTGACATCTTCATGTCAAATGACATGTTGTCATTTGTTTATTGGGTCTTACCTATTCACATTTGATCTTAATTGGATCTAACATTTGCCAAAATAACAATTTGTCAAGCCATATCTTTATTAAACATTGTTTCTTGTTTTGCAAGTAATTGCATTTATTTTCTTCCACCAGTTCTTGATCACTGACTCTCAATTCACCACAGCTGATCTCTCATCCTTTTTGTAGTGCCATTTTATTTGATTTCAAGCTTAAAATATTTTTTCTGGGTTCATCTTTATATTAATTTACTTTAAAATCTCTCCACTAAATGCTCAAAAACTGCCACCCCTCTTCTGGAACAGTATCCATCCTTTGGAAGCAAAATTTAGTAGCTCTGATCTTCACTTCCTTGCTTTTCCTGTTCTTCTAAAAACTTCAGCTGTCTATATTTCTTCCATTACAACTCTGCAGTCAATTAGGTCACACATCTTGCCACCAGCTCTATTTTTTCCAGTCTTTCTTGCTGCCTGCTTTCAATTTAGCAGTTGCTTGTGATTAATTCTAAATTATTCCATTTCCGACTCCCTTATCCATGCCAGATCCATACTACGTTTCATAAAGCAAAGGCGATCACAAATCTCTCTTAAAGCATTTTTATTCTCCTTCTATTACTAGTAGAAGTTTCATATTAGTCCACTACTATTTTATTATCTCCATCCTTCAGCTTATCATTTATTATATATCTAATATTCCAGGATCCAGGACTGAGTTTTGTAGTACTTGCATAACGCATACCTAGAGCTATGTACCTGAGATTAAATGATACCACTGAGCACACATGCAGAAAATGGCAAAAACTGGCAGATCCGTAGGAAAAAGCAAGGGAAGGTTTACAATGCAAACGCTGGAATGCACAAAGAAATTGCAGTAACAGGTGAAAACGATGTGGGAGAGAAGACGGAGGATGTCACCGTTCTTCAGGTACTTAAAACAAGAGGGCAAACAAGGAAGCAGAAGTCACTGGGAATTTCAGTTTCTATTCCAAATTTTGCTATACTTTCAAGACTTTTGTTCCATAAGATGGACAAGAACTAAAAAAGTGTGAAACGGGAATACAAGCACACTCATATTCGAGGACCCACATATTCTGAAAAGCTTGTACCACCACCATACTTTACCAGCTGAGCTTAGTGAACCAGTAACTTCGGTCCAGCCAAGTGACTACCAGCATGCTTTCACATAAAAAATTAAACAGATTCTATAGCTGAAGAATAATATTATAAAGCCAGCATTTAAAATATTTTAATAACCAATTTACTCTTAAAATTATCAATATTAGAGCAGAGTAAATTTATATTTCATCAAAATATTTCTCATTGAATTTAAATTGCAAGACTTCTTTCATGCATTCAAAAGAAGTCTAAAAACTGTTTTGTTTTTTAAATACAGTTCTTAAAGTGAAGCCTTACTGTATAACTTCTGAGAACAATGAATAGGTAGCTGACAGTAAAGAGCAGGACAGAAGTTATGCATTACACAAGAGCTTTGCCAAATGTTCTGCTCACGTATATTTAGGATGCAATCGCAAAGCACAGCCGAGCAGCTCCAAGTTTGCCCCCTACTGTCTATTCCCGCTTATGAACAGAAAATTCTACTCTGTTCACTGGGCCCTTCTGCTGAGGCTTTTCAATTACAGCTCCCTGTTGGCTACCAAGGGATAAGCAGCAGAGCCTGTGCAAGGAGGCACGAAGGAGCAGCATGGGGCCAGGAACCATAGGATGAAGACAAGACAGAGGCAAAGAAAAGAGAAGACATTTTCCATTTCAGGCATGTCAAACCACTGCTCCAGTTTAAGCTGTACTTTTAACTTCACCCACATACTTAAGGCATGGAAAACTTTCTGGACTCAGTACAAAGAAAGCACATGCTTCCTTGCAAAATGAACTTTTCTTTCATGTGCATTTCAACTCCCATTTCCCAGTCCAGATATAATGCCTCTTTGCAGTGCCCACTATGCTCACAACAGCTGTCTCCTGCTGTTAGCACACCAAGTGATCTCGTTTCGCTGCTTAAATTCCTTTCCTAAAACTTGCTTCTTTTGCCTAATCAGCCAGTGTTGACCTCCTTCAGTACTTTGATTTTTGCAGTTTCTTCTTACCCCTGCCTGTATCAATTGAAAATAGACTGTAAGATTTTCCAGATGTATCAAAGACACAACAAAAAACCAAACAAAATCCAACCACGCTATGGCCATATTGAAAAAAATAACAAATTTCCTAGAAAAAGCTAATCTTAAATGGTTAACTTGCAACATATACCACATCATATATTCATAAAGAAAAAAATTATTCGCTAAATTCTCTACAGTATTCCCTTAAGCCAGCACTCTTCAATGTTTTTATAAACGACTTAGGACTTAAGAGATTGTGTAGTAAGTTTGTGGATGACACAAAATTGGGAGGAACTGTTGACACTCTTGAGGGCAGAGAGACCCTGCAGAGGCATCTGGACAAATTGGAGAACTGGGCAACCACCAACCACATGAAGTTCAACAAGAGCAAGTGCCAGATTTTGCACTTGGGACACGGCAACCCTGGCTGTACATACAGACTGGGGGACAAGAATCTGGAGGGCAGTTCTGCAGAGAGAGATCTGGGGGTTCTGGTCGATGGCAAGTTGAACATGAGCCAACAGTGTGCCCTGACAGCCAAGAGGGCCAACTGTGTCCTGGTGTGCATCAAGGACAGCATTGCTGGCTGGGCGAGGGTGGTGATTGTCCCGCTCTGGTCTGCACTGGTGCGGCCTCACCTGGAGCACTGTGTGCAGTTCTGGGTGTCACAGGATAAAAAGGATAGAAAACTACTGGAGAGTGTCCAGAAGAGGGTCACAAAGTTGGTGACGGGTTTGGAGGGGAAGCCAAATGAGGAGTGGCTAAAGTCACTTGGTTTATTTAGCCTGGAGGAGACTGAGGGGAGACCTCATCATGGTCTACAGCTTCCTCACAAGAGGAGGAGGAGGGGCAGGCATTGATCTCTTCTCTTTAGTGACCGATGACAGAACCTGAGGGAATGGCAGGAAGATGTGCCAGGGGAGGTTTAGGATGGACATTAGGAAAAGGTTCTTCACCCAGAGGGTGGTGGAGCACTGGAACAGACTCCCCAGGGAGGTGTCACGGCTCCAAACCTGACAGTGTTCAAGAAGAGACTGGACAACATGCTCAGACACATGGTGTGAACTGTGGGGTTGTCCTGTGCAGGGGCAGGAGGTGAACTCAATGATCCTTGTGGGTCCCTTCCAACTCATGACATTCTATGATTCTACATTATCTGATTACTGGATTCTCAGAACTCCATGACAACTAAGAACGAAAACGGTATTTTATGAAAAACATAGTTTTTTTTCATTCAATAAAAGAACAAGTTTTAAGTTATGCAATCTTAGACCAGCTTTAGGGCATAATTTCAAAAATTCCTATCAAATGAGGTGTGAAAATTCAAGTAAAAGATAAATTACCACTAATGTAGATCTATTAAGTATCCTAACCAAGCACTGACTTTGTGAGAAGAACACTTCTGAAGTGTCTATTACAGAATAATTCAACATATTTCCTCTCGATCAATTTTCTTTGCAAGTTATGCTTGTTACTTAAAATATCAGTTCCTCTCGCAAAATAATCTCTGTGAGCCTGCAGATATTCTCAGTTTTTTCACAGTACACAACACATCTATATTAGACTGGGCCTATGGCCATACAAATCTCTAAGTTAAATTATAAGTGAGAACAGCAAGTGAGACTCGAGGTTATACTGCTAGACCTGCATAGAGGTGACTCCTCACTGCTGTCAGATATGAACTCTCAGCCCTAATAATGTGCTTTTAAAAGAGTCAGGGTAGCATTACACATTTTTAGAAAGATGTACTTTCAGTATGCTCACACATGTCATGCAAGACATTGCAGTAATGTATCATTGATGACTGAAATTGCACATAACTAATCGTAAGGATATGGCTGTGTTTAAATTTAAAATGTTATTTTATAAAAAAAGTTATAACGTAGCAATTGCACATTAAAGTTCTTTAATTTAATAATTAATAACTTAATTTTCTAAAATACCGGTTTAGAATGTTAACAATAAGACCCACAATTATTATTGTTACTTAGCTCTTGCCTGGCTATTTTGAAGTGTATCACCACATTATAATTAAATATTTTATAAGCGAAATAACTAAGTAAAGGAATCAACTATGTGACATCCTTAAATTTACAACCTAATTCTGAGATGGCTGTAGTGCCACAGAGAGTTGCAGCTCAGTAATGTGTGGCTACTGTTCAAACTCTTTTCACTTCTCCTGCACCTTTTTCATCACTTCTCTTTCCACTCTTCCCTTCTTGCTCAGGTGTACACAGCTGTAAACCTGTAACTAATGCAGGTTTTAAAGGCAGGATGGCCAGGATTAGGGAGGACAAACTGCTTCCCTCCCTCGGAGCTGACCCCTGCTCATCAGCTCAGTCCATGAAATAAATCACACGTCTAGCCACTCATCAGAAATTATTTTCCCATTAAAATAATCTTACGGAATGTGCAATTAGACCACTCTTATTCAAATGTCCGGGGTGTGTGAAACAGATCTTGACATTTTAAGTACTTAATTAAGAGTAATTAAAGGTATCTCTGAGGAGGATAATGACTTATGAGCTGAAGTGGAACTTACACCTTTCTTAGCAGAGTGTGTGCTTCTGTTCACACTTATCAGAGAGAACGGTCCCAAAGTTACTTTTTCATTGTTACATTAACCCCCACTATCATCCATGTCCTTTGAATGCAGAATCATTTTTACAGGACGAAGGTCATTGGTTCTATGTTTTATGGTTTAATTCTCTTGGTAAACATGACCTGCTCCGATTTTTTAAAACTTAAACAGTATTACAGTTTTTAAATTTAAGATAATTGAGATAGATTGTATGCAAATTTAGAACTTAAAATAGGTTGTCCAGACTTCGAATTAACTTTATATTATCCTAAAGACCAAAACCATAAACTTCTAATGAAACTGATAACTTTACATGGAACTTGTGAGTATGAAGTAGAGAGAAAGTCTAAGACAAATCAAAAATAAAGATATTTCTTCAGATATTTCTTCACTGTTGAATCACAAATGAAAAGGAAAAAATTGACAAGACATATGCAAGGCCATACACCTTTTTCTAACTCACAAAACCAGAATAAGGTACATTCTTTCTTTCATACGTCCCCACTGTATCTCTATCTTTCTCCTTATATATATTTCTAGGTATCCCGATATATTTTACTGAGGGGACAAAGAGCGAGCTAAAAAAAGCACTTTATCTTCTGTATTGGATAAGAAATTTTTTGATATTTAGACTATCTCCAGAGAAGTGTCTAGAAAACCTATTGAACACCAAGACTACATCTTTAAATTATTCAAATAAATGCAAACAAAAAAATCCAAACATACAAAGAAAACATTTACGTGTGCTTTTTCAAATTTTTCTCTCACCCATTGAGAAAGTAGTGTTTTAGTGTTGACTCCTGGATACAACCAAGTTGTGAACTACGGGACACTTAATCAATAGACTAACCAGACTCTATTGTAATGTATGAAACAGCTGCATTGTTCTAAAACAACAACAAACAAAACAGGAAGAAAATGAAAAGATCACACACACTGGAAATGTTTGGCCTTATTGTCTAAATGGATATTTTTAAAAACAATAGACTTTTATCCTGAATTAGTAAAAATCTGTACAGTTTGCTCAAAAATAAAATATTTTAACATAAATCTTATCAAGAACTTTTAATTCAAGCTAATTTTAAATTTCTTCTAATAGTACAATGCCTGAGGAAATTTGACTTGGGTCACTTCCAATAGGGAAGCTCATCTCCATCAGCAGTACGGACTACAGGGGACTTCAAAGATATTTCTTGATGACTGCATTGATACATTGGCATTATTTTCTGTCTGTAAGGATATGCAGGATAAACAACTGTACAGGATTTAAAGAGTATACACATTCTTCTCCCACTTGAAAGTCATGACCTCATAAGCATCAAGCTACATATGGGACATTACAAGCATCAGATAATTAGTACAGATGACAAATGTATACGAACATGTATACACTACATGTATTGTACTCCATGTGTAACACTGACCTGACTTTTACATCAAAACCATCAATAGCTTTGCTGAAGTTTTTAGCTTCAGCTTCACTACAGTAAAATATTATATTATAAAATATAAGACAGTGGTGAACAGAAATAGCAATATTACGGAAATTACTGATTTTCTGCAAAAATTTTAACATCACTTAAATTGTCTTTAAAGGGATACAAGTGACTTGCTATATGGTACTGTACGATTTACTAACCCCCCCTGCAAGACTTTGAACTGCAACTACACAATTACTATTTGGTGCCATTCTACATACAGCCAGGGTAATTCCTATTGATTTAAGTAATGTTTTAGCCTACTATACTAGAGCCATCTTTCTGTCTTCTACTGTTTCTCAAATTGTATGAGATTTTGATGTACTATATGAACAAAACACTACACTCTACATTCAAGCTCTGTACAAAGCCTTTTATGCAGAGAATTTCAGTTAACAGTTTCCCTAATGCAGGAATAGTTAAATTCAAAAGTTTCTGATAGGTCATTAAAATAAACTTGCTGTATTGCCATCTTAAAAACAAGAACAAACAAAAATATACACTTAGAAAAAGGAATTGATCCTTATGAGGGTAGGTTTTTGTCTTCACTGAACACACATTGGCCACGAGTAAATATGTTCCTAACTATGGTATGTAAAACTAGGTGGCATGTAGCTACGTCATAAAAGCTGCTGCTTTTTCATTTTCAAAATAAAAATTTCAAGATGACTCTTCCCTGAGCAGTCTTTTCTTTAGCATCAGAAATAAAATAACAACAGTACATCTTTTCTGTTGACTTTCACTAACCAAACATCGGATGTCAAATAATTTTACATTTTCTTGGCCAGTTTTTGTAAAATGATAGAAAGCACCCTTCAAGGCCAGCAATTTAACAATTTAACAATACACATTAAGATACTGAATTTATAATGTTCTAGTAATCCTGAAAAAAAAAGATATACACTGTTAACATTTTAATTAACTCCTTTTTCCTTTGCTGAAAAATATAAGCTGTGACAAAAGCAGCTGAAGTTTAAACACAGCTAATTTTTAAATTATTCTATTAAGACAATATACGTCCTGAGTTTCGAGGGAACCAATAAACATTAGATAGCGAATGAGAAAAAAATTGTAGATTCTTCAGAAATAAAATCAAGAACTAGAAAAGAGATGAATAGACAAAGGAAAGAATTCCATACTTAAATCTGAGAATGCTAAAAGCAACATAAAAATTAACTTGGAATCAGACATATCTGTACTTCATTGCTTGCCTTCAATTCTGAAAACAAAGCATTCACTTATTTTCTATAAATTACATTCAATTTCCATAAAACTAGGATAATGTAAACCTGGGGCATGGTTATCCCACAGACATTCTGCAAGCTTATCTCTTCCCCTTAAGGATATAGCACACATTATTCATATTTGCAGTCATTCCCCATGCCACATATTAAAACAAATGTGCAACTCTTCTTGTGAGGTTTGTGCTTGAAACAAACATTCCCTCCTGCATGTTGTCACCGTGTTCTTAATACAGAAAAATGTAATGAATTTTAAAACTTCTAAGCAAGTTAATAATACATATTTAAGCCATTTGCATCATATCCCGCCAATAAAATAGAAATACCAACTTCTACTTGTAAAAGCTTCTTCAGTATCAATATCAAACTAATACGTGAATGTTTATTTTTAATAATTTCTAAATGAAAAGTGGATACACTGTAGCAAGATCTATATAAATAACATGCAACCAGCACATATTGAGTTTTCTGAGTTCAGCAAGAAAAAACCCACAAACTGAAAGTAGAAATGTTTTCAACAAAACACATAAAGGCCATAAGGAGTAATGTCACTATAAGGAGTAATTGTGCTAAGTTCTGGAAAACAGCATCTAATTAAGGTTCCATCTCCATCCCTCCCCCATTTCCAACTCTTAGCAATCCGCTCTTCCAACTTATTTATTTAAAACAGATAAAACAAACAGTCCCCCCACAAGCAAACAAAAAAAACCCCACCAACAAACCCCCCCCCCAAAAAAAAACAAACCAAAAAAACAACAACAAAAAAAACCCCAACCAAAACCAAACCAAACCAAACAAACACAAAAAGAAAACATTCATCCCGTTTTTCACATCAAGTTGAATTAAGGCCTCTGGAAAGGTCTTGGTTTACACTTACACAGGTAATACAGACACAGTTCTAAACATATGCCCAAAAGGAATACTTGCACAGACTTGGGGAAAAAACTTGAACATTCATTTTCCTTGCACTAAGTGCACTTGCAAGTAAAACCATACAACATCCGTATGGGGGGAAAAAAAGTATTTGCTGTATTGCTGGTCTTAATTTAGTACGTAATCAGAAAATCCTGCCCACAAAAAAAATTCTGAAAGAAAACACTAAGCGATAGTATGAAAAATTCTCTAAATGCTTTGCTGTTAGGGCATGAAACTATTATCAAAACTTAAACAGGTAAGCAGTGAGTTTTGGTGACATTTTAGTTGAAACAGAATGCTGTGTGCACACACCCATGACAAGATTTGGCACACGAATCCCCAACATCAAACACACACGTCTATCCAGTAAACAAACGCCTATGTGATTTTACTTGTGAATGACCAACTGCACACACAAAAAAATCTCAAAGTAAAACATGGCAAAATGTATCTAAGTAAATATACAGAAAAATTTTAAACCAACAAATATAACCCAACTCCTAATTAAAGAAAAAGCAAACCAAAACTGCTTACAGGTGATGCAGCGACACAATTTAAGAAAGTCTTAAAAGTGAAACTGCCCATGAAGCTACTCAGAATAGTACCATAAAAAAGACAGGATCTTAACTTGGAAGTCAGGACCTTTACATAACATATGCTGTATGCTTACATTCTGAAATAAAACATGCTGAATTGCACCTATTTTTAAATTATTAACCTTTACAATTATTAACTACTTTAGAAAAGTAAATAGACCATGTTATGCTGCAAGTTCTACAAAATAAAAAAAATTATGATGGGAAAAAAAATGCTTATAAGCATTAGGAACTTTTTTTAACTGCTACAGGATATAACAGAGCTCTAAAGCCTAATCTTCAACAAATTTTTATGCCTACACGTAATCAGTCAATAAATTAGGACCAAATTAAAAAAAAAAACCACAAAAATCAAACAACAAAAAAGACACTTTCCCATGTGTAAGAAAAGCAAAAGCACTACATAATAACCAATTTACTCATGTTCACAATATTTCCTTTCTCTCTTTGATATGGAGTACATAAATAACATGTCTATTCAACATGTACCGTATACAGTAAGAAGAAGTAACATCTGGAATCACTCATCTGCAATACCAAGCTAACAGTGTCATGTGTCTCTTCCCTAGAAAGCAATCAGTCAGGAATACTATGCCAATTCCCCCAGTTTCTTTTTTTAATTAAAATCCTTTGAATTAATCTATTAAATGTGAACAAACTCAGAACACTGAAACATGAAGGAGACGGGGAAATTGCAAGACAAATCATATAACCATTTTGGTTGGAAGAGACCCTCAGGATCATTGAATCCAACCATAACCTAACTCCAGCACTAAACCATGTTCCTAAGAATCTCGTCTATTTGCCTTTCTTTCACATGTTCAGCCTCGACACAGACAATACAGAGAAATCTGAGTATTAAATCCTTTAGAAGTCTCAAAACAAGAATCTGAAGAACTTCCATCACAAGACAACAGGATTAAAACCAATACCTAAAACAGGGTGCACTATGCCATCTCAAAACAAAATTGCAAGGCACTGTAGGTAGAGGAAGGTGTTTACTGAGGAACAGTTTATCTCAAAATAAACAAACTAAGGAGCCCATACACAGCCTTCTAATAATGAATCATCATCATACGCAATTACATTTAATAACAAGGGATGGGGGGGGGAAGAGACGAATGGTGCAATGTTCCATGTATCCTGCTTTAACTGTCACAACTTTTTTCAATAACTACAAAAACTCCAAGAAGAATGTGTCCTTAATCTGATTGGTACAGCTGGCAATAATTTGCAATGATATTTCATAGTCCGATGAACATGAAATGCTCAAGTGGAAGACTCAAAACATATTTTGCAATGCCTAATGATACAGACAGAAAATTCAAAGCCATTGTTTTATGCCCACTTAGTCTAAATTACCTCCTCTCAACTGAAATTTGCCTGCTTTTGGTTTATTAAAACGTAAAATGCAGTTCCTTAACCACCTTTAAATGTCAGCTATTACATTTCAGCTAAGGGCCAGTAAGTTTCAGAGGAATAGTTAACTCAAGCTGTGATCATCTGTCTATATTTAAACATGGATACACCAGCCTAACGTCTGAAAAACTATGTAGGTTCTCAGGGAATAGAGGCGCTAAAGAAAATACTTAGTAGTAGTTTACCAGGATAAATGCTTTCCACAACAGTTGTCTCTAAATACCACCTCTTAAAAGGTGGCTTGGGAAATAAAGAATTATCTGACAGAACCTGAAGGTTAATATTGTGTAACGGCACGTATGACGACACTCTGCAAAAGAAGTGATGGAATTTAAGGTAACATTTCCAGTAAACAGAAAAGTCTCTGGTAAGAAAATAATAATAATAAAATAAAAATTAAAAAGAAAAGGTTTAGGATAGACTATGAAAAATAATTTTTCAGCATGGCAGGACACAGGCAACTGAAATCACCACACATTGTTGGTAGGTGACTCATTTTCCATCCCACCAAAATAACTGCTTAAATCTAAAGCCTTTTAATAAAGCAGAAAGATAGCCTTTTGAGGAAACTAAATCCACATGAGTAACTTTTTATATTTAAATTAATTAGTAAATATGCGCCACCACTCAGAAAGAAGGGTAGTCCAAAATATTCAGCCTTCATTTAATTCATGTAGTCAACAAGTAATTATGAACTGTAAAATTATTCTAGAGGTTTTCCCAACTGTACGGAAGCCAAAGACTGAAATATATCAAATTCTTGTCTGATGCAACTATTTAGGGACATTTTTTCCTACAGTAATCTTAGAACTGGTTAAGTAGACTGTACGATTCTCTTTAAACAGCACTGTTTTCAGTACAGTCGGTGAGGACAGAACTAGATAAGAGATCCAACCAAAACAGGTTTATCTACCGCACATACTTAGTGTGATGCCAAGGCAGCCTAGGCCATAGACCCGTAAAAAAATGGCATCCAATACTTCAAGTAAGTATCTGCCTGTGTTGAATCAATACACTGGAATGGGTTCAAAACCTCCATAAAACAGAGAGGCAAGTCTTCTCTAATTTAAAGAGTCAGCCATAAGCCTTTACCATTTAATGGTTTTCAATGTTGCTCTTCACAATGTTGGAGAGAGGTTTGAACACCTTCAGAACACCCACAGGAGTTTCCTTCTTTACTTACCTGAAACAGGGGCAGGTATAAGAAAGCCCTGAATTATAGTTTGATTTAAGATAATTCAACACCTGCAGAAGCTCTTAGAGCTCTGTGAGGTATGAGCCATAACATCACCAAATTTGAGCTCACAAATGTCTGCCAGCATGAATTAATTGTAATCCAAGACCCTTTGCTATTTTGTCTCCTCAGCTCATCCTTTACTGGAGGAACGAGTTGAGGAAAGCTGCCAAGTGGATTTTCAGTCTCCACAGAACACAACAGATTATAGAAAAACTAAGACTGTGGAAACCTTAATAATAATTTTTGCATTCTTGCATCTCTAGGCAGAAATACAGTGCAAGATACAGGAAGAGCTAAACTACAAGCTTCACTTCGTAATTAGTATTTTAAAGTGAATTACTGTAAGCAAAAAGTTCGTGTGAATTCGAGCTGGTTTTGAGAGCAATCAGAATGAGGTCGTAGCACATGCAGTTGGGAAAACTACAATCTTTATTTCCTTCATGTAATAATAGAAAACCAAACAACAACAAAAAAGGGTAATAGTAGTGTAAATGGTGGAACAAGGCCTAGCACGTGACTAAGGAAATGTAGAACAGAAAAGGGAAAGCAAGAACTTGGCTTTGGGGAAAAATGTCGCAAGATAAGCACTTAGGCTACATATTTTCATAATTTATTAAGGAAAGAAAATCCTACAAGTTAGAGAATAAAATTAAGACTTAAAGTATTATCTTGACTTTATTTTTTTTTTTACCACAGAACAAACTACTGAGTCAGGAAGGCCCTTAATGTTCCATGCTTTTCAGTTATTATAATCTCACATATTTTACAAGAAAAAGCAAGCAGTTCTTATTTCTACAATGGCTTTTCAGTGAATTTTTTCATTGGGATTATAATATTTTCATTAAATGATCCCTGCTACATCGAGGGACATAAAAGGATACAGTATTGTAGTGTTACATACAAGATACTTAGAAGAACTCTAAATCAGTGGAATCCAAATGTAACGTCATTATTAAAAATACTTATGAATTGCATACCTAAAACATATTTTGAAAGCACTAAGAAAAGACCATTTTAGTGTTATTACATATGTTTATATGTGCATTGCATGTGATTATTAAAAAAAAAAATCCTCAATAGCTTTTTTATTTACCTTATGTAAAACACAGCTTTATTTTCTGTACTTCTAGCCATCAGAAAGATAAATAGCAGTGTTGGGTGTCAGAGGGACTGAAAACTTACAAGGACTCAGGGCAAACTGGGTGATGGACAGTATACAATCAATTATCAAGGAGTCTAACTTAATATACTAACACTTTTTCCATTAAAGTGGAAAGCACAGTATACCTTGAGAACATCAGGCAGATCTGATCTACAGTCAGGGAAAACAAACACAAACAAACCAAAAACAAACCAAAAAAACACACAGCAAATGAAAAACACCAAACCCACACAAGCTGAAGCAATGCAGTGTGGTTCAGTATAAGAGAGTCAGCAGAATGTTAAACAGCAGGTGAAGAGAAAATGAAATTATATTAAACCTACTAACAATGTTAAGAATTTTCATTAATTAACTATTTTTTATAATTATAAAGGTTGCTAGAAATAGACCAGAAGCTCAGGTGGTTAAACAATAGGTCACGTCATCAAATTAAGGTCACTGTGATATCCTGGCTGTTTTTTCAAGTGACCAGTTGAACAGCTTATTGCTTTGCCTTTTTTTTTTGCTTTCTTCCTCCCAGTGGTATACTTTCATGAGTTTATAAGAGTTGGAAAAATATTAAATTCAACACATGAGTTACCATAAACTGTGCTGGAGAAAACAGTAAAGAATAATCAATTCCAACACATAGACTAAATTTATGCCTTCAGGTGAATTCACTAAATCTTTTCTTAATATAAACAACTCTTTCAAAAAGGAGTCTGAAAAACTGGCAATATTAGGACATCAGAGCTCACATACAGTGTATTTCTGCATTAGTAACAAGTTTTCCATACAGGCAGCTAGGAAAGACTTAGCTATCTGGAAGATACTTGGAAGGACTGAAATAAAACTCAGCATAAAAATTCTAATAAAACAAGTTCACTGTTGCTGATAACATCAATCAATGAAAGAAAAGTAATTACTGAAGTCAGTTTAAAATCTGCTTTGTTCTCTTGTGAAGAGGAAATATCACAAAGTTACTTAAATCTTGTGACAAAGAAAGTATTAAGCAGCATGAAAACTTATATTTGCATTTGTGTGTGCTGTCTAGATTTGTACGTTAATATGAACACTGAGACAAAGAAACGTGACCAACAGTGTTCAGCTTAAAAGACAAACCTGAGGATAAGAGCATGACTCCAGTGGGTGACTAAGAACTGCAAGTGCACAGTGAGGACTAAAGTTGGCATCCAAACACAAAAAAGTGAAAGCAATGTGCTTGTCAACTTTCCTTCTGCAAAAATCCTAGAGCTGCAAGGGCCTTTTACCAACAAAATAGTAAAATGTCAGAAAGAAACCATAAAAACGTTGTTTACTGTGAAGATGTTGCTTGGCATTTATCTTACATAACTATAGCGATCTAAATTCAGTTGTTTGAATTTACACTATTCACCTAGGTCCCTTGAGAGAAAGAAGAACCTTGAGAAAGGTATCTTTCATTTCTGAAGGGACTGAAAGGTCCTTGGAAAATCCTTAATTCTCCCCAGTAAGAACAGAGAAAGTCTCAATGACTTCATCAGGGTGCAGCATGATGTTAGGACCATGCTACTTCAGCGGCAGAATCCCCTCTCCATACACAGTCCCACCATCTTCTGTCAGCTTTAACACGCTAACTCTGACATAAAACAAATGAAACTGGAGGGGAGAACATGGTCCACCTCATTCAACTCATCCTGTGGCTACATAACTAACGATCCAGTGTGGGAGGAGAAGAACAAGAAGGAACATGTGCTCAGAGACAGTAAGGACCAGTGCTTCAGTTTGGCACCTCGCTACTAGATCAGCTTAGTCTTAACACCAGCTCAAGTTCTTAGGCTGCAAGAACTAACTTTTAGAGGGTTACAGTCAAATAAAAGACACTCCTGAAGATTGTACTTATTTTGACCCTTTTTCTGGGCTAATAATCGGTCTTTTCTTCACACTTGATTACAATCATATGGTAAGAAATTAGCACCTTCCAGCTCAGCTATTGAAATAAAAATAAGAGGGAGGAAAAAAAAAAAAAGGGTACATTTTCATGGAAACAGTATTGCATCAGCTGGGAAGATCTTCAGATATCTTCTTAAGTACAGAAAGGTCATCTCAGAAGTCATAAGGGCATCTGAGAGCTACAGCAAGAGCACACAGCAAAAGGCCACTGGCAGGGAAGAGTAGTTGACTGCTCAGCCTCTGCAGCAGGAGTAATATGGCTAAATAACCCCGAGGTAAGAAATTAAAATAAGTACAGTCAACTAATCATTAAGGAATCAACAGACAAATATTAATATTTTTTGTGCAGCTTCTTTAGTAAAAGCAAACAGCAAAGAACTGTGCACTCCTGATATAGTAAAAACCAAAAATATATCAAAATTTACCTCTATTTCCATGACATTCAGAAATAAAGCCTTCTGAAATTTCCAGCTTCCATAAGGCTATTACATTCTAAACCTCATAAAACAGATTTCAAGGCATACAACTCCACCACAATATTTGGCAAAGAAGAAATCATTGAAACAAGAATCAAATCAAGATACAGAAACCAATACAGATGTCTATCTTTAGCCATACATACACACGTAGTAAAACCTTAGAATATATATTTTAAAAGACTGTTTCCTAACCATTACAAAACAACATACAATGTACATAAAATGAAACAGAAAACTGTGTTTAATAGAGTATGCAACAAGTTTTAGAGAGAAAATATGCACAAAACTGGCTGACAGGTCAATTATTCATTTTCAAACAATATAATTCAAATTTATTATACAGGAATAATATCACATGATAATACAGTTTTATGAAGTTTCATATGGACAACTAAAACGTGAGATTTTGCTCCTGTATTCGCTTAACTCTTTTCTACACATGCAATTCGCAACCTTTGCATGAGTAGGCATTAATATCTGAAGGATCATATATTTTGTACAGACTATGTAGTTTATACTTTTTGATACAATTTGTTATCACATACCCACGTGTCTGCATGAACAGGCCTGATGTTGCTGAGAAGCACCTCTTCATAATTCCCATAATCACAGAATTTAACAACTGCAGTTGTCCCAGAAGAATGGAGAGCTTCAATTTCTGCACGGTAGAACTTAAAAGAGAAATTTTCAAAGGTCATAAAATACTACCTGAAATACTGCGAACCTTTTCATATGTATGTGTATACATACATATTTAGTCTTAGTCAGTATTGTATTTTGTAAAAGATTTATAACAGATATTAAACCAGAGGTATCAAACTTCCACATGGTAGACTGCAAGGACACAGTGGAATGTATTTAGAATACTCATGGAGAAAATATGCAGCTTATTAAATTAGACTGCACAATTAAAAGGCTCCTTTTCATTTTTCTGAAGACAGAACAAATTCTTCACTAATACAAATGCTGTTATATACAGAAAAGTGTTAGTGTAAGATGTTTTCTTAAAATACACAGCAGTGTCTATGAGCCATATACACTGTACATACTAATATATGCCTATTTTAAAACATAATAAAATATGGTAAAATATTATAAAACTGTCCCTTCAAAAATTCCTTTTTCTAAACACGAAACTTGATTTTTTTCACATTTATGTAAACACAGATCACCTTTCTTGAAGGTATTCAACCACTTTTATGTTACAGAACAGAAAGACATCACTACCTCCCAACATGGTTAAGCTCAATACTGCATTTTATCATCACATTTCAAAACTGCCCTAGATATTGAGAAGCAGCATTTTAAAACACAATAACACTAAACCAAAACAACCTTCTAATGTGAGGAATGCTTTTCAGATGAAAGTCTGGAATTACCTCATATCTACTTATTTAGCAAGTTTCATACTTTCCAGAATTTCAAAAACTCATCTCACAGTAATGCAAATGTGTCTCAAAATAGGAAGCAATTCCATAATATGCCATATATTTCATACTAATCCATCCACCCAAACTACATATTCTTATTTCAGAGAGTCAGCTTACTATATGTTGCCACTATGAAAAGTTTTGCATGCCCTATGTTTTAGACATACAAACAGAAGAGAGAAAAATAAAGTCATGCTGCTGAGATAACATTATCTATTTTGTGTAAAAAGGACAAGAAAAAAACTTAAATACATAACAAACAATAACAAAAGACAGAAAATGGTGAGAATAAAACCTACTCAAAGAACAGTACTATTTAAGGTAGTTCTCAGATTATCAGAAACTACCCAAGAAGAGTGACAGAGACCTGAACAGATAATGACAAATCAAAGAAAATAGCCTAAATTTTTTTAGCAAAAGAGAAGATGAAAGCAAAGTGTCTTGCTGCAAGAGAAATCTTACTAATAGGACAAACAGCTGAAGAGGAAGTATTTAAACTTTTTAAAAAACTCAGTAAACCAAAACTATCATGCAGCATAACTAATTTGTTCCACAAATTCTTCAGTTAATAGTCTACTGGTGATAATAATAAACCAAGACTTCTGCTGTTTTCTTTCTCTGATGACTGAAATAAGTTTTTTAAACAGCCTGTTTGTCTAGACTCTGGTCCTCCCTTGTGCCAGTAAAGGTTGCATGCTGATTTATTCTAGAAAAAGGCATTACAGACAATTCCAGATAGCATAGCATCCTGCTTCTTATTCCTTGGAAAAGAAAATGGGCACCTAGATCCATATTTATCCCATAAAATTTTTGGCACTTAAGTCAAATGCTTCAATTAGGAACTTAGTCATCCTAAACTCCACCTAAATAAGAAAAAAAAAAAAAAAAAAAAAAAAATCACCTTCAAGATGACTTAATATAAGCACTTAAAGCTTCAGACAACGAATAAAAGCAACATATCTTATAAATTTTTGAAAAATAGAACAAGAAGATATCCAAGAAGCACATTAAACACCTACAAACAAGTCTCTGTGCTAGCAGGCTAAATCTCCCACATGTATGTAAGAAAAGATTAAAGGTACAATTTGAAGCACTTCTCATTTGGCAAAGGCATACCTTGTTGTCTTCCCAATAAAGAGCAAAACATTCGTCCCCTGGTCTCCAGCCTTTTCCATACTCCATGTGAATCGATGGTTCTAATATTTTCTCTGGTTTGATGGGCCCAGACCTCCTTTTGGGACCGGTGTTGTAATACAACATTTTATCATCAAAAGATGGGATTGTAGCCGGTCCTGATGATTTGATAGGTCCTACTCGTCTTCCTTTCTGATGATGCTCAGTATCTCCATTTGGTACAGCATTAAAATTATCAGTTCTACCAGGATTTTGGTAATCATTATTAACAGCAAAGTGTTGCTCACTTTTTACCAGAAAGGCTTCACTACTTATTGTTCGTGCCTTTCTATCACAGAAATTTTCAGAATTGTGTATTTGGTTTTCCCTTTTCCCACGTTTCTGGTTATTGTTGTCTGTAATATCTTGAGCAGCAGAGTTCTCCTTGAATTCTGTGAAAGACACCCCTTTTCCTACTCTGTTTTGCATATTGTTATCCCTTTTTTTGAAAGTAATATCACTCTGGTGAGTGGCTACGGGATAACCCAAATCCTTTGGCCTATCATTTCTAGGATAATGTCTGTCACTTTTATTTTTTTCATCTGTCCAGTGTTCTACAGAGCTGTGCCTTTCAGGACCTCTGTTTCTTGGTAACCCACCACTTTCCAAAGCCTGCCTTGCATTTTGAATATCCCTTTGAAAACGAGGGGGCTTCTCATTCCTTGGCTGCCTCATGTCATTGCGAGACATGTGTCTTGAATGATTCTCTTTGATGCCATTCTGTTCCATATTCGTAACTTTGTGCTGTACTTGATGTGGTGGCTGAAATTGCAATTTTGGTTCTACAAAGAAAAGAAATTGTTTGAATTATTAACATATTTCACACAAACGTCTTTTAGAAATAGCGTCTCAGACCTTTACTGATAAAGCAACAGTATTATTTAGAAAAGTATGCAGTATTTACCTCTATGATGCAGAAATGGAAAGGTACACAGAAAAATCAGCAGAGACATTTAAACTGTAATTTCTAGTTATTGGAAAACATACACTCTTCTGGGATGTACTTGGAACCAAACCACCTACCAGTATGAGAAAAACAGGGCATAAATTTCCAGGAGGTTACTCATTTCTCCCTATGGACATCAGTAACTTACTCTAATAACAACCATTTAAGACAGAAAAACAGAATTCCAACATGGAGAAAAGAAGATGGAGGAAAATAAGGAGAAAAAAACCCGAATACTTTTAATCTGAATTGAAACTTTCTGTAAAAATAACTTAACAGCTATTCAGCAGAAAAGACAAAGGCAAGAAATAGAAGTCATAAAATGAACATGGCTGACAAATCATAGATAACGGGCATAGCAATAAAGCCCAGAACTCTGGAGACTCTGATCAATGAGCCATAACAGGAACCGCTCAGGCATTACCTTCAAAAGACTCAACCAGAACTTTAACTGATGAGAAGAGAAACAAGATTATCATGGATCTCATGAGTAAGGCTAAACTTGCTATGGGATGCTAGGGAGGAGGGGAATTGAGGGTATCTGAGAAATTTTTTATGGAATTAATTTTCTTCAGGCAAACATGGAATTTTTAACAGGATGTTTAGATGAAAAGCTAAAGAAGTGGAAAGGTCCAGATGAATCCAGGAAGAATAAGCATCAGAAAATAAAGAAGGAATGAGATTAAATGGGACAGTTGCAAGTAAGCCGGCTCCTGGTCAATACACTTGCCAGGCCAACTCCTGCATGTGATCACTATAGACTGTCTCATCTCATTCAATTCTGCTTCTAAAACTCTTCTGTGCGATCAAGTTCTCTATGATGTGTGTGAGGGGACAAGTTTTTAAACCTGCTGCCAAACTTGAGAGAGGATCAGCTGGTAAGTGGGACAAGAAAGACCTGGCAGCTGAATACTGGAGAGACCATGGGTATGAAGGCCATCTATCAGACAGACCACAAGCCTGGGCTCAGATGTTGGTCAGACCTACGTAAGTACACTCATGTAACCCTCCTGCAAACTTCAGGTTTGGAGAGGATGCTGTATGAGGAGCAATTAAAGTCACTTGGTTTGTTCAGTCTGGAGGACACTGAGGGGAGACCTCATTAGGGTCTACAGCTTCCTCACAAGGGGAGGAGGAGGAGGGGTAGGTGCCGAACTCTTCTCTTCAGTGACCAATGACAGAACCCAAGGGAATGGCTGGAAGATGTGCCAGGAGAGGTTTAGGATGGACATTAGGAAAAGGTTCTTCACCCAGAGGGTGCTGGAGCACTGGAACAGGCTCCCCAGGGAGGTGTCACGGGCCCAAGCCTGACAGCGTTCAAGATGAGACTGGACAACACCCTCAGACACATGGTGTGAACTGTGGGGTTGTCATATGCAGGAACAGGAGCTGGACTCCATGATCCTTGTGGGTCCCTTCCAACTCAGGACATTCTGTGATTCTATGGCAAGTAAGTTGGACAAGAGGTGTCTGAGGTGGGTACTAGAGGTCTAGGGGCCAGTAGAACTCATGTGAATGTGTGTATGTATGTGACTGGCTGGGTATGAGATCTGCTATCAGGCTTTGAACCTGATTGAAACGGAAAGTGTAAACCCATTTGAGCGATTCATGTTTACATGAGCAATTTTGTGTCATGTGGGTGCCTGCAAAGGTGTCACTCTCTTGCCTGTGCCCATCCATGGCAGTTGGCCGTGTATGTATTGTGTGCACGAGTCTGGGGTGTGAGCACAGGCCTGGTGGATGATCCACTCAGGCTCTGTGCGGCCTGGCCCTGAGTGACTCCTACGGAGAGGAAAAACTAAGAACTTCAGTTCACGTGTTACTGCTAGAAACAACAAATGCTGGTACCTGACAACAAATATACCAGTTTTCATAATGAGTCGCTACACAGCAAGAGATAAAATTACCATGTAAACTTCAGCTTTTTTTAAAAAAACAAAACCACATAATTATTAATAGCTCACAGAATTTTTATCAATTTCATTAACTAAGCTTGCTAATAAGAATCTCATTTTATTTTTATATACCCTTGATTTACTCAAACTTTCAGAGGTAAAAAAAAATGTTTGACTAAAATAACTTGGTGGGGTTTTTTTAAGTGACATAAGCACATGCGGCTTAGCACGATCGCAATGTTGCTTAAGAAATCTTACTACAAAATTTATTACTTTGAAACCAATAATGTTTAATGCATGCATATGTAAATATATATTACTCAGAAAGTGTCAAGAGTTTCATAAATATTCATTTTCTTTTAAAAAATGAAAACATGACTTTTAAAATATTGCAATATTTAAAAATATTTTTAGATTAAATACTTTATGTTTAAAAGTACCTCTTTATCTCTTTTACAAATGAAACATTAAAAAAAATGTTTTTCTTCATTTTATATCTCTGTCTTTCCTGTATCTTCATTCCACTTTCCCATTTCTGTATAATACATACCAATCTTCTAGATTTCCTATCATCTAGAAAGGCTTATTTTCCTAATTAACAGTCTTCCTTCATGACATTCTTATTTCATATCTCCTCTCTGGTAGCAAAATCCCTTGGCTTCCACTCTTCTTGTTTCCAACCTAAACTCTTATGTCTTTTCCTAATGTTAAAGACAATTGAAATGATTGAACTGTTTGATGACCTCTGAATGTTTACTGCCTTGTAGACACCTTTTATAAATGCATATAAAATTCTAAAATACTTCCTTATCAATAATCTCTTTAATATTTTGTAACATGAAATTAAACAGTCACTTGCACAGGGGAAAGCTGTTCCAAAGGTAAAAGTAGAAATGGGCTAAAGACTAAGGACACTAGTAATACATTTGCACACACTTCATGTCATGGAGTGAAATTCCAGTTACTCAAGAGCTTGCTCAAGTTACATAAGTATCAATATAATTCTTCCTAAAATGTAGTAGCACTGAGGAATTAGAACCTGAGCTCATGTTTATGTTGAAACAAAACAAATACAAACTGAGAAGGATTAAGATTATTAATAAAGTGGCAAAAACCCCCCAAATATTCTGCCATTGTTTTCACTATAAAGTTGAATTTACAGTATTAAAGGACTGAAACAAAAATTTCTATTTTTTATTATTCTCTAAATGTATGACATGTACTATTATTTTTCTCATATATTTAAAGAGACATTATTAACAAAAAACCCCAAAAGTCTCCTAATATGTCACCAATGTTAACATAATACTACAACAAAAATAAGTTTCATTTTCTTGATATTCACACTTTACAGTGACTGAAATTCAGTTTTAGAAGTAAAGCTGCATAATAAACATGACTATTTCACAATTCATATCCCTTACTGTCAATAGGGCACTGTGTTTGTTGAAAACGCGGCTACTAAACGGTAAATTCCAAAGGTTACAAATTCCCTTTAACTGCAAAAGGTCAGACTCTTTTTTTTCCCTCCCAAGTTCTTTCACCCCCAGATATTCAAACAAATTGTCTAAACAAGAACTTAAACAAATATTTTAAAAAAATTATATTCTATTGCATTATCAACTTATTTTGAACCTTTACCTTATTTTGGGAATATATATGACAATGGACTAAAACAAGAAACAGACTGCTAAAATTAGACAAGATGTGCCAGCCTTCGAACTGTCCAAACAATTTGTTATCATCTAAAAATAAAACTCCACACATAATACACTCGGGTTTATCTTAAGCACAAACAATGAAGTGAGAGGAAAAACAGATATTAAAACCTGAAAGCACAGAAATGCCCTGTTCCTTTATCTCTGGGGCTGGGTCCCTAGGAGTTTGGGTGTGTGTCCTGCTGGCGATAAACGCTTAGTCTCCAATGAAGTCCTATTTCTTCTGAGGGACATTTGTGTGAAGAGGTCATATGAGACAGTAAGAAAACCTCTGCACAAGGCAACGTTTGCGAACCCTCCTATAAGAGCCAGCACTTGTTTTGTTACTTAAGCCCTGCAGACAACACCGGTGCAGAGAATAGAATGGTAACCGCGGCTAAATTAGGCGGGATGCTCAAGATGCAGAGTGAGCAGAGGCAAGAGTCCACGTGATGCTGATGTTATACGGCATCATTCATACCGCCACAAGAGTACGGTCTGTATTTATGGGATGTATATGAAGAAGATAACCCATAAATGAGTTTGTTGAGAAAACAGAGAAAGCACTCTGGTCAAATGTCTTTGATGAGAAGCTAGAAAAGCTCAATCCACACAGCTAACAGCTGACGGATGAAATATAGGTCCATTATGTCTTACAAATAGCTACTAGAAAAACAAATTTTTATAGCTCTCTGCATGGAAAGAAAGGCATAATATACAGCAGTTAGAAGCTGAGTATAGAAAACCCAGATTAGAAATGAAAAATTGTGGTTTTTTTAAAATTATGATCTTTAATTCCTGAAACAATTAACCTTGGAGCAGAATTAGTTCACCACCTCTAAATCAAAATTGCATATCTAAATTTTTATTTCAGTCAAAGCCTAACTACTGGAGCAAGAAGCAGAGACTACAGTCTATGACCTTCTCCCTTCTCCTGAAGTGACCCTTTTAACAGACTACACAGACATGCTACCTCTCACTTGCTTTTTCTGTGATCCCATTAATCATAGAATCATAGAATGTCCTGAGTTGGAAGGGACCCACAAGGATCATGGAGTCCAGCTCCTGTTCCTGCATATGACAACCCCACGGTTCACACCATGTGTCTGAGGGTGTTGTCCAGTCTCTTATTGAACACTGTCAGCCTTGGGCCCGTGACACCTCCTTGGGGAGCCTGTTCCTGTGCTCCACCACCCTCTGGGTGAAGAACCTTTTCCTAATGTCCATCGTAAACCTCTCCTGGCACATCTTCCTGCCATTCCCTTGGGTTCTGTCATTGGTCACTAAAGAGAAGAGTCTGACCCCTCCCCTTCCTCCAGTTTGTTGCACACAAGGTTCATTTTAACAGGAAGAACATGAAATGTCCACCCCAAGTAAAGCCTGTCTCTTGGGAGGGCTGAAGAGGCAATTCTGCACTATCTGAAACTCAAAAGGTTCTGACGTTCTACATCCTGGGTCAATGCTGTAACCAAAATCATTGCTATGTTTCCCACCACCTACCCCTTTTAACTATAAATAAACAAGTAATTAAGAAGTTGATATTTGCTTGAGTCTTTCAAAGACACAGATGTCTGTCAAAAGCTTTTGTGACTTTGGATGCTGAGCAGATGGAAGCACCAGCCTGTTCTCAGTCCCTAAGAACGGAACAGAAAGAAAGTATCTGGAACATGCCTCGTTCTCAGCATTTTGTCCATTGTTCCTTAATTCTATAGTCAGAGCTCTTGGCACTCTTTTGCTCTCCCTGATAATCCTTGTGCTTACTTATTTAAGCTGGCAGAGATGGATGTATTGTTTCTCATAATAATAATAAAAAAGATTAATGGAAAATGTCTTTTGTGTTCAGCAGCAGAAATAATCCAAGTGCAAGCAAAAGCAGCTAGTTGACAGCACTGCTATTTTTGTTATCTCTCACAGTCAGCAGGTTTCTCTCCCCAACCAGAACTCAAACTACTTAATTTTAACACAGGAATACTTTCATAGGTGTCACCAACCATTCACAGTTAAAATTAAATAAATAAATCTGCAGTGTAAAGCTACAGGTTTGTTTTAATTCTTTGCATTTCGTTTAAATTATGTTTACCATATGCTACGTTTTATAATTAAAGAACTATCAGACCACGGAGTCATCTTTTTCATACTTTTGACTGCTGTATGTATTTAAAATAATTTTTCATTAACTCTGCAAAAAGGAGATAACACATAAAACCTCACAAGACACCACTGACAGGGTAAAGACTAACATTTTACTTCCTTATAGCTAATTTATACGTCTTAAAAAACCCCAAATAAATAAAAAAAAAAAAAAAACAAAAAGTTTAATGTACTGTCTTATCTCTAAAAAGGAATAGAAGTATCTCCTAAACAAAATATGAAGGTATTTCAGTTCATAAATATTTTTCTACTTGGTCTAAATCCAACTATGAAAAAGTACAAAATCAAAGATAACAACTTAAACAACTGTTCTGCAGTTCCTGTTCTCTGGTGGGGTTACTGCAAAACTAGAACTGAATTTAGAAACTCTCAACAGTACTGAGGTTTCAGGGGCAATTAGAAACACCAGATAAGAAAAACAATGAGGGATGCACGGAGAAAAGCAAACAAACCCTCTGTGTACTTGAAAAGAAATGTCTTCTTGTCAGCCACTTTCTCCCCAGATCACATAAGCAGATTTTGAAGAAAATGTGGCATAGCATGGAATTTTAAAAAAAAAATAAATAAATAAATAAATTATCTCAGTTCAGTAAATGTGCCTTTTTATTTTGCTTCTACATAGACTCTCAGTCATTTAGAAGAAATTACAGTCTGTCTGAAGGGCGCAGAAGCCTAATGATTGTGATAATGATAAATACGGCCATTCCAGGTAATCACATGCTCCTGTTCATATGCATCAGTGTAAGAGCAGGGGTGTTCTTATTTATTCCAAACCACTATCCCTATACAAAGGCTATCTCTCTGAATATGTGAAAAACAAAATGGGATTTTATAGACTATATGGGACAGCAAGGGGCCAGAGACACTGCAGAACAATCAATCTTTTATATTGAACGGAGGCTGTACTACACTACATATAAATGCAGAAAAACCTGCCTGCCTGAGCCCTCCTTAGTTACTACACAGAAAAATCAATGAAGAGACCTTATTCTCAGCTATGTAACATTACATATTTTATTTGTTTCTAGCTGTTTCCCTGATGTGTCTTTCACTTCTGATCACTACTTTTTTAATACTAAGAGAACTACCTGTCTCTACCAGTAACAACTGAGAGGACCAAATGAAATAAAAAAGGTGCTAGTAATATATATATATATACACGCACACACTGTTTTCTCCAAACACTTGGAGAAAGACTTCATGACGAAAGAGTTCACAAGTGGTAATCACTGCAGACACATCATCACTCTGCAAATGCTTTTAACACTCACATCATTTCGGTTTGCATAGAACTTAAGACAACTAATCATTACAAATTTAAATGAGATTATTTTCAGCCACAGAGGCATAAAAAAGCCAGAAAAATAAGACAACTAATCATTACGAATTTAAATGAGATTATTTTCAACCACAGAGGCATAAAAATGCCAGAAAAATAAGACAACTAATCATTACGAATTTAAATGAGATTATTTTCAACCACAGAGGCATAAAAATGCCAGAAAAATAACACTTTCAAGAAATGATTTTTAAGATGTGTTCGAATGTGTCAGACTGCACAGGTTCTCTGAAACTCGTCAAAGAAAAAACGCACTTTAGCGAGACAAAAAGCCTGCAATTCACTGTATGCCTATGTATTTCTTGAGAAATCCATTTGCAGTAGACTCTGCAAGATAAAAATAAAACCTGTCACAGAAACAGAGGCACAGTCCTATGGGCAAGACACATTCATAAGGAAAATAAAAAGTAACAAAACACAACTGAGCAACTGCTGTAAAGCCCACTGACTTCTGAATAGCAGAAAGTACAAGAACGCTCATTATTATTTCTTCAGAAGGAAAAAAAGGCAGACATACTAAAAAATCTCTTTTAAAATAAAATAACCAGAACACTTTCCAAACTCTTCAAAAATGCTAATAAGTTTTCTTTCAGAAAAGCATGACTCAGGACTAGCACATCACATTGCATATTGATCATCCAGAGAATGCTAAAATAACCAGCAGTGTAAAAACACACAAAACCAGAAACCCTGCGTGTCATGTTAGGAAATACACCAGAACTTTTGGCAACTGAAGGAGTACAAAGCCTTTACAAAGCTTTCGTAGAACTACATTTTTCTTATGATATTTATGGAATCTTTTTGTTTTTATTTAAGAAGGAAAAAATATAAAAAAGTGTATTTATCTTTAAAACACAATATTGACGATTATGAACTATATATATAACATCCCAATATAACAATTTCTTTTGCTCACAGAGCACTATGTTTTATTACACAGCAGTATGTTGGCTATGTACATGTACTAAACACAAAGGATCACAAATTTACCCTAAGCAAACACTATTACTCAGCAATATCATTTTAAAAGAAGCAATTTATTTATTTCACAATTTTTGGTAAATTACTATTACTTACTTACTATAAAATTACTGTCAATAAGAAAGGAGTATGTCCCACAGGGATAATTTCTATTATTTTTCATTTAAATGTCTTTCAGTCACATATAAAAGCCTTCTCTAATCTCTCAGTACACTTACCCAAAGAAAAAAATCAGTGCTCATAATGTGAAAGAAACGCTACAACCGTTTTCATTTCTGTTCACTGTAAAAATCTAACTCATCTTTGGTAAGCAAAATGATTTGCCAAAAGATCTATCTCAAACATAATTCCCTACATGTGCTTTTGAAAACGTGACTAATTACCTCAAAAATTTACAAAATTATATCAGCTAATGCAGAATGCTTACATATTTGAAAGGTATCTTTTAAATTTCTTACCAATACAGTGGAGACTCATGGTATAAATGTTCAATCTACAACTGGCTGCATTTCATAAAGATTGTGGCTACTCCCCATAAACAAACTATAAACAACACACATAAGAAAAGAAACTCTACTATAACTTTGTACAAACTGTTTCAGTAAGACCTAGACCCAGCTAAAATAAAACACAATATGTAGCTATTTAAAAATCACTTATTTTGCAGGCCAAAATAGACACTGTTGCAATGAAACTGGGCTTAGGTACAGCAACAATATAGCATTTGCTATCCAAAGAACTATAAGCTATCACACTTAGAAGCAAATGCCTTTCTGTTCATACTTCAACTTTAGCATGTCACAAAAATGTTTAGTGAACTCTAAAATCGCCCACAGTGCACCTAACTCTACAGGCAGCAGCAAAGGAACCCTGGGTTTGCCAGCAGGTTCACTAACTCCTGAGCCCATCTGCACACACTTCAATGTGCAGCCTTTTTCTTCGCTGCCCTCTCTTTTTTGGATAGAGGCACCCACTGCACAGCTCCAAGAACTGAACTTCTCAACAGCTGTGTTTCCTTCCACCTGATCATGTCAACCCTTAGTTGCTACAGGCTGCAAAGAATATGCAAACATATTAATGCAAAATGCTACACTGCTTATGCAAGTAGCAACTGTAAACATACAGCTACAAAGCTCCAAAAGATCTAACAAAAGAACACTTGAAAAAAATACCATGCATTTAACGGAAAGCAGATAATCCTAATAATTATCACAGAAAACTGGGGTTTTGATGCACTGAGAGTCTACGTGGCTTTGTGTTTTCATTACTGGCTCAGTAATGACTCTCAAACACAAAACCTTAAATTCACTGCTATAGCAAAAAAAGGGGAAAACATTTACACATTTTGAACACACATAAGCTACAAACAAAAATAATACATTCAATAAAAGATGTCTCACTCAACTAACCAGAATTATAAGGGTGTTCTATTTGATTTCAGATGCAGGTACCTACTGACATTACAGCCGTTCATACCTTTCCCAGCAGGGTAACCTGTTCACTTCCATTTACTACAAGCTTGTTTTCCACTTTTCCATATTCCTTTTTTTCACAAAGCAAGAGTCCACTATTAACAGCCAAAGACTATTTTGGAACTGAAGTTAAAAAAATAATTACACGCAAATGTAGCCATTCCTTAAATGCACTTATTCCTTAGAAAATTCCAAAATATCAAACATCTTACATAAACTAGTATGACCTTATTTCACCCTTTATGAAGTGTCATTTTATAGGGATAAAAACATTGCAACTCCATCACAAAACCTTAATGCTAAAATAATGGAAGCAAATATTTTCATTTCATGTTGGTCACTGGAACACCCCCTAGGCCATACCCAAAAGAAAAAATGATCTCCATTTATTACTCAGATTATAGTGGGTTTTACTTTAATATTACAGCAGCCTCTAGAGACCTCATGGTGTACGGAGTTTCCTCTTTTTTTCTTTTTATGCATCTGTCTGTTAAAGTTTCTGAAATACTGAATGATTTAGACCTAAACAGACACCCTGGTGCACAGGCTACATTCCTGTATGCCTTCTTAAGAAAGTAACTAGAAGGACATTAAGAAAAACCCACACCTTTCACATTAATTCTGAGGGATTATTTGACTTCCCTCTTTCTAAAAATCTTAACTTTTCCCTCAGTCCTTACAGCTATTAAACAGGAAAACCTGGAGAAAATAGTTGTTTAATATCTTACAGCAGCCCCAAATATATTCTTTTCCTCTCCAGAGAGAGGGAATACAAAAACAATTAAGTTCACCACAATTACTAAACTCTTAATTGGGCAGCACACAAAAACGTGCTGGTTATGAACTGAGGAACGAGGACTGTGGTTATGGCTTTTTTCTTTCTTTACTTCTGAACAATATGTAAGTCCATTACAGTCGTGAGATCATTTATCAGATTAGACTAACAAACTGGGATTTATGTCACCTTATTTCAGAATTACTGACTTTTAGACATCTAAACCTGAAACAAACACCCTAAGCTATTCTGCAATCACGACAGAAGTACAAAGCACCACGGTGTGATTCGTTTGATGTTTCTTCAAAGGAGAGGAAGAGGACTCTAGCACTCCTTGTTTGGTTTTGGTTTTGTTTTTTTTTGTTTGTTTGTTTGTTTGTTTTGGGTTTTTTTTACAGCTGACTGTGGAAGAAGTTCTAGGAAACACCTTTTAGATGACAAGTTAGGAAAAACAATTCCACCAACACTGTGCAATCGTGGTTGCAGAAACATTAACTTCAGTAACTTACCCTCTACTGTTAGAGTACCCATTTTGGATTCCAAAAAATCGAACAGTGTGCTTGGTGCAGACGGTCTGGAGTTTCCGAGCTCCTCTTCATCTTCAGGCCGGACTCGGCCTCGGCCCTTCCCTTTACCTGTAAACATCAGAAGTAATTTGTGAGTGAGGAATAAATAAGAGTGTATGCACTTTTAAATGTCACTTATGAAACGTTTGTATTTTCTATTTTTAAAATATTTTACCACGGACAAAATAGATACAGATATTTTTCATTTAAGGATACTCAAATCTGTGACTTCAAAAGTTTCGACAAGAATACAATACACAGAGGCCTTTTCTAAGTATTTGCTTTCAAGTTTCCAGTGCATTCTAACTTGCAGGAGAAAAAACATGCAGATATGCCCTTCTATAACTACGCTAGTAATCCATCATACACAAATTCCTTCGCTCATAAATGCCAGTTTAAAGCATTTCTTCGCAAGTTTTACCTCTAGGTGGTGGTCCCTGAATGGTTTTCTGTTTACTGCTGTTCAGAAGAAAATTTAATGCTGCCTCTAGACTGTTATTGTTATCCATAAGTGCCTGTCTTGCTGCTTCTTTGCTGAAACCCATCTCTGTTATGTGTTTTAGAGCCTTTTCATCAACCTGAAATGAAAGATGCACACAGACCTAATAATAAAATACAACAGAGATTCCATAAAAACACCAGATTTGACTTTAATTTCTCATTAATTTTTAATCGAAACACTATTTCATATTTCATTGGTGGTATCAGTTTTATATAAAATCTTCACATATTATCTGTCTTAGGTTCTAACAATTGGCTAGCACAGGGTTTTATTTAAATACTATTATTATTATCATTTTTAATTCATAAGTTTTGAGTTCTAATATTACGTGGTTTCAAGCACAAATTGCCCTAGTCTACCTCTTTCTTTGCTGTACACTGGAACAGTACGATAGACTGTAATATACTTTCTCTAAGATGAAAACGAAAACAAATATCTCAGAATAATACTGGTATAAAATCTAGCCACTGTTCCTATTTGTAGGTAAAGACACCCTTCCATAACTTTTACAGACAATACAAAACCCAGTTATAGACTTCTTAAAAATGGAGAAACTATAATCAGTAAAGGTTTTGTAGAAGAAAGGAAAGAAATACAATTAATTTACTTGCACAGAAATACATGCTTTCTTATTCTAAGCTGTATCGAGCATCATAACAAAAAGGCAAAGCAGGAATCACAGAACATTAAGTACAGAAAATAACCTTAGATCTGCACTGTGCTTCAACACAGTCAAGTGAGAACTGTCTCTTCCAGTTCAGGCAGACCTACATGCACTAAACACGAAATGGGACTGGGCCATCTGTTCTCCCCCATCCTATGTGCAACCAAAATGATGCCAGTCACCCAGCTACTGCAGCAGCTGTAACCAAATACATTCTGGAGTCCCATGAACATAACATTTTGCCTACAGGTTCCAAAATAGCCATATTGTGACCCCCCCAACACCAAAAAAAAACCAAAACCAAACTACCCAGACCCAATGGAATCTAACCTCTAAGATACACAACCCCTTCTCTGTCCCACTGCTTAAAAGAACTTTTTTTGCTAGAATGATTTCAATTACAACTGTATGAGAGTTGCATGACAAATAACATTTAACTCTTCCACTCCTCTGTTTTCCAGTCTTACAGCGTAATGGGCAAGACATGACTTTGCAGCGCTTGGCGACAACTCCCACATGCTCAGCAATGTTAACTCCAATGCTCCCATATAGCATTCTTCATTCCCCAACTCAACAATATTCTTAATTTAACTGTCCAAACTGACTAAGTAAAGGAATAGCAATTTAAAAGGTCTTTGAAGACCAATGGGGCAGAAACATGACCGCAGTGTCTACAAGGAATCATCATCCCGATTGAGTTTGACTTCAGGTTGGCTAAATAATGTCTTATTTTTAATGACAGAATTTAATAGCTCCGTCTTTGGGGCATTCTCTTAGAATGGTAACAAGGGTCCAACAGAGAATAGAACTTCCTCAGCAAATCTATTTCACTCTTCTCCCCTTTGTAGGTAAGTAGTTGGTTTCAATGAGAAGAGAACTTCTAGCCATTACTGCTACATCATCTCTTTTCAACAGTGGAAATTCTGTACACAACAGCTATGTGTAGGAAATGAATACTCACATATACCTGTACAGTCAGCTATGGATAAAAAAAAATATGAAAAATATCTTAGCTAAGTCACCATTTGAGACCCAAGGGAATGGCAATTTCCCAGATACAAAGACTGACTGAGAAAGAAGGCAGTATCCTAAGTATCTCTGGATGTCAAAACCTCTCCCCTCAACTTAATTTACGCAGCAAAAATCTTGCTTTTCCTACACAGAACTGGAAAGACAAAGAAAACTGTAGGACATAGCCTGTAATGACTATTAATAGAGGAGGATGACCAACCTCCACAATCTACTGTCTGTCTACAAATAAACAGGAAAAAAAATGCTGCTTTGTTTCGTACTTTGTAGGTAAAGACACAACATTTTGGGTTTCTCAGAAGGTAATATACCAAATGGATTAAAAACCTTTAACCTTTTCTAAATATACACACAAGTCAACAATATACATGAACAACAATCAAACCTACTTCATGTCACAATTCTAAAAAGACAAAACAAATTTGTTATCCATTCCTTCTAACTGAAGAAGGCTTTCTATACAGGCTTAGTGGGTTCATATTTGCTTCTTCTGAACAGCACCTACATATGCTAAATGACATAATACTAAGTTTTGATAAATTGGAGGTACTGCCATTTTACAGTGCAATGTAATACACATTTCTCACAGCCCACAGAAGAAACAGAAAACACAATACTTTACGCAATTACTCAATTAAAATTGTGTGGTGTTTTTCTGGTGATTTTTTGTTTTCTTTGTTGTTTTCTTTGTTGTTGTTGGGGTTTGTTTTATTTTGTTAGGGGGTTTTATTTGTTGCATTTATGTCGCTACTGTTGTTCACGGGGATGTTTGCTTGAGTGCAGGGGTATCTTTTTTGTTCAAGTCAGGGTCTTTCGGTTTATTTTTGTTACATTCCTTTTGGGTTGCTTGTTCTGTTTTTTAATAGTACACATTTAAGGTTCCATTTAAGTCTTCCACCTTACCAGTTCTCGGTAGACACCTTCATTCTTTCCCTCAGGTTTTGTTATCATCTTCTCTTTCTGGAACAGTTCCCTGTTTCGATTCCCTCCAGCACTCACACTGAGATTACTTCTGCTGCTACCACCACCTCCTCCAAATGTCTTGGTCTTTAGACAAGCATAAAAATAACATTTCAGTAAACAGAACTTATGAAAGTAAGCTTTAATATTTAGCTAGTAGAAATATGAAGTAAATTTGATGCAGCTGTATTTTTTATGATTATGTTTGGCATCAAGAAATAAAGCACTAATTTACACAGATAAAAGATGAATTTATTAGGTAGGTATTTTTTCCCTATACCCAAATGAGGCTGTAAAAAGGGGATATAATTCTAGCTGTTATGACTTACCAAGCAAATTTGAAAAATAAACTTAAAGGGAAACCAAGGGAGGACATAAAAACCTGACATGATAGAACTAAACTTCCTAGCTATTCTTCCAGACTGAATGCAGGGAATCATGGGGTTTTCAGAATTGAAAAAAGCTGATGAAAATTGATAACATGCATTTATTACTTAAATCTCGTTAGCTAAATTGTAAAAACCACATTTTTTCACAGTGGTATCAAATCAAAATCATATCTACAATAAAACATTATGATACATTTATTATCTTTATTAAAATGAGAACATACTCATCAATCCAAAAGGACTATATTTTTGATTCATCTTTTTATAGACACATGACTAGAATTATAAGCAGACTAACATCAGAAAGCACTTGTCACTTAACAGAGAAATACATAAAATAACAAGATAATCACAGTAAGTAAAATGCTGCAACACATGCATTCTGACCTCCTTGCTCTTTGTTACTTCGGCAATAGCAGCTGTTCTCTGCTTTTCAAACTCATCATTCTCCACAACAGTTTTTACAGTATTTGTCATTTGCAAAGTCTTTCTGCGATCAAGCTCTCTGCTATCCACTTGCACGTGAGATGCACATTTCTGAAAAGCCAAAGGAAAATTTTAATTCACTTTTCCATCTACTCTCATTTGAAAAAAATAAAGTATTATTCCATTAGAGTAGCACAACTTTAGACAGATAATACAACTGTAAAAATATACACCTAAGACATCTAGATGTCTTTGCTGAAAGCACACTCCTCTGGTCCACTAAAAAGACCAAAAATAATGACTTCTACATTTTAAGCTTAGCGTATGATGTAGCTAATATAATTCTTGTAAACACCTCTGGCATTCAAGAAGGAACCACGTTAGCACTTACAAGAGCTATCCAGAAGAATCAAAGGCTCCACATACCAAATAAAATTTTAAGTTTGAAATTGAAAGGAAAAATGTTAAATATAAACTGGCACAACATAGTGACAGGATCGATGCATTTTTAAAAAAACAGGCACATTTTATAGATCAAACTCATCATGTTCTAAGGTATTTTGATGGCCTTTACCTAACAGGAACAAGATCCGCCAGATACCATGATACAGGGTTTTTTCAAATGAAATGACAAAGAGAAGTACACTATACCTGCCCAAAAGGTACAAAAGGGGGAGGCCCACCTTCTGTTCCAATATTACTCCTATTGTGTTTTGCTAAACTCTGTAAAAGAAGAGTGTCGATTAATAAACTGCAAACAGAAAAGAGATTATATGATAGATGTCTCTATTTCAGAAAGCACATGAAACTTGCAAGATCAACATTTTAACCTAAGGAAATGATATACTTAATATAATACGCTTAATTATATACTTAAAATCCCAAAGCACTTAACTTAAGGCAAAGATTGGATGAGGGGCAGGGAGACACAGAAAATGATGAAAATTCGCAAAATCACAAAGGCAAAACATACAGCAAATGCAGAAAATTCAGTTGTATACCAAAATCTACACTAGTAGAACAAAGCAGCACACAAATAGCAGATGTTTCCTTCCATAGTGCCTAGTGAACTGGCTGCCACAGGAGGCTGTAAAGGCAAACAGTTTCAGAGTGTTTAAAAAGGGAACGGACCAATTCAGCCTTGAGAAGGCAAGGTTTGGGGGGGATGTTATCAATCTACACAAATACTTGAAGAAAGACTGTAAAAAAGATGGAGCCAGGCTCTTTTTAGTGGTGCCCAGTGACAGGACAAGAGACAATGGACACAAGTGGAAACACAGGAGGTTCCCTCTGAACATTAGAAAACATCTTTTTTACCATGAGGGTGATTTAGCACTGGCACATGTTGCTCAGGGAGGTTGTGGAGTCTCCATCCTTGGAGATATTCCAAAGCTGCCTGAACATGGTCCTGGGTAACTGGCTCTTAGGTGGCACTGCTTGAGCAGGAAGGGGGGTTGGACCAGATGACATCCAGAGGTCCCCTCCAACCTCAACTATTCTGTGAAATTCATGAACCCATGCATAAGCAAATACTGAAAGGATTAGTCCAGACTGCATCCCCTGATAAAACATAATTCAACAATTCTGGATGCTAAGGCTGTATTAGAGCTCAGACTGCGTGCTCTCCCTAAAACCATCTCCTTTTGCCACTTCTGGAAACAAATCACTGTGCCTCTAGGAACTTTCCTCTGTGGTCTCATGAAAAGTACGGTACATATGCTATATTGATCAGCAGATCTTTGGATCAGGAAGACTATAGAAAGCATGACAACAACTAATATGTAATATCTATAGAAGTGCTCTAAACTCTTAGCCACAATCAGGCAATCAGTGACCTAGGCTTGAAAACAAGGCACACTCACATAATACAAATTACTAGTGGCCAACAACAGTAAAAAGATGGATTTGTAAAACATTACATTAAAGTATCTGTTCATAGTTTATAGACCTCTTCCTTTACAAATTGTGACAACAGCAACAACCTGCAAGAGAATGCGATTCACTGGAATCACCATTTGGTTAGGTGTTAATTATTTCACATGACACAGAAATATATGGTTTCAAACATGGAAAAAGGAAGAACAGGTTCTTAACGCTGTTAAAATGCTTTGAAACTGTATTTTCTATAATCCATCTGTTTTATCAGCTTCATTTCTTACTGTCCCTTTTTGTGCTACTGGGACAGTCACTCATGACTACATACATCATTTACTACTCCCATTGGCAATTCTAAGGCAGCACTTAGAAGCGCGGAAATCCTAATTTTTTTTTCTGGTTTAGTTTCAATCGGTTCACTTCAAGTGCTGCCTTAAAACCAAGAGCAAACGAAGGGGCTGATCCCCGTAGCACCCTCACACCTTCTTGTATCTGTTAACTGAAGCAGCAGAGAACAAAGAGCATCTCGTCGCCAAGCTGCTTTGCCTCCCCAGGGCAGGTGCTTTAGATACAACAAACCCTGCACTTCTGTTTCTTTGGATCCAGAGAAACGTAGGCAATTCTGGAATTAACTCCAGCACTCAAATTATAATAAAAATATTGATATGATGGCCTAAGAACTCTAACATTCGGTCAAACTTTATTCCTCATGTCCTATACTCAGGAAGAACATGCTTAAAGTTTAATCTCTCACTTGGGTTTTGGGTTTTTTCTTTCCCAAAACAGACTCAAGGAAACACATACAAGTAAAAGACTCTTGCAAACTTGCTCAAACATGTAATTAGCAAATGCCAAAAAAGCACTTAAATTGACTGCATATTTACTAACATTTGGCCATATGAGTTCTGAATCATAACAACTTATTGCATAAAATCGTTATCCAGAATGAAAGAACCCTGCCTAATGGTAAATAACAGCCTTGACACTTTCTTTTCAAGTAGCGCTGCCTGTTGAGAAGTGAGAACAACTGCTTTGGAAATTAAATTCCACTTTGCACTGAATAAAAAGCAAACTAGCAACAAGAACAACATTTCTAACTTACGATTAAATTTGCTTGTAGCAGAGCAGCAACTATCATTTACAATAAGCTCTTTTGTTAATGCATTCAGTATGCAGCTTTTACCCTTTTTGCTGTATTTGGAATGTGACATTAAAAAAATATTTCCTTAGGGAATCGCTTAAGAAACAAAGGTTTACAATATGAGACTGAACTCCTAGATTTCATATACTATTATCCTCTCATATTTCTTTCTACTATGAATTTTGGAAGTATACATAAAAGTACTCCATTTCCCCATCAGGCAACCTCAATATTTAGCCTCACCTTCATGAAAAAAGAAGAATAATTAAGTATACTTGAGAACTTTTAGATCTATAATTAGACAGATTCTGCATTTTAAAAATATAAGGGCCTACCAAATAGTCAGACCAACCATCTCAGCAAAATTTCCTTCAGCCTTCACTTACAGATGGTCTGATACTTTGATTAACAGCAATACAAAGTACTCTTCTTTCATAAAAAGGGTACTGGCAATTATCTTGCAGATACTGATTCTCACTGATTGAAATACCAGTCATCACCAGGACACTGGGAATACTAGGAAGCAATAATTATTTGGAACAGTATCCTCACCTAAAGAAGTCCATGACACATTAGCTTACATTTTCAAACAGTCTGGAAAAACAATCACACAGTAACAATCCCATTTACTCCTTCCTTATTTATTTCCTGTCACTTAAACAGTAATACTTTAAAAAAATAGACATTTCTATGCAAGAATTACCTTGTAATAAAACTGAATGCTACAAAGAATATATTTATTCCACATGAACTACATTTGTAGTGTGATAATACTGCATTAATTCCACATACACTACATTTGTTGTGTTGAGTTTTCCATGACAAAAACTCAATTCCTCTCGAAAGCAATTTCAAACATCATTCTGAATGGAACGAAACAGTAACACAATTAGGCAACTAGAAGCTGAGACATAGGTGCAAGGCCAGTAATTTATGACAGGAACGATAACTTTAGAATGAAAATTTTGTAATATTATTTTGCTTAATAGCACTAACTTTTTTAATAACTATAAAAATCCTTAATTTATCGCCTACACAAGAAGCCAAATTAACACTTGTCGGACATTGTAGTGGAAAGAAAAAAAAAAGGCTTCAAAACGAGTAATTTGAAAGAGTTGCACAAATAACAAGTTTTCTGTCTTTTTATGCAAACACAGTTCAGTATTTTATTTAAGTTTCATTGGCAAGTGTAGACAAGGAATGGCAATGTCCTTGCTTAAGTTTCTTTGAGAGTTGACAATCTTGCTTAGCTGTCAACTGTTCTCTTCTGTAAAGCTTTCTGAACAGGACAGAAACACCGAGTTCAAGAGGACACTACTATCAAAGTAGCATCTGGCTTCTATAGACTTGCATGAGCACTCTATGTCTAGCTGTCAGTCCGGATATAGAACTGGAACTACGATTTCCACTGGTCATGGTTCACCTGTCCAAACTGATTTGCTGCCACCCACAGCTTTTCTGACATGGCCACATTTATGCTGGGAACCTGACTGTGCACTGTGAGCTGGTCAATGAGAAAAAGAAAACGATACCTTAGCAAATCGCAAGATGGAACCAGAGAATTGAGGGGACAGCAAAAGGCAATAGTTAACTTCTTATATTTTACCTCACCAGAGTAAATCAGTGAAAACTTAGTTACCTCTCTTTTAAACATATCGCATAAAGCCAAGAGAAGTGACTAACAAGAAGTGCTAAAACTTGTAGTCAGCAGCATGACAATCGTTATTAAATTATTTGCTTTATTGTAAACAGAATGCATTCTGAGTTATTTCCTGACATTGACCTCAAAAACAAACTTTTATAAAGCAACATTTATTTGTTGAAGCCCAGATAGAAGAAACATGGAAACAGACTGTCCAAATTATCGCCAATAAAGCTAATTAATTCTATTGACCGTTCTCTTACCAATTAGACAGCACTCTTAACAATGTGATACTTCTACTTTTCCACCTCCAACAATCTTAAAATTTAAGTGTTTTTTAACTGCAGAGAAAACTTCATACTAAATATGAATACACCCAACAGAATGGGATGATTCTGCTGTTGGCCTCAGAACCTTCTTTTTAATCAAACAGGCACCTTCCTTTAAAACCAGAAATGTTTTTAAAAAACTATTTTCAACTATAAAAGCACAGAAGGGATGCCAAACAGAAGCCAGAGTGGACATTGCACAACTCGCATTTCAAATAAATTTTGGCGCAGTTTCACAAATCCATAAAATGCAAACAACACTGAAAAAGGCTACTCGTAACAATAATGAGTGTGCCAAATTTCACACCGGCAACGATAAAACAAGTACTTTAAACAGAAATGACCGTGGTGTTCATAAGCAGCTACTCTGTTTCAGAGATGTGGATGTAAAGATATAGAGATGTCTGAGTGCACTAGTAATGACAGCTGATCTGCTAAGTATTTGGGACTGTTTGTAGCAGGGTCACAACTTCCTGCCCTAGGAACTTCCACTCATCTGTGAAGAAATGTATTAAAAAGTCTTCCAACTTTTGGTCTCTTGGGACAGGAATGAGGCTAAAACGGAGTAAAGGGGCTTACAAGCACTTATGGCTTGTTGAAAGATTTTAAACCCTCCAATTCATCCTTCTAATCACAAATTTAACTAAAGCACTGATGAAATCTGCAATACAGAATTCATACTTACAGTTACCAACTTCAATGCCTCCCTTACAATTACTTTTTTTTCTCTCAAAAATATAGTCTGCAGATGTCAATTTTAAGAGGCATCTTTCTATAATATTTTGATACCAAACACACTGTTTAGGAAAGCAACTACCCAAGACTGCACTGAAGTAAATTTAACATGTTTGACCCGTGCAAAGATCACTTCTACCATGTGCCACTGTACTCGGCACTGGTGAGGCTGCACCTTGAATACCGAACTGTGTTCAGTTTTGTGCCCCTCAGCATAAGAAAGACATCAAGGTACTAGAGAGAGTGCAGAGAAGGGCAACAAAGCTGGTGAGGGGCGTGGAGCACAAGTCTGATGAGGAGCAGCTGAGGGAACTGGGGCTGTTCAGCCTGGAGAAAAGGAGGCTGAGGGGAGACCTTATTGGTGTCTACAACTACCTGAAAGGAGGTTGTAGAATGGAGGGTGTTGGTCTCTTCTCCCAAGTAGCAAGTGATAGGACAAGAGGAAATGGCCTCAAGTTGTGCCAGGGGAGGTTTAGATTGGATATTAGGAAAAAATTCTTCATGGAAAGGGTTGTCAGGCATTGGAACAGGCTGCCCAAGGAAGTGATTGTGTCACCATCCCTGGAGGTGTTTCAAAGGCATTTATACGAGGTTCTTAGGGACATGGTTTAGTGCTAGAGCTAGGTTAGGCTACGGTTATTATGACTGGACTTTATGATCCTGGGGATCTCTTCCAACTGAAATAATTCTATGATTCTAAATATATTTTTTTCATTTGCCACATTATACATAAGACCTATTTACATGTATTTGGCTGCATCCCCAACGATACTGGAAGAGTACAGTTCTAAAAGCTTATCATATGAAAGTTTACAGTCAACACATTAAGTTTGATGTCATTAAATGTAATACGCATCCTGTAAGACAAGTATTTCCAGTGGTGTTACCTCACCCTTTGTAATTCCCACTTTTCTATAAGATGCTCCACTTCACCTCCGAGAACTGCTGTGTTACTGTCATCCAACAGCAAGAATCCATTTCTCACTTCCACAATTCCTGAAAGCTTAATTTTTGTTCCAGGTGGAGTGTTCAGGCTAGAATTAGAAACAAAGCCAAATACTTCAAATACGTTTATTAATATTCTGTCACCAAAAACATATAAAATTCTACTCTTGTTATACTTCCACGATTGTCACATAAAAAAATCTTTGCAATAATTCCTTCACTAGACACAGTACTTTTCAATAGCTTTTTTGGAACACTTCCTACTCATTACAGAAAAATGCCATATTGCAAATTAGATTCTAACAGAGATGAATGTTTGCAAATTGTCTGTTTGGTTAAAATCCAATTTAACAATACCAAACTACGGATGTGATTTGTTTAGACTAACAGAAGATGTCTCAAAGTCAGTTGTCTATGTTCCTCATCCTAGGACGCATTTATGGTTAATAAATAGAGGATCTCCAGATGGTTAATCATCTCATTTATTTTAGATGTTTAACTTGGGAAAAAACGAGGAGCTGTTAGAAGCTTTCTATATATTATGAACAGCCAGGACTGTACCAGAATAAATATAAAAAACATGCATCATCTAAAAACATAAGGACACTCTCTGTGGTCAACTCCCACAAGAAGGTATCCACCCTATGAAAAATAACAGCAGATGCATAAAAGATCACATATCTTCAACCCGTAGTTAAAAGATATAATAAGAAAAACAATCTGGAAACTATGATTTTTCTTGTGAGAAATAAGACACAGTCAGAGTGAGCAGCAATAACCTCTTTAAAACGTACTAAAGCTATTGTTGCAATCACAGGACCATACCACACGGTAGGGAAGGTAAGGAACATTTACAGTGGAGTCAGCCAATTTCAGGACTAGTGGCGTTAACCTTAGCAATATGAACGGACTTCAGGTATTGTTCCGATAAAAGTAAAGAAAATGAGATCAAAAAAAACAAGCAAGAAAGAAATACGGCAAAAAAATGAAAACTATGCAAAGGGCTGCAGGGGTAAATGGAAACCCTAATAATGAAGAAATTCTAATTTAAAATAAAACTCTGATATTTATTTATTTCAAAGAAACACTATGTACTGAAACAGCATATTATTTGAGTTTAACAGTCCAACCTCAAACCTGAAACAACCACATACAACACAAATTAATTTTTCATACGATATCACTTGAAAACAAGAGCTCACATCATTAGTACAGAGTGATAAGTTCTCTGACATTTTTCAGCTTTTATCTAAAAGCTTTCAAATTAAGTCTTCTACTGAGTGTTCCAATTCAAGTATTTTGTGATCTAGAATCTACTTACACAGGAGCCTTTTTCCCTTCCTTTTCTGCCCTCTTTATATTCATGTTGGAATATGACATTCTAAGTTCCGCTGGTTTAAGCTAAAATTAAAATATGATTGAGTGTTCAACCTTTTAAGACAGCATCACTCTAAACTACAAGCTGGCTTCTGCTAAGGAGCAGTTTAACAGTAAAAGATGACATTTAAAAATGCGGTATATATCTACATCTAACTGTTGCAGCTAGCAGAGAGGAGATTTTTTTAAAATCAAAGTAAACTGAACTAGGGTGAAGAGCAAAGCACACCATGACTCCAGAGACTAAACACTAGAAATAATTTTCAGCATCTTCATAACCAAATATAAAAAAAAAATCTCCACATTCAACACTATTTAGCTCTCTTACCCTTCATTTTTAACTGAAGAAATACTTGCTAATTCAAGTTAAAGTCTTGCCCACGGTAAAGCAGCACTAGTTGCACTAAGTTAGGTGTGTCAGGTCTGTGATACTCCTGCTATCAGCATCAGGCAAAAGATCTTCTGCTACCAAAAATGGGGAATTTGGCTCAAGTTTGCACACACCCAATACACTGCCCGTGATGTAAACTCCAACTCAGCAGCTCACTGCAAAAATGCACCTTCTTCCATTGTGCTCTTCAGCATACACAGTATTGTAAATTATATTCATATACACCTTTGCATGCTGAATTTACGGTTCTCCTCTCTATATAAAATTTGAGAAGGAAACCTGTTCCGTCATGCAATTTTTCCATCTATTACTAAGGAGACTTCCATTATTTTAAGGATATTTAAGTACCAAAGCAAAACTTTGAAAAGAGAGTTGTTCACCTTATTTTTGACATGCTACTGTATTCTATAGCTGTGCAGCTTGTGTGTCCATCGGTCATCTGTAAACGTAACATTCTGGGAGCAGCCTGAGATTCTTCGTTATCCTTTGGTGCAGCAACATTGCGTATTTTCTGTATTTGCAGAACACATGGCCCTTCCAGCTACATAGGCAAGACAGAGAAGACAAAACTGTTAACACCATGAAGCAAACACACTGTACTATCTAGACAAGCTAACAGATGCCCTCAGGCAAAGGAAAGTTCAATTTGATCAGGCAGTCATGTTCAATTTCTGTCACTCATGTACTGTACATTCAAAAGCATGATAAAAATGGCTTTTTCAGAGAAACAGTTGCGATGCTTCACACATCTCTGCGATAACAACTATGGAAAAGAACTGAAAGAAAAGAGGTGAGGGGAGCAAACAAGCAAAACCATAAATATTGTCACTTTGAACATACTATGGACTGTAGATAAGATTTCACGTGCTGAACTGCAGGGTCTCATTTACAATGAGTACAACGACTACAATTAAAGTAAAATCACTTTGTAAAAATTAACTAGTAACACAGCTTCTTCAAACAGGTGCAAACACAACAAACAAAAAAAACACACCCACACTTCATCACATTTAGGTCATAGCTGAGTACACAGTCATTCTGAACCCTCTGAGGAATAAAAATGAATAATGTTGCTCTCTAGCACCTAAGACAGCAGAAAAGATGAAAAAGTGAAAACTTCAACTTCTTCCCTTTGAGAAACAGACCAGTTAGCCAAGAAGAACATAAAATTAGAGCAACTAACCAGGAGGTGGATATATATAAAGAAGAGTGAGATAAATAAAAGAATAGAAACAGTGAAACTAAATAAATTAGAAGATGAGGAAACATGAACTTTATTTAGGAAAAGAACAAAAGAGAAAGGAAAATATTTTGGAATACCATTAAAGGATGGAATTGTACTAAGAAGAAAAGCGTCTCTAACAGGAACAAAATTAGCACTCTATAGAGTTCACATCTTAAATGGTTTTGTGACCTTAAGGCAATAGCAAATAATATAAATGACATTTTCTACGTCATTTTCCTATTCTTGACACCTTCAAATAAATTTAAAATTTGAAGGCATCTGCATCACTTATGACTTCAAATTAAACCAAGGAAAATGCAGTATCTGGGATGGAGGATTTCTCAGAAGCTGAAGAATTATTTTTATTTGAAATTGAGCACTAGAACAGGCTGTCTAGGGAGGTTACAGAGTCTCCATCTCAGAAGACACTGGAAAGCCATCTGGACATGGCCGTGGGCACCCAGCCCTGGGTGACCCTGTTTGAGCAGGGATGTTGGACCAGATGATCGTCCCTTCCATCCTCAACCACTCCGATCTTGTGACCGTTTTGTTGTATACATTCCCATATTACTATTTAAGTAATGCCTTCATCCTGAAGTTCCACAGAGCACAGCTGTAGCTTGTGCTCTCTAGAAGTTATTTACAAACTGGGCAAGGAACTGCACACATACGAAGGCTGGAATGCTACAAAAAGCAATTCAGATGACTTTAATTTAAAAAAGAACAAACAAAAAACTAAAAGAGGAGAAACAAGTAGAAAAACAAAGAAATCACATTTTACATGCCAGAGTAGCAGTATAAACAGCTTTCAGTGCTTAGAGTCTATAGCAGGGGTGTCTGACTCATTTTCACTGAGGGGCAGATCAGCCTCGTGGTTGCCTTCAAAGGGCCAAATGTAATTTTAGGACTGTATAATTGTAACTACTCCTAAATTTGTAAAGTCCTAAAATTACATTTGGCCCTCTGAAGGCAACCGCAAGGCTGATGTGGCCCTGATGAAAATGAGTCAGACACTCCTGAACTAAAGGATTAAAATAAGAGTATAGAACATAGGTTAAACGAGCTGAGGAATGAAGATTAGCTTTACCCATCATTAATCCCATAATTAATGCTATGCCTACTTTTTCAAGGTGAAAAATACAATAATAATATCTTATACTATATAATTTCATTATAATATTCACGGTGTAGATATTACATTAATATATGGGAAAACTACTGGATAACTCAGAATCTGAAAACTGAAAGAGCAGAAAAAGGCATAAGTGGAATGACTGGAAACATAAGTTTAATAAAAAGTCATTGAGACATACCACATTCCACTCTTTTCTCTTTATCCATAAAGGCTATAGGCACTAATTCAAGAACACACATTACCCTCGGAGGAAAAAAAAACCAAAAAAAACAACCCACAAAGAAACAAACAAAAAAACACAAACAAACAAACAAACAACCCCAAAAATCTACACTATCATATGACAGAATTTATTCAGGTCTTTCTGGACATAGTTTAAATTAATTAAAACAACATTCATATAATTCGTTCATGCATAGCTAGCCTATAGGCTTCTCCAATATGAAGAAACTAATCCAAGTACCTATATTACGTCATGTTCAGAAAAACAAAAATAAACAAAAAACCCCTGAAATGTTATCTACACACACTGACTGGAAGGGACGGACTGCTCCAGCCCTCTGCCCATCACCATGGCCCTCCTCTGCACCTGCTCCAACAGCTCCATGTCCCTCTTATGTTGTAGGCCCCAGAGCTCACCATAGTACTCCATGTTCTAATAAACCAACCTCTTCAGATCCCTACAGAGATAAAATTTTAAACCATGTCCAATATCTATCTAATAATTTTCAATGAGTTTTACAATATAGCAACTAGACTATATTCTATTCTTTTTCAAGACTACTATGGCACTGCCTTCCTAGGGACCTTCACATACTTAAACTGGTCTGAAACCAAAACCCAATCAGCCTCTGGCTTATTATATCCAATAATACATACTTTTTCCTCAAAAACATGGAAGTAATCACGCCTTTATAAGAGCTCCTGAAACAGGCAGTAGGAGCTAAGAACACAATCAAAACACTGATCAAGGTGAGGAGCTCAAGGCCCACAGGTTGTATAAAACTGCCAAACAGCTGTTTCTAAAAAGACTATACCTCAGTTTGATCTGTCAGCATTACCGCACTCATAGTCTTGTCAAAATCATCTCAATTGGAAAAAAATAAGCAAGTGGCTAAAATTATGTAGGATAATTTTTGACACAGGCAGCTTCAAATGCAGTTACATCAGCAGCAATCACTCTCACTGGAAGGTGAAGATGAGCACCTCAAGACTGGACGATTTTTGTTAAATGCAGATCAGTTGTAACTGGAACAGCAAATCTGACCATCCCCTCTCACCGCTTAAGGGAAAAAAAAAAAGCCTGTAGGAAACCAAAATCTGCAATCGAAGTGGCATTTAAAGGCAACAAAGCACAGTTAGTTGTACTAAAGGAATGAGATGGAATTCAGGAAGCATATGAGTAATCTTAAACAAGAATTAGAATCACTGGCAACTTATGTTTTAACTGCTTGCCATCAATCTGTCGGTACTCAGAAAGCATCTCTCTGAGCTCAGAAATGAAATCATTTCTGAATGCTCGTGGGATGAATGCTTCCATTGTAATGGAGCGCAAATGCTCAAAACAAGTTATGCCTTGAACACAACATCATTACTAAATTATACATTATAACTATATAGCCTTCTTCGCATTTTTATTCCATTAAAAATACTTAACCTATATTTATGGCATATAGTCATCCAGATGGAAATACGAGGGTTCAGCTTTTTCGAATACTATGCAAATGTGGCCATCTTGTGGTTAATGCTGGTAATATAGTTCTTTTCAAATCCACACAAAACACAGACACAAATTAGCGAATAAAACATTTCTGTGTATTAATGACTGAAGTTGATAACTACCTATAATGTTCAAATACCCACGGTGTATTTTACACCAGGACTCTATGCCAGTTTTTATGCAAATATTTGCCTATTACACTAACACTACAAAAGTTATTTCCTATGCAAGATGGAAATATATCATGTGTTCTCAAGACGCACATAAATAAAACTGATCCTAGTCTTGGATGAGAGGAACAATAGTAACATATAATTTCTATTGTCTCCTGAAGCATTTCTGAACTACAAATGACTGCCTTCTGAGACGTCACATAAAGGAGTCACTCCTGTCCCAACCATACCCTTTACTTACATAAAGCAAATACTCTCCTTTATAAACACATAGTTTCTGTAACATAACATATCTGTATATATTGCAAGCTAAATACCAGCAGTTATTAAATAGCCAGATTTCATTTACGTTACTCAAAAAAAAAGAAACGCTACAGCTAGGAAAGCAAAGATTTAATATACTATCTAAAAGTCTGGGCTAAAAGCTATAAATAAGAATCATTCTCAAACAGATTTTTTCTGTGCAGTCATTACTTCTTTTCAAAACTGGGAGGATTATCACCCTGCAGCAAATGATTTGCAGGTGTTTGTTGGGTTTTCTTCTGTAAAATAATTTTCTAAGATCTATGATCCAAATAAAGACAGTTGATTAAAGTAAGATAAAACTAAATTTTACTTGATGTTCACATGCAAAAAAATCTTGGCTCCTTAATAATACTGATATGTAAGTCCCTAGGATTTAACAAATACCATTTGTTAAACATTTGTCATTAACCAAGACCATTAGGGGCCATGTTTTCCTTCTGTCCTGGCTTGCTTCCTCCAGCTTCTCACAATTCCTGCTACTGTTGTCCGGAGTCATTACATACGAGAGAAAAAAAATACCCTTTTGCTCTGTATTTTCACTCTTCAAGCATTAAAATTGGAAGGAGTCTGTAAGCCCTAATCTCTCTCAACCTTCGGACAATCTGGGAAACAGAAATACCTTGATTCAAACAAAGTTTCAAAAGGAAAGTTTGGATAGGACTGGATTCCTGCAACATTCAATCCTATTATCCAGTCTTCCATCAACTGTGAGACAATTCCATGCGGAAATTTATAAAACTCTATTCAGTAACAGTTCGTTTTCGTCTTTTTATTTAGGATCCTACATATATACTGGTTTGTGTTGCCAGTAAGACAAGCAAGGACTCTCGAAAGGATACACTAACAAAAAGCAGAACATACCCTGAGGGGAGAGCAGCAAGGTTAATAGGGATCCTTGAAAATTAAACTAGAATTGGATTTTTTTCCTCACCTTTCCCTTTTTTTCATTTTCTGACATGTTCAGTTTTACAAAATATAGAAGTATTGGTGTGTGTACAAGTACAGAAGGTTTTTCCCATGAAAGTGTAGCTGTTATCTCATAGGTATTTCAAAGCACTAACCACCACACTTTTCAAGCACACATCTCTCCTTTTTCTGCAGAGGTTTTCTATTTTGTGGAAACAAATGGCACAATTGCACCTTCACTTATTTGAGCTGAGAAACATAAAAAAACGAGTGATGACTTGAGCAGTTAAACTAGAAGCAAACATTTTAAAGCATGTAAGTAGCTTCTCATATATAATGTCCAAAGCTTTTAGGATATTAATGACACTTTTACCTTTAATTGACCACTTGAACTACATAATTACAACGGAAATTTAGAAAACATTTTCTCTAAAGGAAATGGACAAGTTATTAAGTATATTCCCAAGTGATGAATAAAAACTGAACAGCTACCTCTAAAGAAATTTTACCATTATGCAGCAAAACTCTGAAAAAACACTACAATTACAGCCACTCTGAACTGAAATCATGTTTCAACAGTGAAACTAAGTAAGGCAAGCACTACCACATATACAACCTTCCTACTCTGAAGGATTGCATTTAACCAAATACATTTGGACCTCGTGAATATTAAATGATCTGAAACAAAAATATCAGTGAGACTCCAATTAAGCAACTGAGAAATAAACAGTATAAAAACATGCCATAAAAAGCAATTATTTTGCTTGTTTTCCGTATTTCAGAAACAGGATACTGAAGAGGAAGAAAAATATTAAAATCATAGATATAAAGAACAGCTAAATCAATTTTTTGCAGGTGGTACAAAAATTATTTAAGCACTGAAGTATCTTGAACAGCATGTTATCCAGAAACTAATACCTGCAAAAAACGTAGCTCCCAATTAAGTTAATAAAACTTTTCCCACAAAGTTAGTTTAATAAGCAATGTGTTGCATGCACAGAATGCTGCCTGGCTAAAACCTATGATCCTGCAAAACACTATCTCTCAAATGGGCTTTTTACATCTGACAACAATGTTCCTGTTGTTCTTGTATCAGAAAAGTGTCTACAGCAATCACTGCTCCATTTAGACAATAGCACCAGCAGAAGAAAAAATACTAACAGTTCTTAACAGCCCCTCTCATCAATCTTGCTGTCTTAAAACAACACCCCATGATTTATCACTATTGGAATTTCAACAGAAATCACAGAACATAGAAAAAGTGAGGTAAAAATGTTGTCTACCTTTTCCACTTTTCCACCATTGATGTCACTGGGGAGGAATTTCTTGCCAATCGTTCTTAAATCTGTCTGAAATTAATACAGAAGACAAGAGAATATTAACCTAAAATATCCTATTTAAAAAAAAAATAAATTATTAAAAATTNTTTATTTGATGTAACACTGAGGTTTAAAACAGGTAAATTTTTTTCTTTGCTCTCCATCTGGCATTTATTGAAAAGCGTTTTTAGTTTGTGTGGTTTTACATGCACAAATCCTTCATAAAAGTTTGGGATGATTTTTGTAATTATACCTGGACTAAAAGGTTACATCATATTTCCACTAAATGCTTCTTCACTCAAATGTCTGATTACTTCTTTTAGAATTGAGGCAGACAGCTGCACAACATTATTCAGCAGCTGTGTAGAATGGCCACTGACAACACTGAACTGAAGAATTCCTATGATCAAAGGAACAAATCTCCACAAAAGCACTTATCCCACCTAACACTGTTTGGACAAGCATAGCCATCAGGGTGACGCGTGACAAAAGGATGCACTGGATGGCTAAAAGGTGCAGCGTATGAAAATAAGAAACTGAATACAAACTAATTAGACTTTACAATGTGTAAAGGCTTTTAGTCCACTTACATTTGTTAAGAAAAAAAATAAAGCACAGCAGTGCATCTTAAAAAACTATGTTTTCTAAACTCCATTGCTTGAAATAAGCCAGTTGTTTTAAACAGAATGTGCTGGTGCAGATTAGTGTACTGAACCTGAAAACTTTCCGTATTTGTCATGATCATAAGCACTTCCAAAATAAGAAGGCCTAAAAGCAATTACTCCTGGAACTTGTACACTAACTTGCCATTAATATATGTCAATGGATTATTGTTCCAGCATCCTAATCTAGAACTGAACAACACAATATTTTAGTATTTAAAACACTGTAAACAAGTGCTTTATTCTGTTTTTCAGTGACAAACATCGGTACACTACAAATAGAAAACTAATTGTACGGATGTTCTTTTAGTGTATTTACTCTGAGTATCTATTTAGTGGATAAACAGTCAACTGTTGCACAAGAGTGCCATAGAAAGTGATAAGAACGTACATTCAGTCCTCAACCTGAGCCTACCTGAAGGAAGTGATCTGTCATCTGTCAGTTATTTATCTCTGAATAGCACACAGGCTCCTATAAATTGTTCCGGCATGTTCCATATCCTGCTAATTGACAAGTGTCCAGCAAGATGCTTTGCAATAACAGCAGCAGGAAGGGGACAACTTTTACAAACTCTTTGCAAGATCTTATACAAAATAAAAGCATCTGAAGGAATGAAGCTACATTTATATCTATCTCATACTTATTTAAGCAATTCACACACATAAAAAATATTTTTTAAAAAGTTGGTTGACTTCTTGGTTTCTTCTGCCTGAAACATGCCTCTAACAGTCAATGAAAGAATTCATGCATGCTTCTACAACCTAGAAACCTAATGCTTATTCTCTGCATGTTTTGTTTTACATCTTTGCATTTTTGCACTATAATTTTGCTTTACTGCCTTTTCAAATTAATCACATGAATTGGTGCATTCATAGGAGTGATTGAACACGTGCTTCAAAGAATAAATGCAAGGAGTAGAGGGGATACTCTTGTCAGCATATCATCTTAAACCAGTAGAGGTTGAATCTCAAAGATGGGCAAAACAATTCCTAACAATTCTCATTTACAATTTCATCAAGANTTGTACACTAACTTGCCATTAATATATGTCAATGGATTATTGTTCCAGCATCCTAATCTAGAACTGAACAACACAATATTTTAGTATTTAAAACACTGTAAACAAGTGCTTTATTCTGTTTTTCAGTGACAAACATCGGTACACTACAAATAGAAAACTAATTGTACGGATGTTCTTTTAGTGTATTTACTCTGAGTATCTATTTAGTGGATAAACAGTCAACCCCCTTTCTGTTGCACAAGAGTGCCATAGAAAGTGATAAGAACGTACATTCAGTCTTCAACCTGAGCCTACCTGAAGGAAGTGATCTGTCATCTGTCAGTTATTTATCTCTGAATAGCACACGGGCTCCTATAAATTGTTCCGGCATGTTCCATATCCTGCTAATTGACAAGTGTCCAGCAAGATGCTTTGCAATAACAGCAGCAGGAAGGGGACAACTTTTACAAACTCTTTGCAAGATCTTATACAAAATAAAAGCATCTGAAGGAATGAAGCTACATTTATATCTATCTCATACTTATTTAAGCAATTCACACACATAAAAAATATTTTTTAAAAAGTTGGTTGACTTCTTGGTTTCTTCTGCCTGAAACATGCCTCTAACAGTCAATGAAAGAATTCATGCATGCTTCTACAACCTAGAAACCTAATGCTTATTCTCTGCATGTTTTGTTTTACATCTTTGCATTTTTGCACTATAATTTTGCTTTACTGCCTTTTCAAATTAATCACATGAATTGGTGCATTCATAGGAGTGATTGAACACGTGCTTCAAAGAATAAACGCAAGGAGTAGAGGGGATACTCTTGTCAGCATATCATCTTAAACCAGTAGAGGTTGAATCTCAAAGATGGGCAAAATAATTCCTAACAATTCTCATTTACAATTTCATCAAGACAGAATACTTGCAAGTACATTTTTTCCACTTGGAAGTACACATAGTTATCACAAAGGACAAAGTTTACATAAATCTATACACAGCACGTACAACCTTTAACACTTCTGAGTGTGGATGACTAACTTTTAAACAAGTAAAATGTAAAATTGTCAAAACTCTACCTCATGATTTTCACAGAATATATTAAAAATAAGTAAAAAATACATGGATTAAGTAGCTGTCTTCTGTTTCTTTGTTACTGAAAAGGATCAGATTTACTAATGTTTACCAACAATGTATATACTAGGATTCTGGAAAACAGGAATTCACATGCACACCTTTCTTGAGTCCTTAAAAGTATTAAGCTTTATTGCTTGCAAGTTGTTTCTTTATCAGGTATATTTTTATATTTATTTGTTGGCAGGAATAACGACTACAAATTCCAATTTCTACAGTAAATCAAAAAAACATGTTTGTAGTTATATAAACATGTACACGTCACAGGAAAATTCACCATTAGTTTAAATATGCTTTAAGGAGTATCATGTCCAGAAGTCAAGCTACATAAGCGTGTTTTGTTCATTCCAACAAACTAGTATTTTCTGCTACAATTTCATAGCCTTGTCAGTACACAACACTCCTTATTTTATTACTGCTTGTACTTCAATTTTAGATTTACATTTCATAAACATAAAAATACTTTCCAGCTACAAATTGTGTTCATTTTTCTCCTCCAGGTTTCACAGTTTGGAATAGGTTTTATTTCCGAATAAAATTCACAACTCACACACGCAAGGAGAGAGATAGGTACTCTGCCCTTTATGTAAATCACATAGACAATGGTACACATTAATTAGCCACACAACACTATAGTTGAACCCCTAGATATATCATTTTTAGTAAGACACATTAGAAAAAATTTTCACAATCATAACTTACATTAAGGGCAACAAGGATAATGTCATTTGTATTAACTTTTTCAGGGGAACTTATGCAAGCCTCAATTCCTTCATCTGAAAGATACCTGTTGAAGAAAAAAAATAATGTTAGAATATCACATGATTTATCAGGCAAATTTTTTTTTCTGTATATAAGATCATTGTCTTTATATCTTTTGTACTGCTGAAGCATAGATTTAGAAGTATTTGGAAAGTGACTTCATGTCATTTACAGGAGCTGGACTCAATGACCCTTGTGGGTCCCTTCCAACTCAGGACATTCTACAATTCTATGTAACCAGTTTCCTTACACTGAGATTGAGTGAGAGGTTTCTTCCTTCATAATTCTAAACAAAGAAAAAAGTGCACTCTACTTACAAAGTAACAACAGCTGATTATGTGGAACAGTGTAACACTAAGTTCCTGCCTCCCCAAATTATAAGAACTTAGTTTCAAAATGAACTACTTGATCTAAGTGGCATACTTTCACTCATGCCCTTGCAAGGAAAAAAATCAAAACAAACAAACAAAAACCCCCAACAAACAAACAATAAAACCCAAACAAACAAAACCCTGCATCCCACACACAACACAAAATGCAACCACATTTGTTTCTGAAGAGAGAGACCACACAGTTAAGCCTTCGAGGGCCGGGGCACATAACATTGCCATCCTGTAAAACAGATTCTTGCTTGTCCAGGCTGCATAGAAATTGATAAAAATTACAATGTATCAACAGTCAAATAGGTTGAAAAAGTTTTAAAAAATAGAAAAATCTCCACAATCACATTTAGAAACAGCAGTTGTGACCCTCATGGTGATAGTCCAGGATCAGTATCTTTCTACAAAAATTCTGAGCACATACAATACATTTGTTCATCTGGAAACTAAGTAAGTTTTAAACGGATTCAGCTAATCAGTTCAAAAGAGCTGACATATCCTAATCCCTAGAAACTCTTTAAAAAAAAAAAAAAAAAAAACAAAAACCAAAAAACCCCACAACCTTGAGCTAAAAAAAACTGTGACATTTGTTATTCATTTTCCCTACTATTTCCTATTTGAAGGCCCAGCTTTCATTTTTTACGTAGCTGGCAATCTGCCTTCTCTGCACAGCTCTTCATTTTATTTAAATACATCACAGCAATCATTAAATGATTGATATTTGCTAGATACTCAGCCTGAAACAGTACTTGCCCAAATAACATTTAAATAACTGACTACCCAGAATCCACCATTCCCCAAGGAATAAAAGAATGATTTAGGAAAGCAAGCTTAACATACATTAAGAAATACTGAAAATAAGAAATACTTGGTTTTAAAGAAAATAACATCCATGGTGTAACATATAAACAAGGCAAAACATTTGAAGGAAAGTACACTTGACAGGCCTTTTTGATTCTAACCCAGGTAACATTAACATCACCCTCTCCAGCCCTGCCAGTGTTCCCAGGCTAATTAATGATCCCAGCTGTGCTCTCACCCAGACATTTGATAGGATCCAACTGTTCAGGTCAGACACTGACATCTAGCAAATCCTGAGGGACTAGACCACCATCACCAGAAAAAAAGATAAAAAATAATAATTAAAAAAAACCCCACACAAACAAAAAACACAGAAATGTCAAACATACAGATGCACTGAATGGGAAAAAACAGAAAAAATAGCATCTATAAAAACATAGGAATAAACAATCCTATTTTTTTAATATAAAAGGCAGATGCTTAAGAAGAATATGGTGGCAATATTTGGTGGCTTGCACAGGAATGCAGGATTTCCCAGCTAAGTGACTCTGAGCTCAAGTACTGGGACCCGTGAAGATTCAGGTAAGCACTGTGAATTAGCAGATCTCATGAGCTGGCGTCAGAAGGTAAAGTGGAGCAGCATTCTAACTCCGTGCCAGAGGAAACTAGAACAGATACATCCTACAGGCACTACCCTACTTTCCAGGCTTCAACTGAGGTTTAATTACACCAACAGACTTCCTAGAAAGAGCAGTACCATAAACTCTACAAGTTTACCTTCTGTTATCTTCAGCGTAAAATTGACAATAAGTTCAACCACAGGGGTTATGGGGAGTGCAAAATCCATAACCTGAGTTTAGACTGTCAGGCAAGTCTTGCAAAGATTCCTGATGTTCTGCTTCTAATGTGCATCAAGTCACTCTTCAATTCAACCAAAGCTAGCAAGACTGCAAGTCTTAGTTACTTAGCCTACTATATAATAGATGGAAGCACTTGTTTTCCAGCAAGAAGATAACGTTTCTAAAGAATGAATAAACAAGAATCTGATCTAGAATTAAATTTTCCCTATATATGACAAGATTAATTTTGTTATCACAAAATTCACTGCTGAGTCATGTTTTACTTTTTCACTTCAAAGTGAAGACTGAATCACAGCTGTCAAAATACCACTCTGCTTTAGACAAAATTTTCAGTTTATAACTTTTTATATATAAATCTATATAAAAATTTTCAGTTGAGTTTGTCTCATTATTTTTGAGGTTTTCTGAGACACAAGGATAAAGAGAAACTCATTGAAAAAGACTGCTCATTTTTGACTTGTGCTAATTTGAGCAACAGCACTTAGCAGAAAACATTGCTCACCTGACTGAAAGCTCTGCCAACATAACAAAGGTACCAGTCATGAAATGCCATTAGGGACACCTGATAGTTTGATTTAAGCAAACACTAAAGCTTTTCAGCAAAAGATTACCACGCTTATTAAAATAATCTTCAAAAAAGCAAAATCTGTGAACATCAAAGTGGGGGAGATATTTTATAGTTTGGGCTTGGTTGGTTTGGTTTTTACAGATATTACATGAAAGTTTAAATCCCTTAAATGTGTAAAATCAGGATGAAAATTACTATCAGAAAAAGATGTAAATCTAAAAGTATGTCAGCAATACTATGCTGAAGAATTTAAACAGAGACAGAAACAAAATCAGCAGAGCTTTCCAGTAATGTGTCAGGTGTTGCTTGTGCGGAACAGGACACAAAACGGAAGATTTCATCAGAAATGGTCAGGAATTGGGCAGGGAACAAATCACAACCAGGAAACACTGTACACCAGAATTAGCCAAAGCACAGATTTCTCCTTCTTTAATAGAGGCTTGGAACTAGAGTATATCAAGTCAGTCTTGTCCATTTTGCCTGATAGCTCTCTTTTACCAAATATTTTATGCAGCTATGAGTATTCCAGATACATGTTCTGTAAGGTTGTAAAGAAAATCTGAAAGTTCTTGTTTAAAATAAACTATTTTACCTTCTCCTCATTCTCTGTATAGTCTCCCAAAAGAACTACGTAAGTTTTAGTTTTGAATATTTCCTTACGGGTTCACAAATTATTTAAGCAAAAAAAAAGAAGAAAAGAAAAAAAAAAAACACAGTATTTTTAGGAAATTTTTGTTTTAAAACAAATGTATTTATACAGAAAAATATAGACCTATACCTCTCCAGTATGAAAAGGGAGTTACAACTGGCAAAATTAACTCTCCAGATGGCATAATCCCTCCCCCCGCCACCCAACACACAGATTATTAAATCTGAAATTCTTTTTTCCAGGCTCTGAAGGAAACAGAGTCTCCCTTTTCTATCTGCTCTTAATAGGAATCATAGAATCACAGAATCGTTTTGGTTGGAAAAGACCTTTAAGATTATTGAGCCCAACCACTGACCCAGCACTGCCAAGTCCACCACTAAACCGTGTCCCTAGCCATCACATCTAAAAGTCTTTTAAATACCTCCAGGGATGGTGACTCAACCACTTCCCTGGGTAGCCTGTTCCAATGCTTGATATCCCTTTCTGTGAAGAAACTTTTCCTAATATCCAATCTAAACCTCCCCTGGCACAACTCGAGGCCATTTCCTCTTGTCCTACCACTTGCTATTCAGTAGACCAACACCCTCCATTCTACAACCTCCTTTCAGGTAGTTGCAGACAGCGATAAGGTCTCCCCTCAGCCTCCTTTTCTCCAGGCTGAACAGCCCCAGCTCCTTCAGCTGCTCCTCATAAGACTTGTTCTCCAGACCCTTTACCAGCTTCGTTGCCCTTCTCTGAACTTTTTCCAGCACCTCAATGTCTTTCTTGTAGTGAGGGGTCTAAAACTGAACACAGTATTCGAGGTGATTTGCTGGCAGTAGGACCTTTACAGCATAAGGCCACCCAATCTTTTTGTTCTCTGTATTAGATGAGAGAAAAAAAAGAATCTGACCCTGAGCACCAAGGACAGCAAAAATCTCCTCTAGAGTCAAACAGAACAGCTCTGCAGCTGTGTATCTATTATATTCATTCCAGTGCCTCCCAAGATCTACATTATCCATTCTGCTCATTTTGCAAAATATTACGACCTATCACAACCTTCGATAACGAAGGGTGAACTACAGTGCAATCTTATTACATTAATCCCACACAAGGGGTAGGAAGCAATCCTAAACCACCCATGAACTGGACCACACTGCTGCAAGCAGCTCACAAGCTCCCAGTCCCCAAAAGGGACCTGGCAGCGCTGTACAAGCAGCGTCCTCGGCAATTCTTGCTCTCCATCCCTCCATCCCAAGCTGTCCCCACCTTTTCTTTAGAAGGCAAAGGAGGGTGGGGAATAACCTGGCACAGAAATGCTGCTGCTGCTATCAACAGATTCCTCTTTGTCCTTCCAGTAAACAAACATTTCAGAATTATGCACTTTTGCTTAAGGAGCAAATAAATGGTAAAATAAACGGGTGAGAAGCACAGAGAGGCAGCCAAGCTTCACAAAGCTCTCTAAGAACTCCAAGGCTTGCCAGTAGCTGACCACTGACATCTTACCCTGACAGCAATGAGACAAATTATTGTATTTCCTTTACGTAGGATACTACTCTGGAAGACGGGCCTGAAAGACTTAGAAGGAGGCAACTATGTTCCAACTGGCACCTTAATTTTTGGCTTTATCCACCACAATCTTAAACATCCCAAAGAGATGATTATATTTTTGAGAAAATTAAAACAAAACAAAACACACAACTTTAAAACAACCTCAGAAAAACTCCAACACACAAAAGCACAGTGAACTTTCCTCTGTAAGGACTGGTAACTACAATAACGTACATTGCAAGCACCTTTAATTTCCCAGAAAAAAAATACTCACTAGACTTCTTTCTTGCACATGTTTTAAGTCAGTCTCAAAAGTTATAAATTGAAGTAATGCAGACAATTCAATTGATTTCAAATGAATTACAGCAAGTAATGCTGCAGGAGTCACATAGGGATTTTGTGGCCTTGGAACATTAATACAAATTTAAAAAAAAAAAAAATCAGTTTACAGCCAAATGTGCACAAAACTGCTGCAAATGGTTGGAATGGTTATTTGTAGAGAATTCTCTTGAGAGAGAAGACCAGAAGAGAGGAAAATAAATGCTTCTACTGCAATTCTTCCACATTATGCTTGCTGAAACCTGAGGGATACCTCATCTATTCCTCCCCCCCTACTCCCAGCTCCGCTCGTCTGAGACACGTAGCACAGTCCTCTTAGCAACAGCTTCTGTCAGAAGAACATCCCCTAGAAACTACCTAGATTCTTACCCTACCTTCAAATGAAACATTAAAGCAAAGCCATTAGTAATGAATCAGCATTTTCTACATGAACCATTCACATATAAATCCAAATACACGATTTTTCTGTCGCAGTGTTCCCAATAAGCTTCTATGAAAAACAGATTTCAGTAATCGTTCTTTTGTAATACAAAGAAAAATATATTACATCAGTGAGAGGCAGAGCTGTTTTCCCACTGCTCCTTCATATCAAGTATGGTATCGATTTAATAACCCTCTTTTGCACATTATGGGTGCACATTTTCCTTTTCGGTGCTTCCCATTGCTAAGGACTGTATCTCTGTAGTTCCAATCTCACCTGCACCTCTATTTATTTTATCTTCTGCTTTACTTCATCAAGAACAGATTACACCTGACGTGGCCTAAATAGACAGATTTCTGTACTGCCACACTATTACCACCTATGTCTGAAACACTGAAGAAACAGGCATTAGCAAAGGAAGATGCATTTTTGCTTGTCTGCTCTATATTACTGGATCAAATGCTTGATCTGCAGATAAACATGCATGTGTTCAGACACACACAATTTAAAAGGTTTAAAATAAGAGCCTTATTCTAGAATTAAATCTACTGGGTAAACTAATTTCCTAATAATTTATTGTTCATAAGCAGCTTTCCTAAAAAGCATGTTCTCTGTTTTTAATTACCAGTTCACGCACAAACACGAATCTTCAGCCTTCCATTCTTTTTCTATCCTGCTTTACATTTTTCTACAAATCCTCTAATTTTTTCCTATCACCTCTACAATTAACATTCTATTAAGCAGAAGCTTTCTTCAAGGAAATAAGTAAATAATAGAAATCAATATTAAAAAACATGTTCTATAACATTTATGTATTTCAGATTCACGGCTCTTCAGAGTCACTATGATATTAGCACAGAACACAAACTGTGCTGACAGTACTTCTTGTAATTCAGTGCAAGCCACATGAAACAATGCTGAAGTTTTATAGGAAATTTTCTACAGCTATTTTCAATGTATGTACGCAGAAAACAGACTGTTCCTTCTCCTACTTCGTCAAGAAAGCAGATTTAAACAATTATGCCATATGAATAAGGTTTTAAAAGAAAAAATAAATTGCAAAGAGCTTTTGAATTTCTCCTGTTTCGTAACACCACAAAAGAAGAGAGAGCAATTTTAACCAAAAAGCAAAGTGCAACTTCAAAGAATGCACTAGTACAAGACCACCACTGGGTGCCAGTATTGTTCCATAACAGAAGAACCGTATCTCCTATATTAGCTGTTTTGAAAACCTGGAGTACTCTTAACAGGGTTTCAAAATGTTCTCCCGAATTTCAGTTGTCTAAAGGAATTACACTGCAATGTTACAAATTTTATTGAGGGGCTATCATTAGAACTGTTTTAAAAACGAACAAACAACAACAACAACAAAAAAACCCAACACATATTTTAAAACATTATCATGCTAAATACAAAAAAAAAATCAACTTTTAAAGGTTTCTTCATACCCTATAACCTACATAACAATACTGAGAAGGCAACTGACACTGTTCTTTCCTTCAACTTATTTCACTTAAAGAATAATGTGATATTGTACAAACTACCAGACAAAACACAATGGAACTTAGGGGAGAAAAAGAACAGAGAAGATTTCAGAAAGACTGAAAAGCCCTGCCAAAATCAGGACCAACTGCTCCTTTATCCACAAGGCAAACGTCTGTAAGGAATGACAAATGTAGATTCAGTGGCATATTCGGCAATTTCACTATTAATATTCTCACACCCAGAAAAGCGAAGTTTTTCCTGATGTCTAACCTTGCTGCATTGCCTTCTCTGGACTCCTGTTTTCTCCACATCTATGGAGAAGGGACTGTACCTCCCCTTTTTGCAATCACATCTGAAGACTTACTTCCTACATCTTGCTCTGTATCTTATGCATCTGCTATATCCGCCTCTACGTCTTCTACTTACACTGATGATTATTGCTATTCAAGTATATTTTTGCTCTCCTATCAGTTCTCCAATTTGTTAACATCACTTTGAACTCTCACGCTAAGCACTCACAGCTTTGCATTCCTAAGGAGCTTTATCTTGTGTTTAAGCTTCACACTTCATGCTACATCATCCAGGTGTTTAATAACAGTATCAAATAAAACCTGACCTAGAAGATGCCTTCATGCAGCCTCTGGTTTTGACACTGAACCATTTGTAATCATTCCTCCTGCTACAGTCAAACCAGTTTTACAGTTGCCTTACAGGGACTTAATCTAAACTGCTTCCCTACTTCAGTCCTTAAAAATGCAAAACGAAGATGCTGAAATAACACAATGTACTGTATTATATCACTATTGAAAACTCACTAAGTTTTAAGTGGAGTTACACTAGTAAAAAACCTATTTGCACCATCCAGAAATGACACTCTGAATACTACAGAATTCTAGTGCCAACTAGGTAAGCATTTAGAATAACAGACACGGAGGTACTTAAGCCTACCTTTAAACATATTACCGACACTCCTAAAACTGGCACACAGCCACTACAGCACCTCTGTTGCCTGGGCAGTTAAACTTGCATCCCAGCTACCGAATTATTCCCTCCTGGGAATATCCCACTTCCTTAAGTGCTGTCTCTAACCCAGGTCAGGCTGAAACCCCAGAAAGGAATTCATAAAATATACATTCCCAAGCTCAAGTTCTCACATATTTAGGTGACATCATTTAAGGCCTAAACCTCTCTCAGATGTCTGCGACACTTGACTTTCAATAAAAACACCAGCTAATAAAGCCAACGTATTTTTAGAACAAAACAAGCAAAAAACTGTTTGGGTTTTTTTTTGCATTACATATTAAAAACAGAACGTCTGTCATTACTTTCCCCCCCTTTTTTCAAATGTGGGAAGCAAACACAAGTTAATTATCTGGCAGTAAAATCTATTTTGTCAGTCAAATCATGACCTAAGGAAAGCACAGCAAATGCTCAGACAGAGCAGAGGGGGAAAAAAAAAAAAAAAAAAAAAGAGAGAGAGAGAGAAAAAGAAAAGTCCAGTGTTTTAAATAAGACCAATGCATTAGCTTCTTCCTATGCTACTTCTACCTGAAACATAACCCAGCTTCTCATCCATTTCCAAAAGACAAGGACTATTTTTATACAAAAGCTTGAGTAACCAGTGACAGTTCTAGAATAATTCTTTAGTAAATTTGACATGCAAACAGAAGTATTAGTCTATTATTAGGTTAGCCTGACAGTCCATCATTCTCTCACACACCTCCCTAGACCCACACACCACTCTTCTTTTTAATTACTGGCACATGTATTGGTGTTTTTCTCTCTCCAGCCTCCCTGAAATTATCCTGTTCCAAAAATTAACTATCAAAAGCAAGTTTTCAGCATATTCTTCATCAAAGTCTTCCACAGAGAACATGCATTTTAAGACATTTCAACACTTGTGTTAGTGAGGTGTTTATAGTAGCACATCCCACAGTGTGAGACACAGTGTGACGTATGCTTTTTGCAAGGCTTTTCATCCATAAAATTCCTACTGCTGGGAATGCGATTTTACTTTTTAAAAAACACAAAAAGGTTTAAAACTATATTATGAGACAGGCAGCACATCTTCTACAAGCATTTCGCAACTGAAAAATTCAGAAAAACTTCGTGCTCAAACCAAATATAAAATTTAAAACACTTTTACAGCCACATTACCTATCTCCAACAAGCCCTGAACAAGAGTCAGAAATCCTAGAAACTAGAGAATGTCTCAGTTCTACGAGAGGCTGGTTTTGGGACACCCACCGTTCTTCTCCAAGCAAGCAACTGAGAAAGGGAGGAATGCATGTGGAGAAGCCCCACTTGAACCGACAAGGAACGAGTAGGGAGTGAACCCTTTGAAAGGGCTGCACAGCTGCTGATTTTACTTCCTTTTGCTTTCAAACAAAGCTCAAATTAAACAGCCTTCACTGAACACTGTAACGCTCATCGTTTCATTGGCATCTGTGAACAGCGTAAGAAACCACTGAAGGGCAGGAGAAAAGCTGCAAGTAAAGTTGTGAGATCTGCATGTGGTAGGTTTTAATAAATTACACAGCTGCATTTTTAGGGTATTATCTGTGATATACTTTAAGACTGTATTACCAAGCACTGTGAGTACATGCAAGGTAAGTACCCTCAAGGTTTACTGTGAGTATATGCAAGGTAAGTACCCTCAAAGTTTACATAAGTCAGTCATTTGATTTTTGACCTTAAAACAACTGCAAAAGCTACTGATAAGTACGTTAATAGGTGGTTTACATTCAAAAGTTATCTAAAAACGTATAAATTTTTCATATTTAATATGTCAAAATCTGAAGAACTTGTTAGAAAGTAGAGAATCAAGTGGATTGACAGGATGAAAAATAACAGAATTTTCCCCCAATAAATGATTGCAACCGCCAGCTGCTTAGCATCAGTCTAGAAGGAAATTTTGCCCATCTCGCCCATGACCATATTTCTACTTCTTCAGTCCTTTGTGAACACAAGAGACACAGTGTAACTGTCTCTACTGGAAGCAACCAACTAAGTTCCATAACCCAGAAGTAAATATAAATCACATCAAAATGCAGACCCAGGAATCACTTATTTCAACACCATGTATAGGTAAGACTGGGAGTGTCTGAGTCAAAACTGAGAACTCTATCCTGCTTCTGTGGCTGCATAATGTCTTTTGATTGCTGAAGATTAAAAATGTATATAGCTCTCGCTTAACCGTGTAGATAGTTACATACAGAATCTTATAGAGAGAGAATGAGCTGCTATCAAGTTCAACAGACAAAAGCTCAGGAAAAAATTGTTAATTAAGATACTATTGAAATATTTTTAAACCGTGAGGAATTACTATTTCATTATAAAAATATTTAAAAAAAACCACCACGAACAAAACACATTTCATGTTTCTGTGATTTCCCAGAAAACTTTATTCCACAGCCATTATTAGTGATGGCCTAAGCAAAACAATAAAGGACTAGTGAATTTTATATTTAAAACCCCCAAATTAACAGACATGCTTCGAAGAAAAAAGGGCGGTTAATTATACCAACCAACAACTTCAAAAGAAAGAGTGACTAAAAATACTCCAGAAGATAAGATATTTCAAAGCAGATGCAAGAAATCTGACAGATGACAAGGCTGATAAATGACCGAGAAGCAAAAGGATTGATAAAGAAATAAAGCTATAATATGCAAGCGTTATTTTCTTTTTTCTTTTTTTTTCCTAATTACTTCTAAACTAAATCTCTATAACAGATATTTGGAAGCTTTCCAAATTTAAGTTATTGTTGAAATAAGTATCTAAGCAAGTTTCTCAAACTGATATTACAACATAAAAGGTCTTAGAATAAATACAGCAATGACAACAAAACCCACTGGGACCAGTGAGTATTCACCTAAGAGCCCTACAAGAGAAAATACAAAACTGCTGACATGCTTTAAATCAACACCTCTACCAGAAGAATGGGAAACAGTAAAACATCACACAGTATTTTTAAAAGGAGCAATCACATGAAATCCTAGCAGTTATATAGACCCTTACGAGCACACTCATATAAGCTATAACAGAGACCAGAATTTGTAGGCTCGTGAGAAGCCTGTGAGGTTTTAGGTGAAGACGATACTTCTGGCAGACAGAAGATGTCCTACCCACAGCTATGAGACTTCTCGAAAGATGAAGAAAATGAGCAGAGGGAGTAGGGGGTACAAAGACCTGTTGAAATATCTTTTATAAGATCCTTCACCAAAGGTTCGTAAAGAAACTGAATTGTTAAGGTACAAGAAGAAAGAGAAATACTTTCTCATGTAATGAAACATGGGAAAAGAAGGGTATGAATACAACAGTCCCTCTCCTAGAGGATTAGTTAACAGTGGATGTATTTTATTGCTCTGCACTGTGTACCCAAACATTAAGACAAAGGACTGAATAGCAAGGTTGCAACTGGTGATTATACATAGTTCTAGATGACACCAAAATCCCCAAATCTAAAGCTCATTGACCTCTGTGACCATAGGATAAGACATCAGGTGAATTTCAACATTAATAAAGACAAAGTACTGCATAAGGAGAAGAAAAAAAGTGTAATACAACATGCAGAGTCCTGAGCTCTAATTTAGTTATCATGCATAAAAAATACGTAGTCGTGGTTATTTTCTGGACATTAACCCATGGCTCGACAGCAGTTCAAAACACAGAAAGAATACTAGGATCTGTTTTCAAAGCAAGATACTATTTAAAAAAAAAAAAATATATAAAAAAAAAAAAAAATCAGAATTATCAAGCAACAGTAATTCTGTACATAACTTTTAGCTATAAAAGCTGAAAATTCCAAGTTGTTTAATTTTTAACATGGACTTCCACCACAGGTGGTACAGTGCAGCACAAAAACAGGCTCCCCAGAGTAGTTCCTGAACTTCCAGCCTTGAACATCTTCAAGATACAGCTCAGCAAAGCCACAGTTGACCTGATCTACGGTTCTTCTTGGAGCAAAAGCTTTAATTAAGATAAGTTTCAGGTACGTCTTTCCATCAACCTTTCTTTTATTTCAAGAACTCAATGCAATTCGCAACTGTACTTGAACATTATTTAAAACCAAGCCTATATGTTTGCATAATAAAATATAATCTAAAGTTATGCTGACTTCAGTCACTGCATTTTACTCATGTTTCCATGTTGGGTTTATCGACATATATATACACTTCTCTTTCCACGGTTTTAAATTCAACTGGAATTATGCCACCATTTCACAGAGGATATTGTGAGCCCTTCAGGTCAGTGTTTGGTTGGTTTGTTTTCTTTTGTACCTTGAAGCAAGCACTATTTAGCTTCTATAAATTGATTTGGTAATCGTTTGGCAAATAACATATACGTTTTACATTTAAGTACAAGAGAAATCTAAAATCAGTTGTTAATACTGATAAAGAGAGATAAAGACACCAAATCCCAGTTCAGAATACATCTAATACTCTATGTGGTACATTTTTCATCTTTCTGAGAGCATAAGTGTTGTACTTTGTACTGCTGCCTCAGCAAAGGTTCAAGGCATAGGCCTTCAAATGTTACAATACTTTTACTATTTAATGTCCTAATTTACTAATATTTACAAGACATACAGCAAAGAGTTGGTAGGTATGCGGCTTCTGTGTAACCAAGCTGATTACACGACAGATGACAGAGCTCAGCTTTCCATAAAAAGCCAGACAAGAATTAACCAAGACCAGCTCTGAGCATGCACAACACAACTAATGAAGTGGTAATTTACTGTACAGGAACTTACTACATATTTTCATCAACTAATGACTTGGGAAGGAGTTGAGAATCAATAATGCCTCTAATACTGAAACAGATCTGTAAGAAACTATCACATAGATAAATGCAGGCAATTGAGTCTTTGTGTTACCGATATTGATTTGTTCCTCTCCCCCCCGCTCCCGAATCAGTCACAATTACAAGTTCTAAGTGTTCTACAGCCACTTTTAAGAATCGGAATGTAATTTTGCAATTGATATTCAGAGATTTTATTTGGCTGGATTTTTTTTTAAGGTCGCTTTGCTCAATACCTGGGAGGAACACAGCAATTCATTCCAGTCTACCAACACCTTCAGCCATCCAAAGTTCAGATATCACCACCAGCCCCTAGCTGACTAAATGATAGAAGCCTGCAGTTTGGTGACACAGAGCACTCCTAAAATCACCATCTTTGATGGCTCTAATTGGATGTCAGCACTGAAAAACTTGACCAGACACAAGCTCTTGACCCACAGAAACCATTCTCTTATTCAGACAGATAGAAAAGGCAGGCAGGATTAGAATTAGGATGTGGAGAAAGATGATAGTAAGGCTACCAAGCCATTAAGTATTACCAGCAGTAACCCGATGACATAAAAAAGACTTGATTGGGCATAAAATATAATGAATTTTAAGTCATTATCTTGCTGTCAAATTTGGGGATGCATCTTCATAAGCATATATTAATATTTGTCAATGTAGTTCCAGAATGACTTTGGTTCATTTTTTTTTAAATCAATTTAGTACTGTTTCTTCCTCCTGCACTCAAACTGATGTTACTGCCTTCTAAATTCATGTAATTTTTAATGTTTTCCCAGCTTATAAAATGAAGGTAAATACAGCAATTACAGTGTTTATGCTAATTTACTATTGCAAGGTAGAAAGTGAGGCTGTGATGCTTCTGGCATTCCACTGCATAGAAAAGCTAAGTCTACCATTAGACAACAACCAGTTCTCTGCCAAAACAAAAGAAAACATATAAAAATGAAAAGCACAGCAGCAAAAAGTGAGTTCCATTAATCACACCAAAATTCAGACAAAGAAAAAGCAGCTCCAACATAAACACAAATATGAGTTAATCATCAATCTTTTCCCTCATAAAATAATCATTAAAGTATTTGTTATCGATGAAGTCCATGAACTGTTTCTAGAAATACTTCCTAATCATCAAAATCAATGTTTTAATTTCAATCTTCCAAACCTCAAAGCTAATACAGGGAAAGTAATTGAATTTATCATCAACACTGGGTAAAAAAACTTCCATAAAACATTACGTTTTGAGATTTCACCTTACCAATGACAGCTACAAAGGCAAGGATCTCTGTAAATGCTCTGCTTTCTAGACTGCTCCTCTTTGTTTTGCTCATTTTGTCTTCAAATAGTGACATGATAAGTATATCCATTATTTGTCGACATTTTCAATTAACCCACAAGGATGATGTGTTTCCTCATTTATCTAAAATAACTGAGGCTGTAAGATAAGCATAAATAGCACTTTTAATAGGAGAAGGGTTCATTTCTATTTATTTCCCTTCCCTAATCTTCTTCCTCCCCATGGATCTAAACACTTCTTACTCTCAAAGTGAAGGACTGCAGAAAAAAGTAAGCTGATTTCATGTAACAATATGCAAGAAGGCATGCAAGATATCAAGCTTTATGACCGATATGACAAGACAGCTTTCAAACGGGCAGTTCACAATACTCTCAGAGAAGATCCACAACATAAATATATTTCCTTGAAAGTATACCCTTCTCTATGTTACTGCAGTATCATTACACTCACATATATGGGATTTGTGGTAGCTTATAAATCATATAGTAATTTATCTACTCAAGACTACTTTTATTTTCCATATTGGTCACACATTAATCCTAAAAGCAAAATGAATTTACCCAAATATGCAGAAGTAGGTGTAGAAGTCAGGTGTACATTCCTTGACCATGCCTTGATCATTACTGCTCTTAAACTATTATCAACAGCTACCCTGTTTCCCTGAAAATAAGACAGGGTCTTATAAAATTTTTGCTCCAAAAGATGCTTACTTCTTTATATGTATAGCTGCCTAGACACTATCTAAATTGACTTTTTTATGAACTGTAACTAGGGCTTCTTTTTTGAGTAGGGCTTATATTTCAGCATCCTCAAAAACCCTGAAAAATCATGCTAGGGTTTGTTTTTTTTTTTCAGTGTAGGTCTTATTTTCGAGAAAACAGGGTATGAGAGAAGAGCATATTTTTCAAATATTTGAAATCTTGGATTTCCTAGGCTTCTCTTTTTGAACTAAGCTACCCCAACTCTTTTAGCCTCTCACTAAAAGGTCATGTTGTTATCTAGTTCTCTACTTAGACTTTTTTTTTCCTCTCTTCCCACCCACATACCTTCCACACGATGCTGCACCCAACCTGGACACCAACTCCAGCTAATGCCTTACAGCACTGACCGAGGCGAAAGAACATTTTCAGGTATCTTACAAACACCGTACTTAATTAGCAACCAGAACAGTTGCTTTCTATGCCCTCATTCAGCAGAATGATACTGCATCCTACTCTGTATGGTGTATAATAAAGTATAGAAAATCCTCAAAATATTTTTCTGCAGAACTGCTTCATATGAATCCTTATGATATGCAGGTGACTAATCCTATCTACAGCCACAAAACAATCTGCATTAAACTTTTTGAAATGCATTGCCTTTGTTTCCCTTCCATTCCGCATCCTTTTCAAAGTTCATTTTAAATTCTAAAGACTTGCCGCTGAAGTGCTTGCAACCCTTCAGGTCAGATATTGTCTTGTACTATAAGTAATCTCCCATCTTACAAGCAACTGTGTCTGCTGTATATAAACTACTTTATCTCTTAAGCACCAAAACCAAAAAAGCTTCATTAAAGATAGAAGTACTGCTTTTTCCTTGTCAAAACTTGTCATGCCTGTTTCTTAAATTTCTGTTTGTGGTTGCCTGTCATCCTATGATGTTTGTTTATAAAAACACTGAAAAATTATTAGCCCAAGTGTTTTGGGATTCTCATTTTTACAGGAAACAAAATCTAAAGAAGCGGTAACAATGGCTAAAGCCTGTGAATCTTTTACTATCAGTGTTCTGCTGCTGCTACATCTACGAAAGTGTGAACCATTCAATTTTACATATAGCAAAAGCAGGTTTTTTGGAGGTAATCTTGTTACCCAACTATAGGCCAAAAATTTTAACATAATCCTGGACGGAGATAATCCAGATGAACAGCTCAAACACATAACATGAGAAGGGAGGAGTACTTCATACAATAAGATCCCTACCTTAACCTGTTCCTTGTGATAGTGAGTTTAGAGAAAGAAAGAAAAAAAAAAAATTTAAAAGAGCCACAAAATATTTACCAACTTTTCTCTCAAAAGCTGTGTCCTACTGTTCAAGTTTTGGAGAACACCTGGTCATTTAAACTTTCCCTCTGTGCTAATTGCTAGCGGCTGGACCATTACACTATGTTAAGTGCCAGCATTCAAGCATGGCATCTGAAATTTGACTGATGCCAGCTTACAGTATGCCTTGTGGTGTTTACAATCTTCGTATGACATCCCAGATCACAGGTCACAACACCTTTCACTTAAATGTTGCCAGTTATCACTCACGTCATACGCCAGATGAAAGCGAACAAGACATGAACTGTAACTTGTTCCTGCACATGACACTATTTCAGTGACAGAAACCCTACTGATACTTCCATATTCAATGAGTCACTCATGTGGAATCTTAAGGTGAAAAAAGGATTTACTTTCTACAAGGGTAGTTTCTCACAGACATTGCCTCACAGCAGGGAAGCTTCTCAGCAACAACTGCTAGAGGCATTAATTGCATAGTTTGCATGCACACTAATCCAGGTATAGTATTCCTATAAATACACCAGACTTGTTCCCAAGAGAAAATGTGCACTGATTTGAGATGGGTTATAAAGGTTAACCTACACATGATTTACCATCAGAACTTGAATGCATACTATTCTTGCTTTCTTGCTGCAGGATGGCAGCCAAGTAGCTGCTGGCAGTATCTTACAGAAAAATTTTCGTTGTGACAAATTCGTGTGGCTGCACCAATACAATAGAGAAGAATGAAAATATCCTTCCGAGGAATTAAAAAAAAAAACCAAACAACACCACCAAAACAAAAACTATGCCTATCTATAGTAGTGAAATTCAGGGCAAAGATTATCTGGAACCTCTCAGTGGCAGTCCAAATAATTTCTATGGAGACACGCTAAACTTTGCCATCAAAAGAGCATCTTGCAGGTAGTTCAGGTAGTTCAAGCAGCTACAACCACTTTGAGCTACAAAAGGCAAATCTATTCCTTCCTTCAATTAACAAAGCAGTGTATTTGTGCTATAAAATATCTTATCATTTAAAAACACTTTTGTAAACTTGTTAGGCAATTCAGTACATTTCCCCAATGCCAGTTTCTACAAACTCCCAGGAGATTACTGATTTTTACTGGAAGTACAGGGCTTCACAGCCTTCTTAAAATACATTTGTCAAGCTTTTTATCAAGATGTATGAAACACACTGGTTCTAACCTGTCCTCTTACAGCCCATGAAGACAAATGCTCACTTGTTAGCCCAAGCTGTATTAGAGCAAAGGGCTGTCCCTATTCTCACCCCTACTAAACCAGGAAGGGAATAAATTAAAAGCAAGTTAATTTTCAGCATACTGCAACAGCTTTACGCTGCTGGAGATATGCACCTGTACACTGATGTTTATCTCTTCCTGCTAAGTACAAGATAACATCATGCCACGGCAAAACATTTCAGAATACAATTTCCCAATTGTACATACAGATGCAGCATTCACGAAGATTTATCGGATTCCGAAGGCTGAGATACCCTAAGCATAGATGTATTCACATTTGAGAGGCTCAACATACAGAAAAAAACTTCCTAGACGAAACTAAGCTAACTGTACCACAAAAGGAATTCAAGCACTCAATATGGAAAATTCTCACACACCAAGAAAAACCTTCTTCATAGATGAAATAAAGCACCTCAACATCTCGGGCATGATGCTCAAGGAAAGGGTGCCCCTGTTCCCACCTTTTCCTCCCTCTGTCAACTGGGTGCTAAATTCCCTTTTTTCCACTCAAAGAGACCTGAAGTATACAAGCTTAGCTGCTGATCCAGAAAAACTGTATCCACGTTGATCCGCGTTTACCTTCCATTTTGCTCATTGTTAAAAACTGAAAGGATTCCAAGCCCAAAAGCTTGTTCACTCTTTCCAAATTCATTCTTTCTTCATATAAAGCTTGCTTTGCTTTCTCCTTGGCCCATCATAGCTACAGTAACATTACTAATGTAGAGAAAAAAAAAGAATAGCTTTCAAAGAGTTCACTTGACAGTGATGCATACATTGTAACATTTGTTTTTACATAGATCGTTTCCAAAAAAGATTCTCACAGGACTTTTAAGTGTATCTTACCTTAAATCCTCCTATAACATTGTTTCATCTACACCAGCTGCAGACTACAAATGACCAATGAAACAATAATTAATGGATACTGCAAATAAATTAAGTCACAATGAACAATTAAATTAAGCATGCGGTAAGTTCCTTCGTAGGTTGCAAAAATGTCTTTGGGTTGACAGTAACATGTTGATCCCTCAACTGGAAGCCAACACTACAAACAGCTGATCCCTTCCTATCATTTACAGGATACTGTAACTGCTGCTGAAGAAACTTCAATTTCTTTCTACAGTTCATTCCTCCTGATGAGAAAACACATCTGCAACGGCTACCATTAATACAGATAAAAAAGCAAAGTGTAATATATATATATGTACACATATATGGATGACAACAAAATAGAAGGTTTTAGAGCATTAAAAAAGTAAAAATTAGACAGGCTGAAGGAAAAAACACAGAGGTCCATTCTACTCAGAACTTTCACTGGGATGGATCCAAAACCAGGAGAAACAATTAGACAGCAAAAGGCCCTTACAGTTTGTGACAGCCAGGAAGAAGATCTTTCGGTGACAGTACAGAAGAATAGTCCCCTCCTTAGGAAGGGATGTACAGCAAACTTGATGCCTGAAAATGCAGAGACTGTAAAACCTTAGATATTTCCTAGCAAGAAAACAACACATTTTTGGAAATTTAATTAAAGTCAACTCTTGTCTTTACCCGAGTTCCCCTGGAAATATTCTGCAGTATGGGGAAGAGACACAAATGGGTGTCCCAGCAAAAAACCTCAAATAACTATATTTCTCAGATTCTAATGCTTCTCTGGCATTCTAATACTGCTAACTATAACCTCCAGCTTCATATCCAGTATTCAATATGAAATCAAATTCAGTTTTATACAATTACAGCTGAGAATTCAGAGTATTAGTTGAAAACTACCACAAATCGACAAAAAAAAAAAAATAAAATCTGCTCACTGTTGCGACCTTGCTTCCACCTGTCACAACCCCAATTCAGGTAACAACCCCGAGTTTTGGAATCGCTGTTTTATGTCTCCCCATATAGAGGTTAAAATAGGAACTACACCTTCAAAGTATTTGTCCCAATGTAACACAGATGACTTACGATTTCTCGGGATTTATGAGTTTAAGGTTTTGTAGCATCATTCCTAGCATCATTAGCATTTTCTGAAATAGTTGCAACCACATCAAACTTTTCCTCTACAAACTGTGACAGCATAAATACACCCAGAGGGTTTACCAGTGCAACCACACCTGCTTAATTATAAGTGAAACTTTCACATTTATTTTAAGCTTATATTGTCTTCTATAACTACACGAGAGAAACAAACAAACAAACAAAAAAAATCAAAGACTAAGCAGTGAAAATGAACTGCAATACAGTAACACAAATATTAATTTAAACTCCAATTTACTATTCCTACACATCTGCTACTATTTTAACAGTGTAACATCACTCGTGATAACTCACAGCACAGTGAGCTACAAAAAATTGGGCACCAAGCTATCATACTTTAAGTCAAAACACGCAAGAATTGTATGTTGCATGGGTTTTAGAAATGAGAAAAGCCTATGTTTGAAAAAAAAAAAAAGTTATGTTTTCTTTCTGTATAAACAGCTTTAGTTCTAGAACTTTCCCACTTTAAAAAATAAATTAATTTACTAGCTAATGGTAACGAAATTACACAAAAAATTCAGTTCAGACTGAAGATTTTACTTCCCCAAGGGAGCTGGAGGATTCAAACACCACAAGAATATGCCAAAAATTGAGATATTCCAGTAACAGGGATCTTGAACCCCTTATGTGGTCAATTTAAAAAGCTCTCTATTAAGGTACCTATCTGAGACAGCACCAGCTCCCAGCTCGGGTGCCGGACCAGGCTGCTCTAAGTCGTGTGTCACACCTGCCAGCCCTGAGTCTCAACCAGCATCAGACACCTGCCCACCCAGGTAACATCCCAGAGCCCCCATGGGACTCAGCTCCCAGGGCAGCTGCGCTCTGTGCCTGCAACTACGGCAAAGCTGCTGCCACAGCTGCCAGCCATAGAAGAGCCATTACGACATTTCTCTACCTCACGAAAGCACTGAAGGGATAATTGAATTTGAGGTAGGAATCACTCAGAGACAAAAAGTGGATTTTTTAAAATTATTCTTGTTTGCTGTTTTTTTTTTTTTACGAGCAAATTTGGAGTCTTCCTAACCAACAACTAAACGTATGAAGCAATGTGGTTATTATACCTCACGTTCAGAAATACTGCAAAGATCACACACACACAAATACATTCCTTCCACCGTTATCTTCCTCCACAGAAAATGCACAAGAAAAAGCATGTTTATTTTATATTCAGTGATTTATTACATCTGTTGCTACAATTAAAGGCACAATTAAAAAGCAAAAAAATAATTAATATTGTCTAACATGGGAAAATAAAAAAAAAAAATCACTAGACTGTATTATACATCCATCTTAACTACGCCTAAACAACCTAGAAAACAAATACTCCTTTAAAAATGGCTCAGGTGAAAAGGAACATTTCCTGAACTACCACTGACCTTCTGAACTGGGCCTACAGAACCAAAAGGTGAAGCAAACAGCAGTAACTCATCCGGACCTCCAGAGCCTCAAAAGCACGCGGCAAGGGCTGACTTACACTTAAATAAATAAATAAATGCATACATAAATATCCACAGCTAGAAACAGAAAGAAGTAATCCACGACAGTTCTGATGAGATGCAGTGACCCTCACTGCAGAGGATAAGCTAGATATTTGAATCTGAAGGAGTCACTCTCTGCTCCATTTGTAATCACCATAGCAATTTATCTTTCTTATCTTGGACATCTAGCTTAGAAAGAGATGAATGGCCTTCTGGAAGTAATTATTTCTGTAAGTTTAATGGAGACTTAAGAGTAACTAGCTCAACACAAGCATCTACATTTTAGACAAGTAAATTTGGACAGAGAATTAAACTTGTGTCTTCTGCTGGAGCATAACTCCTGGACTACACGTTCACGACAACAAGCATCAAGACAGGAGCTATACCTTCCAAAGCATAGGCTAAGATTTACCCAATATTTGAATGCAACTGCAGAACAGCTTTTCAGTATGCCAGAAAACAACATAAAGCTTCTAGAAAACAAGCAGAATCATAACACTAGGGAAAAGAGAATTCTCTCCTCAGAAATAACAATTAAAAGTAGGTATATACATAATCAAAATCTTCTGAGAATCAAAAGAAAGTCCCTAGTTTCCCAAGCATCGACAAAAAAGTCCTTCTTTGGAGGAACTACACTTGTGCTTCCTACTCTTTTCTCTAACAGGAAGACAGAAACAGCTACTACAGATCAAATCTTGTAGAGGACTTGCCCAAGAAGTTAATGAATCATTTTACCGTCCTCCACCGATGACTGAACTTGTTGGCTCACGAAAATGATATAGATTGATCCGGATGATTTCACAGGAACTGCTACTTCAAACACTGTTACTTTTACACCTACAGTACCAATGGCTGCTCAATAGATTGCAGAAGCGAGACAGTGCTAAGTCAGGACAGCTGAATGACGTCCCTTCTGGAAACAGCCACTTCCCAGCACACACAGCACCCCAGCTCCCACAGCTATAGCTGTAAACTGCTTGCATAGTCCAGTCCAGGATATTTTACCACCGGAAAGTAAAAGATGTTAAAGAAACTCGTGACAAGCAAATAACGCACATAATTGTAATACCTCTGAGCATCTGCTACTGCGTGCCTGTTTTCAGAAAAAATTGCTATTATTTTTTCACTGAAGAGACACCAGCCTAAATTTCTATTTTGTGTAAATCAAATTGGCCACAGGTGGTATGTAGCAAATTAACAGTAGCAATAATGCAAAATCTTACAGGCTCTGCTTCATCCTACGACCACCACAAAAAAAAAAAAAAAAAACAAAAAACAAAAAAACACAACACCACACACACACACCACCTCTTTCATCTTGCACTTCTTCTCATAACTTTCTCAAATTGATTTTATAACGATATTTTCACAGGTGGATAGAAAATTCAGGAATAGAAAAATAAAGTTCTCAATAACTTATCCAACGGGATATATTGAAAAATCTACAGATTGCTTTCAAAATCTATGTATTATTATACAAAAGCTATATTAAAGACATATTAAGGTTTCAAAGACAATAAAAAGAGAGAAAATGCAACCATTAAAGGTCAACCTGGGGTTTCATAAGCAGTCTTCTTATGTGTATTTACATGCACCACTTCAGGTACAGGCAAAAACATAATACGTAGTCATTCTTATCTTCAATAGCTACTGTTTGCAGTTCACACTAAATATAATATTACTGCACCATTACGATTTTTTTCTGTTGTTATTGTTGCTAGGATATGGTCATCAGAGAACCCAAATGAACAATATGAAAAAAATTAAACCTGCCTTTTAGGGCTTCTGTAAGGTGAGATGACATTACCCTTCTTACACAATATGGAATTAATTGCAGTTAGGTTTTAGATAAACGTATCAAAAAGACCAGCATTAACTTTAAATGCCCTGCTTGAAACAACTATACTTTTCTGTCTGAGCAGCTACCATTTTCATGCGAGTTTAGAGGCGTGCACGGAATGTACGATAGTCGGAAGGTCGGCACTTTCAAAAATCCCGACTCCAGCTTTCCTCACCGCTCTGCTTCCATCCCTACTGCAAATATTCCCACCCTTTCACTTCTCTGCCTTCTGTAGCTGATGCAAAGCAGTCTTCTCCCAGTCACTGTCCAAACACAAGCAGATCGTCAGCAAAGTGTTACAAAGAGACTTAATAACATCTACAGAGAGGCAGGTAAAGAGTACTTTGCTAAGTGTACTCAGATAAAGCAACTTGGCATCTGGCTTGCCATTTTTCTACTCTGGCAGCACGTATTCTACTAATGTTATGACTTCAGATACACATACTACAAAATTTCCTCATAACCTTAAAGGTTCAGAAATATTTTTGATATACTAAAGCTCTTTAATTCACACTAAACACAGGAAAGTATTTTGATATAATCAACTACGAGATTAAATAGAAGGCATTTATTTCCCTTTCCCCCTCTCTATATGCCACTGACAAGCTGTAAATGCCTAACTAAACAACTTAGTGAGGGCTTCTGTCTTGCTGTACACTCAGACTATGCTTACCCTTTATGAACAACTATTTATTTTGCCTTTAGGGATTTAAGGATTTAGCCAATGTCTGCTCAAATAAAAAAAATTAAAAAATAAATGTTCCTCATATGAGCACTTTCACATTCCTCTCCACAAACATGAATGCCCTCACCTCTTTGACATTACTGACAACCCTTAGAAAGATAAGGAATCACTGCCTGCACTTGGCAAGACTATTATGCTATTTACTACTGAGAAGTTAAGAGAAGTTAATGACCTGACAACAGAAAATTTGGCTTTCAGGAAGAGTGGTCAAACAGCCATATAACTTATAGTGCTGATCTCATCAAGTTGCTTTGTCCATACAAATTTGATCAACAACTCCCATTTTACTCACACTTTCTCCTGAACCAGGCATCATTTTGGTCTTCCACAGCCTGTACAAACCCTTTACTATGCATTCTGCCTAACTTCACATGTGCCACCAGACACCTGTATCTCCTCTGAAGTTCGATTGATGAATAGATATAATTCACGATCTCCATGCTAACAACTGCAATCACCTCACAATAACCTGTACAACAACATGCATATCACAAAGTATTCTTCAGATTAATTAGTTGACACATTCTGTTCTTAAGTCCGAATTAATTGAACTCCAGCTCCATTTTCTAGAGGCAACATGACAGTGTATCTCAAAACTTTATGTACAAACATTATGTACAAGCGTATTCATAGCTCCACCTATGTTTACCAGTGAGGTGAGACAGGATGATCAGTGAGCAAGCCATAGGGTGTAGAGGGGGGATGTATGGGGATTAAGACTTGAGGTGTTCAGTTCCAGCCATCAGCAGCATTTACACACTGACCAAAAAAATTTCTTTAAACCGCTCAAATGACTGAAAACTGCAAGCTTCAGCATGAAGAAATGCAGAGGACCCAGACAAAAAGCATGGCAAAAGTGAAATATAAGGATGAAGAACAAAGCGAGGAAAAACAACAAAATAAGTAAACTTGCCTCTGCTTTTTTTTCTAATATCATTTCAAGTGAGACCACTCAGTTTCACGCAGTCTGATGTTCTTTCAGCAGCATTCACAAAGGATATCCAGAAAGAACAGAGCAACATGAAGTCCGTCTTTAATGTCATAAACAGGTAACTAGTATGACAGCCATTTTGTCACATAAATTGCAAGGTTTTTTTGCTTTTGTTGTTTTGTTTGTGTCGGTTCATTCTTTTTTCCTCTCTCTTCTTGCTTTTTTGTTATTTGACTGGAGTTAGTACGTTAGCAAATGTGGAAACACGGTAACAAGAGAACAGGAGACCCGTGTTCTTGTCATCTATTCAGTGTATTGCAGATTAATCAAAACATAGCATTACCTGCAATTCTGTCATCCTTCATTAGTACCACCCCACACCCCCCCAGCTACTTCAGATTCTGTTTTCCTTAGAAGTTTCACAGAGAGTTAAATTCCAGTCTACTTCCATCTGAAGTATCAAAAGTTCTACACCTTAGTACACACCTGTTCTTTAATCTCTGCCAAGTAAGGGAGGAGGTGGTAGCGAGCAAAATTCATGTGTTAGGATAAATAGAGAAGTTAAACATACAACTTTTGCTTTCTGATTCCCATGGAGAAGAGACCAACACGGCTAACTCAGAGTTTAGGACAAATCATGGTGCCTCATCATAGAGTGGGGAAAAAGTAAAATTTGCAAAGCCACGCTTAGGACCACTGTCTTCCTTATTTTGAAGACATTGGCTCAAATCAAGACAAGACACACTAAAACGCCCGATTTCTATGAAGAGAACCTCCTTCAAAAATTTTTCTCTTGTGCTTTTCAGGATAATTATCTGCCAATAACTGTATATGCCCTATAAAGTAAAATATAAGAGAACATCCCTCTTAGCCTTTTTTATTTTGGACAATTTCTGATAAAATTTTTTCTGCACCTGTCGAAATTTTATCAGCCTCACAAATCTTTCAAGACAGGTTGGAAGGGACCATTTCCTGAATGATGAGCTTAGTTTCTGCTTCTGAAAACATTAAGGGATTAAAAACACCTTACCGCAGCTGCACATTTTCCTACCAAAGAATAACTGCAGTGGATAATCATACAACAAATAACACTGTGTGCAAGAATTCGAATTCGAATCATAGCACTGCATGAATATTAGCACCTCTCCACAGTTCCAGTGTTAGGTATCTGAGTCTTTGTTGACTGTTAAAAGTTTCTCCAAATGTTAAAATACACACAGAGATAAAGGGAAAAAAAAAAAACCACACCACAGATTGTCTCACTAAGCCTAATGCTAATGGATAATTTGCCTGATATACTGAGGCAACTCTAAAAGAAGTTTGATCATTCATAAAAGGTGGAATGGCATCAAAGAAGAAAGACTGTTTCACCACAGTGTATATTAAGGCTTCACAGATAAAGCACTCTCCCTCAAGAGGCAGAACACATGGCTGAAATGCCCAGGACCTGAGCCGGTACCCATTTCACTTATACTGAAACACTCTGGCTGCTGAACTAACCAGCACGAGGAAGAGACAGACACTTGCCAAATTTCTCCTTCCTCCTTTTGTATTCAATACTTGCAAATAGCAAACACTTCTCAGATTGAATAGATAAACCATTTCACATGAAGTCTAGTTTCTTAAATTTTTTTTAGCAAATAAATAAAAAAAAAATTTAAACGCAGTTTAATTCAATTACCCTTAGAAAACCATGATTCTCTATTATGCAGTCTTTCTGGCAGCCCGGTCACCCCAACGAATTCTAATCATGCAGGCCAACTTCAGTCAAATTTGACAGAGAAACCAGGTCTCAGAGACACCGAGTTCCCTCAAGTTTCACAGAAATCAGCTGCCGGGTAGAAGCAAGACATATAAATTAGCAGTTCCATTGTGGAAAAGGGAAACAGAACTTGGCTCTCATCCATTCCGAGCTGCAGCAATCAACTGGTCAATTGAAGCACTCGCCCAGCTCCAAACCAGCCATAACACATGGTGGTGCTTGCCAAACTGAGAGGGACGTGAGAGGAACCCAAATGTGTTCCAGGGTAGGACGGATCCCAAGAAGGAAAAAGAGGCATGAGAGTACACAGGCGCGAGAGAGCACCAAGGGCACTGCAGCAGACGGTCACAGGAGCCCAAGGGGAAAGTTTACAATGCTGAGTTTAGTTTTAGGAGTGGAGGGCACAAGCCTGAAGATAACCACACTTTTCAGATTTCCATAGCTCTCAAAAGCCTGTTTTCAGCTTGTTTTTCATTTCGTCAACAGAGCCAAGCAATCACACAATGCTATGGCTCAAAAGCAAACTACTTACTTTTTTAATGCAAGTTAAAGTCTATGCCCTAATATTCCAGTTAAAAAACATCAAGTGTGTGTCACAACATTTAGGAAGTAATATTAAGCTAAACCCTACAAAGTGAAATATACTTCTGCATTCCATAGAAAAATCGAACTCACAGTACACAATAGGGTCAGGACTCCAATGGATGCAGGCAGGCAAGCAAGGACAAGCAGAGATAAGACACCTCAAGAAATAATCATCTCTCAGCTGAGCAGCAGTAACTGATGACACTCTTCATCTGCCAGGTAGTAACACAGGCATATCGTCTTCACAGAGAGAGATGGTATGATAAAACTAAACCTTTTTATTCTGCATGTTTAATGACATAGGAACACACCCACATCCAGCCACCAAGTCTCAACAGAAGCCTGTGCAAGTCAAACCTGACCTCTTGTAGCTGCAAATGACTGTTCACACTCTTACGCTCACTCTTCTACTCAAACTCACAAGTACCTGAGGGGCTAAAAGGCACCACCCAAAGGCCACATACCTCTGGTTTCAAAACTTGCATTTAATTTATCATGCATTATATTCAGCTTAATAAGCTGTTATTTAACTTTTCGGGAAGGGACGGAGAGAGTTGAATAATACCATATCTGCATCATGTCACATTTTCCCAGTCATTTGGCACTTTCCTTTACGATGACAGAGACTGAATGATACATTATCTACGAGGTATCTCACTTCATCTTCCTTTTGCTCCTTGTCCTCACCAGTTCACTTCCTTTCAGGATCCTGCATCTTCACTTTGCCCTTCTTTACTTGACAGTAAGAAAGCAGGTCAAACATACAGAACACCTTTCTTTTGACGATTAGCTACACAGAACAGGCTTCTTCACCATGAAAAGGACTGACAGATTTAACATATATATCACTGCAAGTGATGTTGAAGAGATAAAAATGGATTGGTTATTCCCTGTCTCTTAATTAGCACCTGGGAAATTCACCAAACATAGGAACAGGGTGCTTCATACAGTATATGAAGTTGTTATTCACTGATTTTTTTTTCGCTAAAATTTTACGTAGGTTCAGAAAACAACTGCACAGATACATGCAGAAGAAATTAACCATAAGTGTATTTAATATAACAGAAAGAAAAGGTCCAGCTAAGGAAATTGCTGAAAAAAACAAGATAAAAGCTGGGAAAACATGCTGAGACATCATCTCTACATATTTGTCACACTCTCAGGCTTCTTTGCAGACATCAGTTATTGAACTTGATTAGAGACACCATACTGGGACATAAACTTTGATCGACACAGCAAAGGACAGTGCAAGATCATCCACTGTAGAGACTGAGCAAGGAAAGATGTGCATGGCGAATGGAATTACTTAGGTCTCTTGGATCTACAGCAAAGTTAACTCAAAATACCACTTCCATATAAAATGAAGAGATCTTTCACCTTCCATGTTAGACTCCAGTTCATAAAATTTGAGAAAAAAGAAGTTAAAATAGCAGCCAGACCAAAACCGGCATTCTAGTAATGGTTCATATTAGGTGGTTACTTTCTATATATCACATTCTCTATAATCAAGTAGTACATTACAGGTTTTTTTCCACCATCAGCATAGCTTGTGCTAGCATAAGTAAGTCAAAATTATATCAACATAATGACTTCACAGTTTAAAAGAGCCACACAATTTTTCATCAATAAAAATATAATGGAACTGATTTTCATTTTTTCTTTTAGGATGCAGGGGATGACACACTAGTAAAAACTGAACCATGTAAGAAGCACCACCATAGCAGTTCCTTGGCCAAAAGGAGCATCACAGAGCTCAAAGATAAGCGCCGAGCCATTCCCCTTGCAACCGCTGAGGCTGGAAGGTGGCTGGACAGAAAGCAGCTCTGGGGGTTCGTGGTGGAGAACAATTTGAACTCAAATGAGTGTGTCCATACAGCGGTAAAAACTAAAAACACACTGGGCTGCATTTGCAAGACTGTAGCCAGCAAATCAAGAGACATGATTATTCCTCTTTGGAGTTAGCCCTGCTTTGACCAAGGGATGGGACTAGGATCACCTCTCCAGAGGTTATCCAAGCTATCTTTTTTTTTTTTTTAATGTTATTTTGAGTTTCTCAAAACAAAGCAAATCCTAGGTTCTTTATAACACATAAATACCAAAAAAATCCTTTCTCAAAGGAACATTTTGTGCATTTTTCCAGTAAGGATACTTAAAAGTTGGCCTATTAAGACTGGAATACAAAACACACAATATTCATACATAAGTATCAAAAGGCTATATTTTTAGTAGACTAATTTTGATCATTTTTCATCACCTAATTTAGCTTATCAACTGCACTCATGAAGGAGACTAATAATATTTCTCAACTCCAGCTTTATTACCACACAGAAATGACACTGAATCACAAAACTACAAAATGAAACTTGGAAACAATATTAATTGGTATTTTGTTATTAAAGCATATCTTCCACATCAGTGTCAAAGACCTGGACTACTTCTACTTCAAGACACTTCATATTAATTTCAGAAATAATAGAAGCTTAACATGCCCAGTGTCTGCTGACTCACAAAGCAAGTTGCTAAGCAAATGCTTTCAATATTTAAACCAGAATTTTATCACCAACACAAAGTCCCCAAGAATATCTGCTATAGCGGGTACTGTTCTTACAGAATTGGTTCTAGTGTTCTAACTAAAAAAATATAACTTTTGAAGACAGTCCATGCACATTCCTCCTTCCTACATATCCACATTGACCAAAAACAAAAAAATAAGTTACAACCTGCTCAAAAGACAAGGATGAAAGATGAGTACTCATTACTGAAACAAAGTAGTATATGTTATAACCGAAAATGCTGAGCTGAAAATAATTTCTTTTACAGCTGTGGTCATCAATGCTTAAAATACACACACCTCTATTACAGCAACATTGCTAAGTTTGGAACTGAAATGTAAACTAAGAAAACAGAAGAGACAGTGAGTAATGAAATTATTAGAAAGACGTTTCCTCTTCCCTTCTCTTCCCCATTCCCACACTTAGAGAAAACCACCCCCTGGTAAACCCTTAGCAACACTGTCCAAGGAAACCTGTTTCCATCTTAAGTACAGAATCCTTTTTCCTAAGTGTCCAAGATCATAATGAGCATCAATCATGAATTTCTCTGATAAGTGATTTCCTCCAGGTTAGCCAATCCTTCTGTTGTGGTTTAACCTCAGTCCACAGCCAAGCACCACACGGCCACTCACTCATCTCCCAGTGGGATGAGGGACACAAGTGGAAGAGTGAGAAAATTCATGGGTTGAGATAAAGACAGTTTAATCAGTAAAGAAAAGCTGCACACACAAGCAAAACAAAATAAAGAATTCATTCACTGCTTCCCATTGGCAGGTCGGAGTTCAGCCATCTCCAGGACATCAGGGCTCCATCACATGTAACGGTTACTTGGGAAGACAAAATGCCATAAAAAACAAACATCCCCCCCTTCCTCCTTCTTCTCCCAGCTTTCTATGCTGAGCATAATGTCATACGGCATGGAATATCCCTTTGGTCACTTGGGGTCAGCTGTCCTGGCTGTGTTTTCTCCCAATATCTTGCAGACCCTCAGCCTACTCGCTGGTGAGGTGGTATGAGAAGCAGAAAGGGTCTCTGTGTAAGCCCCGCTCAGCAATCAATAAAACATTCCTGTATTATCAACACTATTTTCATCACAAACCCAAAAGATAGCCCAATACTAGCTCCTACGAAGAAAATTAACCCTACCCCAGCCAAAACCAGCACACCTTCAAAAGGAAATACTGCAACAGATGCAAGAAAAGTTTCAGGCCAATTTGATAGTGAGAGAAATCATCAGCCATTACAAAATAATAAACTAACAATTGTTACATACTTTATTTAATGACACAGAGATGGTTTGAAATCATTAAAAGTTAAAATTGTTTTTGAAGATGTAGCATATAAACAAATGCAAACTGCTTTAGCTTACAATATTAAGTATACACATTGATGCATCCACTTCACTACTATGATTTTCATAGTTAGAAACAAACGAATTTGATATTATTTTGTATCAAAAATAGATAAAACATTTCAGATAGCACTTAAGTGAAAAGTTGCAGAGGAATTTGGCAAGTACTTGCCAGAAGGCAGAACTCCAAGATGTTTCTTAGACTAGCTGAATGGTAATTTTCAATTCTATCAATAATTATGTTTATTACACAGATGTATATGTATGTTACATCTGAATTAACATAACCCTGAATAAGTTTTTAAAACCAAGACTCATGACTCTGCTCATTAAACACTCTCTTTTGAAAGAAAAGCAGCTTGATGGATCATATTTTTTTACATAAGGGTCCTCTCAGCATTCCTGGGCAGCTCAACACTTCAACACAAAATATGCTTCATTCAGAAATCACTATTCTGCAGCCAGAACCAGACCTCTAGAAATCAGCCACCTTCTCTATATCTCCTTCACTGACTTTTTTCCCCCTCCCATTCTCCTCCATATAACAGTTAAATGAAAACCTTAGCACTTGCAAATACTCTCAATTATAACACAGAAAGTGTTCTAAGAAATTAAGAAATATAATGCTTTATTAGTGTTACCATTCTAAAAGTAATTCAGAATTCAACATGTCTGTTTTGTATCTAAAATTGTCTTAGATACAGTATCACAGTTTAACAAATAAAAAAGGTACGTACTTTAACCTCCTAGTAAACTTAACTGCCCTGATGCTTTTTAAAGTCTCCCCCACTCCCACTGTACAATGACCCTAACAGTAACTATGGTAACATGAACCAAAAGAAATAGATTTAGATGTTCTTCCATAATAAATGGTAATTTCTGTTCTTATTGTTTTATCAAGGAATACTACATAACAAGATGATCTAGCTGTTGAAAATCGTATTTTCCCCATTCAGTATACTGCCATCAATATCAGAGCTAAGTAAGTGATTTCATATCTTCACAGAACTGGAAAACAATGTTATTAATGCACTTGGTAGAGGTCCTGGATAGCATACACTTTTAGCCCATGCTTTATATGGTATATCCCGATTCACATCTCTGTAAGTATTTAAATATTGCAATAACAACACACTGTATCTTACAACAGGAAAAGAATATAACAGAGTGAAACTTCAGCAGATTGAAAAAAAATGTTAACATGAGTCTCTACAGCTACTTAATAGAAAAGATTTAGCGATAAGTACACACACCGTTATCCCGCAGTAATAGCTGCGATGCAAAAATGTCAAGCTTTTCCAGGTAACACACAGAGATGTGCCCAAGATAACCTCACTAACTCCCAACTTCGATAAGATAAGTTTGCAGCAAGTTGCACTGCTGTAATACAGCAGATGCTAGAAACAGCCCCTGCAGTCAGAAAGCACTGGACAAGAGCTCTTGCATGCTTTGCTCCTTAAGATTTGTTACTCCACAATTCATAACAGGCCAGAACAATTCAACATACAACAATGACAACAATGAGGGTTTTCTTTCCTCATCTAATGAAATTCCTTTTTTTTTTTTTTGCTCATATACAAGTTGTGAATACTGTTTCTCACCCACATTTCCCCAATAAAAGGTTGGCAGCCACTCTAAAGCGTTAAACTGAACACAAATATTCTAAGGCTGGGGCCATGCCAAAGAGACAGCTGCCACGCCACTGAGAGTATCTTGAAGCTGTCTGAACACACATGGCTTTTTCTCCTCTGGCTTTCCTCAACAGCTCTGTTTCAGACAAGACACAGCACAAGAAGTTCCTAGCCATTCCTGGAGCACTATGAGACAAACGACAGGAAAGAAAGAAAAAAACAGCCTTGACCACGCTCCCCAGACAGCACCCTCTGACAAAGAAGCAATTTCAGCAGTCTGTCTGTTCTCTAACTCAAAGTCTTCACTTGCTGTCAGTTAATGCCATCACTCCCGTTTCTAATACCTATGCTACATTTCTCAAAGTGAAAGGCTCAAAAAGATGCCAATGCAAGAACGTCCATCATGCTTTAATTACAACTGTTACAAACATTATTTAAACCTGTAACTTTCTTTTTCCTTAAACGTGCAAAGTAGCTCTCTCAAAGGTTGTACATCAGTCTTAGAGCTGTCCAGTCGTCTTAAATTCTCACACGTCACAATTATGCATTACATTAAGTACATAAAATGTCATTAGAAACATGCAAATGTGATTCATCCCCCAGAAAGCCTTCCCTTCTTTCTGTTAGCTGTATTAGAATTATTGTTATTGGAATTAAATACCTGCCTTTTTCTCTAAAGAAGTAGAAAATGCACTAGCCCTGAAACTATCAACAATACGCACAGTTTGGAGAATCAGTCTTAAATTTATTTTAATTATATTCTTATGACTAAGACAAACTAAGTAACCTATAAAAAAATGAACCAATGTACTGGATAGCTAAAAGCCAATGTTTCTAAGAGTAATTCTACCTAATTAAAGCTTCAGGACAGCTTCATACTTCTACATATTCCTACATGTATCATTTACATTAAGCTGTATTTTATCTAACAGTAACACTTAAGTAAAATATGCACACGTCAAAACCTACTGAATATCTCAGTTTGTTACCAGTATCAACGACAATAGTACCTCACTCTTCCATAGGGTAGTCCATTTGGCTTTGTTGGAAAAGGCAAATAATAATCAAGCATGCTGCTATTCCATCCTGCCCAAGTGTTTCTCTCAAATACCTACCAAAATCACATTTTTACATGCTCTGCTTATAGTACGCTTAGAAAAAAAAATTGTGGGATGGAAAAGGAAAGCTAGCCCAAAGTGGTCAATCACAACTGTGTAACAAGCTCCACCCACTCACAATGTTTAGGTGATGATATCAATTAGTTTACCAACAGACAAACTGATAGAAAATATGAAACTCGGCAGACCTCTCCCATCTCACAGATAATGTGCACTGTTCAATACCGGGTCAGTCAAATAGCATGGTGACAAAAAGAGGCAGAAAGAAGGAATCTACTGCATCACTGAGTCAAACATATTAAACAACACTTGTCCTAATGAAGTACTTGCATTTCAAAAAGGTGCCAAAGCCTATGTATTATAAGTAAATAAGTTTTCAAACAAGACTCGGTACATTCAAAATCTCCAAGGACTCCAAAAAGGAGACTAGCTATGGAAAGACTACACACTCCTACAAAACTCATCGATTGGAGAGAATCAACGTGAGACACACTATACCAAGAAAACTCAGGCCACTGAAAAGCCGGGTGTTAAAAAAAGGTCTGTAACAATTTAAAGGACCTTCAGCTTTAGATGTGTTGCAAGTAGCCTAAGCTTTTTTTCCTTTCAGACATGTTAATCCCCTACGTCCTTCCATCTCCTTATTTTAGCTATCCTTCTTTGCACCCTTTAAACCACTAATTATAGCACTAAATCAGTTTCTTGTAAAAGTTGGGATGATTCCATCTGATTCCACTGATTTCTTACCATCTAGCATCTTCTCTAAAAAAAAATAGTATCTGTATTACTTTCTTGAGCTTGTTTCCCTTAACAGAAGGTAAAATACTGGACCTTTTCTGCTCCTCTAGAGTGAAAATGACAAAGAATTGCAGGTTCTAGCTACCCATTATTCATGATCCAGCAAGAATACAAAAGGATCAGATCAGCCAGTTAGGCATACAACTGAACAAGCAAAAAATGCAGCCATGCATCTTTTTGCTTTGTACTGGCACTTCGAGATTTCATGGTACCAACCAAACTTCTCAATATAATATTAATCACAAGAAGGAGTGTGAAGAACTACTTTGCCAAATTCCTGGCACACTCTTTGAAAGCAGTGTTAGATTCATCCCTGTGAGCACCTCCCTGACTTTCCAGGCATGTACCTGCTTTTGCTTTAGAGACTGGTTCACATCACATGACCAGCCATAAAAAGAACAAGTTTGAACAGACCAATTTTAAATCTAAAGTTATCCAGTATGCAGCACACTACTTCCTGAAATACCTAAAATTCAGTTTAAAATAGTCTGGTATACACTATATAGTTTTCACTTACGAAGTATATAAAACCAAAATTACATTGATACAAGGGTTTTCTCACAGATTGCTAAGTACCACTCTTTTGTTTCCAAACAACTAGTACAATTCCAATTCCTCTTAATCTCTGGAAATTTTCACAGTTGGAACATTGTCTACATAATCTTGAAAATACGTAAAGTTTTAGAAGACCAGATATTTTTTTCCACAGACTTCCTATAGGCATTTCCATGCAATTAATTCCCAAGCTCTGCAAAGATCTAGGACACTGAAGAGGTCCTGGCTTTTCATATTCTCTTGTGAAATGCCACCTCGGAGACTTCCAAAACAAACAAAAAATTGTGTTGCACCTCAGTGAGAGGTGTTCTGTAAACTAAAAGAGGGGAGATTCAGGCTTGACATGAGGAAGAATTTTTTATTTACAATGAGGAGGGTGAAACACTGGCACAGGCTGCCCAGAGAGGTGGTAGATGCCTCATCCCTGGAGACATTCAAGGTCAGGCTGGACAGAGCTCTGAGCAACCTGATCTAGCTGAAGATGTCCCTGCTCATTGCAGGGAGGTTGGACTAGATGACCTTTGTAGGTTCCTTCCAACCCAAGCTATTCTATGATTCATTGTTTACACAAGAAGAATTTATTCTGCAGTCCTTCTGGACTGCACTTCAAGTAAGAAAGGTGGATTCAATAACTCAGGTTCCATTAAGGTCTATATTTAACTGGAGCACTGGAAAATTGGTTCCAAAATTCATGAATGTAACTATAATAATAAAAAAGGCCACTCTCTCTGCCCTTTCACCTTCCTCCTCATAAGTGTCTGGTAATTAAATTAAAAGTTAACACAGAACTTTTGTTCCAAGACAGAATATTTTTTTCACTGTAACATAACACTAACACACCTTATCTCTAAAGTCAGAGCCAGTATCTGATTCCAAAGCACAGTGTAGTGTGCAACGAAAAGAACTGGCCTCAAAAAAATGCATACTTTGGAAGACAGCTGCAAGGGCATATCTTCAGAAAAACTACAATTCTGCCCACAAACTCTAAGGGCCTTTTAGCCATTTTCATGAAATGCCACGATCAAGGAAAAAAAAACAAAACAAAACAAAACAAAACACCACCACACACCACACCTCAGCAATTAGCTACCACTGTTCCATTTAGTAGGTAGGGTAACTTCAACTTTCCAGGCATTTTTACAACAGATTATTTTCTAACAACATCTATTTTGAAAAAAATATATATTATTACTATACCATATTAACCGTATCATATTCCTGCTTTACTTGAAAAATAACTTGACTTTGTATTCAGAATTATAAGAAATAAAAATTGCAAAAACTCACATAAATGAGTGTCTACATTAACCCTTCTTACCTTCACAGATTTACAAAACTTATAGTAAAACTCAATCAGTACAGGCAGTATCTTACAAGCTAGCAGATTCGCAACTATGGAAGAACAACGATTTCTTACTTGGTTTGAAACACCAAGTGGCGCTTCTGCAGTTTAAATGGGGACACATTTTAACATATAAACTCAGCTTCATTATTTTACTAGAAAACATACCATTTTGACATGAGGTGACAGCAACAGTGGTAACTAATTTGGTACAGAACATTATTTAATCACCAGTGTAGTAAAGCATAGCCAGAAATATACTACATCAAATACCACTGAAGGCTTACTCATACATGTGTTAAATAACTTTAAAATCTACTATTAATACGAGAAAAGTCATAAGCATAAGAGCAACAGCAAAACGGCTACAAGCACAGACACCTAGGTTATTATATTTTTTTTAAGTGCATGAACACTTAGCGAAACAAGATTCCTGATTCGTTATTTATTTTTCCACTCCACCTCATGTTCCTCAGAAGTATATGCATTCATTTCCTCATCTTTCATACCACCCTTCCCAATGCAACTCGGTCAAGGCATAATTCCAGTGCACCTGATAATGAGCCCACTACTTGCCTGAGCATCTTTCAGTCTCTGTCTTTGGCTCACACCCTGCAATATTGCAAGAACAACAAGTGTTTTTAGCTATTTAAGAGTATTTGCCCACAAGGAGAGAGCCAGACACTGCGCAAAGACAGATTGTTTCAGAGGCACCTCCTATTTGTACCGCCAAAACCTGAAAGCCATTTACCAATGGCAATCATTTAACTAAGTAGTAAAACAACTAAGAATTGAAAACTGTGATAAAATTTTGAACAGGCAATAAAAAGCAAGAAAAGAAAACTACAAAAATAAAAATTACTTTCATGGAAAGCTTTCTCCTTTACAGAAGGGAATAAGTATAGAAGTAGAGGGAAGGTGAGTTTCAAGTTACAGTCAAAACATCCTTTCAAATAAACTAGTATTATGAGAAGTAGCATAGTTACTATTCAGTTCACTGGTAGGAAGCATCACAGGATTCTGAAATCCAGAAGCACTTAGAACAGTATTTTTGAAAGACACAATACATTTATCAAAGAAGCAGGCCTAAAGACACTAATTTTCTCTAGTTAGTTAGTATTATCAGGAAGTAACGCTGTAAAAGCTAGGTTAACAAAGTATAACCAGCTGGTCAAAAATAGGTGATTATCCCGCTGCATTTAGTTTTGGTGAGGCCTTATCTTGAATACCGTGTGCAGTTCTGGGCCCCACAATTTAAGAAGGATGTGAAGGTGCTTGAATGCACCCAGAGGAGGAAGGCAACAAAGCTGGTGAAAAGGCTGGCAGGAATGTCCCATGAGGAGCAACCAAGGATTCTGGGTTTGTCTAGTTTGGAGAAGAGGTGGCTGAGGGACCCTCATTGCTCTCTACAGTTTCCTGAGAAGGGGAAGTGGAGAGGGAGGTGCTGATCTCTTCTCCCTGGTATCTAGTGATAGGATGCGTGGGAATGGCTCAAAGCTGTGTCGGGGGGGTTTAGACTGGACATTAGGAAGCATTTGTTTACCAAGAAGGTGGTCAAACACCTGAACAGGCTTCCTAGAGAGGTGGTTGACACTCTAAGCCTGTCAGTGTTTAAGAGGCACTCAGACAACGTCCTTAGTAATATGCTTAACTTGGTCAGCCCTGAGTTGGTCAGGCAATTGGACTAGATCATAGTTGTAGGTCCCTTCCAACTGAAATAACCTATTCTATGCTAAACAATATGACATTCGTTTTAATATTTTATTACTTAGCCATACATAAAATAACAATCCAGAAGAAGGACTAAGATAGCCAGCTGAATAGAAATATCCCTGAGATGCCACTGGAAATAACTATGCTTCTCGCAATTTGAGCAATTTTTCTCAATTTCAACCAAAGTCAGTTGCTTTGTGTTTTGCTAGTTAGCACTGACCTTTTGTTTTGGTGAAAGACTGGTAAACAGTTAAGGAAAAAAAAAGGCTAAAAAAAGCTAACAACAACAAAAATCAACTTCTGGTCTAAACACCTCTAGGCTCCCAAGTGAGATGCAGAGTTTGCATAACTCATTGAAACACACTGTTCCAAAACAGATGTGGTGTGCCCAACGACTAGGACCGACTAGAAAACACAAACACCCGGGTTCAAGACTCACATGAGTATTTACCCCACTTCAACTCCACTTTTTGCACCTTATCTTCCTTGCTGAAAGGCTGCGCAGTGTAACGAAGAACAATAAAACTATCGGCAAGCTCCAGGCCACCTGGCATTTGCTATCGCCGACACCCAGCCGAGACAGGCCTCGGGGAAAGGCAGCCAGGGGCAGCGGGCAGGCCGCACCGCAGCCTCGCCGGCCCCGGGGAGGCTCAGGGCCCCGGCGGCAGCCGCTTCGCCCCGGGGTGGGCGGCCCGGGGAGCGCCCCGCTCCGCAGGGCCACCAAGGGGGGGCCGAGAGCTGCTCCCCCGCGACTTGCACAAGCCGCTCCAGCCACAGGCCCCAAACGCACAGGGGGGGCGGCACCCCCTTCCCGCGGGCACCGCGACGGGCTCCAAGCCGGAGCTCGGGCGGGGGTGTGCCCTCACCGTTGAGCGCTTCAAAAACGGGAGAACCCCCCCCAAACCCCACACCGCTGCTCGGGGCTACTCGCAAAGATGCACTTGCCCCCGGCCCGCTCCCCCAGGGGTGGCGGGCGGTCTCCGGCGAGGCCTGGCGGCCCGGCCCCGGCGGCGGGACAGGCCGCGGTGCAGCCGAGGACGCCCCCACTTACCAGCCCGACTCGCAGAGCGCCGCCCTCGTCCTGTCGGCCATGGCGCCTCCTGCCGCCGCTCACCCACAGAACTTGGGGCCACCGGGGCGGGGCGGCGGGGCCGGGACGGCCGGGCGCTGCGGGGAGCTCCGGCGCTCGGAGGAGGGACGCGAGGCCCACTCGTTCCCCCCGCCCCTCGGCCCTCTCCGGGCGCAGGGCCCGGCCAGCTCTCCGGCGGGGGAGGGAGGGGAAGGGAGAGGAACGGAGCCGAGGGAAGGAAGGGGCGGAGGCGGCGCAGGGAGAGACGAACAAAGCCCGCGACCAACTGCTACGGGGATGAGGGAGGCGGCGGGGGAGGGCGTCCCGCCGCCTGCCTGGAAGCTGCTGCCGCCATGGCGGAGAAGGGAAGGAGTGAGGGCAAAGGAGGAGGCGCCGCAGGGCTGGGAGGCGGCGGAGCGGGGGCCCTGCTTTGCCGGCTGCCTGCGGCCCCCGGGCTGTCCCAGGCCGGCCCCGCTGCGGCGGTCTCACACGGCGCTCTAGCGGGTCTCTGCCTCTTCGTAGTAGCGTGAAGAGATAAGAAAGAGGGGCAGGCGCTGACCTCTTCTCTTTAGCGACCAATGGCAGGAAGATGTGCCAAGGGAGGTTTAGGATGGACATTAGGAGAAGGTTCTTCACCCAGAGGATGGTGGACACTGGAACAGGCTCCCCAGGGAGGTGTCACAGCCCCAAGGCTGACAGTGTTCTAGAAGAGACTGGACAACACCCTCAGACACATGGTGGGATGTCTGAGTAAGGGGTTGTCATATGCAGGGACAGGAGTTGGGCTCGATGGTCCTTGTGAGTTCATTCCAGCTCAGGACACTCTATGATTTGAAACATATTTGATCTATAAATTATGCTAGGGGTAACAACATTGTGTAGGAAAAGAGCCTCCTCTGTGCCCTCAAAATGGCTATTGTGGATGACAAGGGGGGGTTTTAACAATTAGAGTGACAAGACATAAAAGGCTGTTCCTATGTTTCTTTAACATCTTTATGATTATTTTTTTTAATGCTTTTCTCTAAAATGCTGAGCACTGACATGGATACTGAGTTTTGTGATCTGCCTTTTTAACAGGAATTATACTTCAAAGGAGTGGCACTGTTTCATTATTGCTGTTGTAGGTGCCTGGTTACCTCAGGTGTCAGTAATGGATGGCAGGAGTGCTGTCCTCCCGCTCCATCTGTGCTGCTGCAGGCAGAGAAACTGCCAGAAGAGTAATGTGAGCAGATCAAGAGTTAAGTAAACGCCTACCTGAGCCTTGGCGCTCCGGGCTTCTGCCTGTAGGTGAGGGCAGCTGCCTTCCAGAAAACACTGACGATTCACATCAGTCAGGTCTGGCTTCTTCCGTAATCCACCAGTGCCACATGTTAATTCTCTTTTACTGCACCAAGCTTTCAAAACTTAGCTACCCGCTATGTTTGTCTATTAAAGACACACTTTTCTTCATGGGTCATTGTCATCCTCGGGATGTTTAGGTTTTCACGCAGCACCTTCAAAACAGCTTCTAGTTGTTTTTTGGCTTTTTGGGTTTTGATCCACCTGAACACCTGTCTTTGCTGTACTGAGTGGAAATTGCTCGGAAGTTTTACACACAACAACCTGTGACTTCTGCTGTGCTGGTTGGCAGTATTCACCTTTTTTCTTTTCCTGTTCATTCGTTGCATTCTCTTTTGTATCACATGGATTATATACTCTAGGACAAAGGTTTTGTCACCAGTGCATATGGTGTCATGCGTGGCTGCTGTTTTTCAACAAGTTACACATCTGGTTTTTTAAATTGGTAATTATAAAACGTTTGATATAGAAGAAGGAAACAAAACCTATATTGTTCAGATTAATCTGGGCAATCTTGTATGTTATACGTATAATAACCTTTGAAGCTTTTCTGATCTGGAGTCTTAACAGAAAGAATATACTCTAGCTCTAAAATAATAAATTTCCACTTAAAATAGAAGACTGATATATGTGATCTCTGCTAGCAAAATCCAATAACAAGTATCACACTCAGGGAAGTTTTAATCTTTGTGCTGGTCATTTAAAAATAATAGCAGAGGGAGCTTTATTAACTGGGAAAGTGCAAAACCACATTTTTTTTATGCAAGCTCATAGAGAGCAATTGCCAGAGTCATCTACACGGAGTTCAGTAAACTGAGCCAGCCTAGCCAGCCATATAGTTCATAGGCTGAATAACCATATGACTTGTTTGGGCTTTCAGAGGTTGTGCAGTCCCATATCATGACAAGACTCCAGATATATCTGAGCTCCCAAAGGAATAATGTCAAGGAGAACTAACATAAGAGCCCTGGAATAGGTCTACTGTATGTCTGTATCAAAGAAGCTCTTAGCTTGCTGCTGAGGAATACCCTGGAGTAAAGCAGAAGAGCCACGCTGAAATGTTAGTGGCTGAGTCACACCTTTGTTACACACTGAACAACCGTAGCAGCGGCTGACATCGAAAAGCACCAGCAGACAGGTGGAAGTGAAGTGCCAGTTCAGACACTTATACAAAAGAAACGGGAATAAAAACACTTTGCATTTGGAATCTGGCCTGGTTGTGCATTAGATTATCAATAAAAGGTTGTAAACGTTATTGTAACTCAAAAAGAGGTACCTGTAGAGCCAATTAGCAAGGGATAGAATACGACCTAGGAGAAGATAAAGAGAATTACGGACTTTATGAGTTACCTCATGTTAGTTTAAGACTAGAGCTTTCGCTCACTTAAATCTTCATTGAAATCACCAGGCAATTATACCAACAATTTACATCAGCATATGACTAGCTGTTGCACCTCTTGGCACAAAACACCACCTATAAAGAAAATGTAGTATCCAGCACTATCCTTCTTAAAGGTCTGTAAGCATCTGTTCTAACAAATTCATTATATGCAACCTGAGAGATAGATACATATATACACACATACACATCATTTTGTACATGAGAAGTCCCCATTAGTACATGTTTATCTGCTCACGGATGGCCCTGCCTGATCTTTGCTCTTTCTAGTTGCTGTTAGCTGTGCTGCAGTGAGGTAAATAATTAGCACCACTGTAAAACAGAAGGTGATACAATGCCTGCCAGGCAGAAGAAAGCTACAAATTAGAGAGATAGGACCCTCTGTGCCAACTGTTCAAAATAAAACATTATTACAGCACATCTCCATATCCATCACCTTTAGAATAAATGACATTGCTGAATCTACTGAGCATCAGAGTACCTGGGGTTAGACTCCAGCACATCTACAAGGGGCTCTGTGCCTCCATAACTTCCTCTGAAAAATGCATGTTACTCAAGATGAATCAGTACATCACTGCTCGCAAAATTCACATGGACTCCTTCTGTCCAAACTATAGTCTAGTTGGATATACTTCACTGAAGTTGAAAGGCTCATTCTAATTTCTCTTCCCAAGCATCTGTTTCAGTGTTACCCGTGGAAAAGTGTGAGGTTAAAAACAAGGTCTGTGAGGAACAACTAACACTACTAAGCTTCATATATAGCTTCAGAATAATTTGTGATACAAAATCACTTTTGGTAATACCTTTGAAAGATGTCAATACCAGCCAAAAAAAAAGTAATTTTCAGTCATCGTGATGGTTTGCACCTCCATGCTTGGTTGACAGTCCTATTTAAAAACGCTACATGCGTAAATCAGCTATGCTAGATTTTTAAAAATGCCTCAACCAGTTATTCTACAAATGACACTGAGAAGTCTCATGCAGCAGGAAGGGCTGGCTGTATCTCGAGGGACAGCAAGCCAGGAGTGGGGTGCAGCAACGCAGCAGGCAGGAACAGTAACCTCACCATAAGGAGCCAGGATGCAAAGTGGTAAGTCCTGGTGAGAATCGGGGCCAGAGACAGTGGCCAGGGTCAAACACGACCCAGTGATCACTCAGCACGGCCCCTGGGACAAGACAGGTCTGAGCACAGCCAGGAAGGCAGGTCTGAGCCCAGGTCAGGATGGAGGAGGTATAAGCCCCTACACAGACATAGCTGTGATGTAGCCCAGGCAAGGGCTGGCACTACGGCCACTGCTTAAATGTTGCTTGCATGGGAAAGGAGAGGCAGGGCCTCACTTTTATCTTCTTCACAAAAAAACTGACCATGCACTTGGCCAGCTAAGCTCATTGACATAGCAAACTGCCCTCCTAGAAGCAGGAGGTGCTCCAGGCCCTGAGAACAAGATGGTTCTCCTGGTTTATTAATGTGTGAACAGGTCTGATGAGCAACATACTCATTTAGTCACAATTTGTCTCTGAAGATGAGTTTCTCAGTGTTTTAAGCAGAAACAGGTTTCTGAATCATCCAAAATCAGGGCATGAGGTTTAACAACTTGCTGTGGTACATCTTCTACAACGGATTTCAGCTTTCAAGGAAAACTGGAGGATTATCTGTATTGATCTGCTCCTTCAAAGAAATAAATGTATCTAGTACTTTAAATCTTCAAGGTGCTATGCATGGAACTATTTGCATTTTAATAAGATCTTCCTAAGTCAATATGATTGTTTCATTAAGTTTTAGTTCAATTTAATTTACATTTTATGTATTATATATGTTCAAGGCATGGCATGGCTATTTAGAAAGTTAGAGGGGGTAAATGGAGAAAGATTGCTTAATATGTCATCTTAAGCATGCTAACTGCAAATATGCAACTATGTCCAATAATATAGCTGAAGACCAAGGTAAGAAGTAAGGACCGCTCATCTGTGTTGTGCTTTGCTACTAAGCCATATTAAACTATGCAGTACAACTAGTTTTTCTATTACATTCAGATTATTAACCAACAAAATTTAAAGTGTTACTACTTAATGCTCTGTGACTATCACTTTGCTCACATCTCTTGTATTTATCTCCCTTATTTATTCAAAATGCAAGAGGCTGAGAGCAGAAATGGAATTTAGGGGCAGCAACTAGCTCCTCTTGTTTATTTTAGCAAAGAATAACTAGATCCTGTGATGTCTTCACAAAATCCACAACCTGTACACTGTGTCATCCAGTGACTGAGGGAGGCAGCCCCTCCCATGGAGTACCAGGTAATGACAGCCACATAAATATGTAGCTAAAATACAGTTGCTGACCGCTGCCCGTGGGTCCTGGGACAACTTAATCTACAACAAAGAGGTTATTTACACAATGCTCTGTAATTGCAAGTATCTAAACTGTTTGGTTTACTTGAGCACCTCCATTAGGGCACTGGTGAAGCAGAGAGCAGATAGAACTAGCGCACAGGACAAGACAGCAAAAGCCAATTTTTGCAGCAGGCCTACAGGTTCCAACCTGTGGCTTGATTCATCCTTGTTGCCCTGATCTCCTTCCAACTCCAGCCCCAATCCTCTTGGTGCAGAAGTGGGCTCACAGACCTGCGGAGCTGAAACTTAAAGGAGGTGGAGGGTGGACATCCATGCAGCAGCAAAGACGCAGGAGTTATTGGTGTGTTAGTAACCACAGAAGTGCCTGAGAATGGCCACACAGGAAAATTAGGGCTTCTCCTCCCCAGAAAGGTGACGGGATCAGCAGCCCAACTGAAGTGCATCTACACCAATGCATGCAGCGTGAGCAACAAACAAGAGGAGCTGGAAGCCTTGTACAGCAGAAAAAAATATTATATAGTTGCAGTCACAGAAACATGGTGAGATGACTCACACAACTGGAGTGCTGCAATGGATGGCTGTAATCTCTTCAGAAGGGACAGGCAAGCAAGGAGAGGTGGTGGGGCAGCCCTGTATGTTAGGGAGAGTTTTGAATGTCTGGAGCTTAATGATGGTGACAACAGGGTTGAGTGTGTATGAATAAGAATCAGAGGGAAGGATAGCAAGGGAGATATCATGGTGGCATTGTGTTAAGAGGGTTAATTCAGCAGAAGTTAAGCCCCCTCTAGTTCTAGCTTGTCCTCAGTGTATGCCTTAAGGGCTAGGTGTGGTTGGGCTGAAACCTTGAGTGTTGCCCTATTACATCAAATAACCTCAAGTCAGCACTCTAAGTCCAATCGCCCTCAACAGCCGGTCCGGCGTAATGTTGAATTTGCACAATTTATGGATTTGCTGATAGTACAGGGCAGTCGTGACCATTGAATTTACAGGCTGGCACAGGTTCCCAAATAGTAAAGTGTTTACCATAAGTCTGAGCACATTCAGTGAGAAATACTCAAAACTAGATCCACGAATAATGAGGTTTATTAAAGCAAGAGGTGCAAGTTCTTTTAGATTGCCGTTGATAAAATACACTGTCTGCAAAAACACACTTTAGTTGCAAAATACACTTCAGCTGCAAAAACACACATTTCAAGAAATAAGTATTGGTACCAAATATATATAAATTCTAAGATGACTATATAGCGCTACTAATGTGATTACAAATACAAGCTTGAAGTCTAAGTGTCCTGGGGAAATCCTTGGTATAATCAAGTGCGCAAATCTTGCTTAAAAGAATCCCTTTGGGTGACAAAGACAGGCTCAGCCCATTGACTGGTCCCAGAAGTCTATTATGCTGTTCCCTTGACTTCTCAGTGATGGTGTCTTCCCCAACTTTCCCCTATTGTTAGGGTATCTTATACTATTTTCTATGTTTAGGTGGAGATTGAGTGACTCAATCATACACACCTCTGTTATTGACTGGTGTAGAAACTCTCGCTTCTATATTTAAGGTAAAAACTTAACTGAGCATGCTTGAAAGTAAATAGTGGGTATGTGGCAGGCGGGTATCCTTCTGAGACGGAGGTGTGTTTTGGTATTATAATGAGATTATCATGAACAAAGTTCATCCACCAGACAAACTTCTGGCTCAGTAACTACCATTTTGAATGGAATTAAACATTTATCCTTTTTAATTGACAGCAGCTATACCTTATCTTTTTTAATTGGCATCAGCTATGCCATTTGATTCCTGTACCTGCCTTTTTACACAGGGCTTGACCGCGGTGTCTTCACACCACTCCACTCCCTCGTAATTCTTAGCTGCCACCACACCGGGCTTCCCTTATGCGTGACCATCCAAGAATGCAGTCCAGGTGGAGGGAGGTGAAACCATACAAAGCAGATTCCTTCCCTTCTGCACAGCTGCCTTATATGCTGAAGGTGTGAATATAACTTTATTCTCAATAAGTGTATCCTTGATAATTAGTTTCAATAATTTGCCCCCTCAGTAATTATTGCAAAGGCAGGAATCTTGTTATAGATCACCCAACCAGGATTAAGAGGTAGATGAAATGTTCTATAAGCAGCTGGGTGAAGCCTCACAATTGCTAGACCTTGTTCTTGTGGACAGCTTCAGCTTACTAGGCGGCTGCTGGAAATAAAACACAGCAGAGAGGAAACAGTCCAGGAGGTTCATGGAGTGTGTGGATGACAACTTCCTCACACAGCTGGTCTGTGAACCAACTAGGCAGGGCACCCCACTGGACCTGTATTTGTGGACACAGAAGGACTTGTGGGAGATGTGATGGTTCGAGGCCATTCTGAGCACACTGGTGCACCCTCAGTGAGTTTGCAGACAGCACCAAGTTGGGTGGGAGTGTTGATCTGCTGGAGGGTAGGAAGGTTCTACAGAAGGATCCAGACTGGCTGGATCAATGAGCTGGATCAATGAGCTGAGGCCAGTTGTATGAGGTTCAACAAGGCCAAGTGCCGGGTCCTGCATTTGAGTCACAACAACCCCATGCAGCGCTACAGTCTCGGGGAAGAGTGACTGGAAAGCTGTCTGTGGAAAAAGGATCTGGAGGTATTGGTTGTCAGCTGGCTGAACATGAGCCAGCAGTGTGCCCAGGTGGCCAAGAAGGCCAACAGCGTCCTGGCTTGTATCAGGAATAGTGTGGCTAGCAGAACTAGAGAAGTGATTGTGCCACTGTACTCAGCACTGGTGAGTTCCCACCTTGAATACTGTGTTCAGTTTTGGGCCCCTCACTACAAGAAAGACATTGAGGTGCTGGAGAAAGTTCAGAGAAGTGCAATGAATCTGGTGAGGGGCCTGGAGCACAAGTCTTACGAAGAGCAGCTAAGGGAACTGGGGCTGTTTAGCTTGGAGAAAAGGAGGCTGAGGGGAGACTTTATTGGTGTCTACAACTACTTGAAAGGAGGTTGTAGCGTGGAGGGTGTTGGTCTCTTTTCCCAAGTAACAAGTGATAGGACAAGAGGAAATGGCCTCAAGTTGTGCCAGAGGAGGTTTAGATCGAATATTAAGAAACATTGCTTCATGGAAAGGGTTGTCAGGCATTGGAACAGGCTGCCCAGGGTAGTGCTATAGTCACCATCCCTAGAGGTGTTTAAAAGATGTTTAGATGTGGTGGCTAGGAACATGGTTTAGTGGTGGACTTGGCAGTGCTGGGTTAACAATTGGACTTGGTGATCTTAAAGGTTTTTTCTACCCAAAATAATTCCATGATTCTATGAATGTAATCTCACATATTTGTGATGCTGGTGGGTTTCCTCAAGGGCCAGCAGAAGGGCTTATGTTTTTCAGTGATTCTGGAACAGCTCTACCTACTGCTCCTCTGGACACTGAATTAGTAAATAGCCAGGGAGCAGAGGATCAAACGACATATGGCTTTTCAGACTGCCACCAGGCTGCAGTAAACATCCCAGCCCTGAACAGCTGTGCCTCATCTCTAACAAGATTACTTTTAAGATACTGATGTTTTCTGGACTGGATGGAAATCTTCAAATAAGCATGCTGTGTCAGGGCTGTGAGTGCACCAGGAGGCTTTGCAGCCTCTGCCCCCCTCCTCGGAATTTGGGTGCCTGTGCCCCAGTCCATCTCTGATGTGATGCAGCTGTAGCCTTGGATCAGGCTGTTGGGGAAAGTGCTGTGTAAGAAGGAGCTATGGAAAACCTCCTGGGGCTCTCCTGCCCTTTGTTTGGGAACTGTGCTGAAGCTCAGGCCTCCATCCCTGAGACTTGCCTGAGGTATGCCTGAGGCATGCCTGTGCCTGGCCATGTGCCTTGCGGATCCTGAACCACTGACTTGACTAGCTGGCTTGACCTTGCACCTGTTTCATCACTGGAGACATGCCAAGTAATCTTGACTAGTGGGCTGACCCTGCTCACCAGCATGGTACCTGCTCAGGCGCTCTGGGATTGTGTCCACCTGGGCGGGAGCATTGTCCTACCTGCCCTGCTGTCTTCCCTTGTGGGGCAGCCTGTGCTTGCTGCTTCCTGAGAGCTCCTACCCCAGAGCTATGAATGTGGTCTATTACATCAAGAAATTAGTGTCCCATTGGCAGTCTGTTCATGTCTGAAATCGATATACATGTTGTCACTGAACAAAACTCAATAACAATGGAGACACTGCTAAAGGCCAACTACTATCCATACAGTCACTCGATGTACAAGACAGCAACAGTACCTTAAAATAGAAGGAGAGCAGGTAAGGAATGTCTGGTCCTCTCTGCAGATTTCTGCTTCTCTCACGCTTCCCCTGCCTTTCAAATTGAACTCGACATAGTTTATCTCCGTGAAATTAAGGTTGATACTAATGGACACTGCTGGGCAGAACTGCTCGTGAAGGGCTGCATGGTGAAATCATGGCATATATATGGAGTAGTTGAGCTAGGAAAGCACTTGGAAAGTCTTCCAAGATGTGCTAAAGTTCTTGCAGGATAGGCATTGTGCAAATAGGTGACTCACACAGTGTCAGGTAGCTCTCAGGGTGACATTAAATGCCTGAAGCGTGGGCATGTGTGGAACACCTTAGAGTTGCCTGTCCAGCCCCACCGATGTCCCTGTTAAAGTGGAGCCCGTTCCTCCACAATAGGGCAGCAACACCCCAAACATTGCCAATCATGGAAGTCCATAGATCAACCCATCAGAGCAACTCAGGCATAGACACCATCATCCTGTATAGTACACAAACAGAATATGACCTTAACTATAAACATAGATTAGATTCGATAGCACAGCTGTGCAACAAAGCAGTGTCTACCTATTATGCAGCAATATACATGGCTTTGTAGTAAATCTGTGTATTGGTTTTGTTATTATTACTATTAACAGCCATAAAGTTTTAATTTTATATATCCACGATGCCAGAAGACATCATATTTATATGAACAGTTTGGGGTGTAAATAATCCAGCAATCCATGCCAGCACTTGACTTGATTGCAAGGTCGGAGAAAAAGACTGAATAAATAATATTGTTTCCTCATGGAAATCTACAAAGATTATTTTAGGATCATAAAAGATTCACGCTGTGGTTTTCCACAAGTGCTGTTGTATGTTTGTGCTTGAGGAAAAGCAAATTATTGGAAATCTATGGCAGGCTCTAGCTAAGCAGTTGACTTTCTATCCATGATTGAATGCACACTAAGCAGGCAAGTATGTGTTTGTGTTATTTCCTGGCAGTGAAAATATACTGTGTCACGCTTCTTTCCTATTCAGACGTGGAAGCTTTTGCCTACCACTGCTTTTCCCCTGTAGTCTGCAGGCCCAAACCAGTGCAGCTTGGAAAACTGGCTAAATTTCTTAAGAACTTTCAAGAAGCAGCAAAACCAACACTTGAAATAATCAAATGCTATAACTGGGCATGCTATTTGCTGATCTTCACTTACAAATTATTCAGTTCCTATCTCTCCTGGGTTTATTTATGTATCTTTTCTGCCTCTGTTGATTTTAGTTGTTATTCTGTCCTTAGTGCTCCTTGTTTCCTGCCTGTTAGCAAAACACAAGAAACCAAAAGAATGTGAAGGAATCGGCAGATCTTCATAGTAGGTTTTTAGTCTTCTTTCAGTAGAGAATTAGGCCCCATATTCTGAGTAGCTGCAGAACTATGATGGGAATTACAGAATTATAGAATCATCCTTAAAGCAGCCTTACATATTTTAAGTTATTAAAACCAAAATATTCTTTTTCCAACGATGTGTTCCAGCTAACTTTTAGGTTAAATTCTGCCGTTCTCAAAGATGAAGAATGAGAAGAAACAGAAATGTTAGAGCCCTAAGCAACTTCTCATTATTTGCAAATACACACTTTGAACTTCCCTGGCTTGGATATTTATCCTGAGTGCCTAAGATATTTCAAATATAGTTCATACAACAACAGGGCATAAGAACAAAGGGAAGAGCTTCAGAGACCAAAAAAGCTGCATAGCCCCTAATCCACAAGTGGGCTCCCATTGCCACAGTTGTTTTAAAAGCTGTAATTCCTTTAATTCAGTACAAAAGCATAAGCTCACTTTCTCCATAGCCCATTAAAACCTCCTGATTCAGTTCAGAAGCAAATATATACACTAATTCAGCAACTACTCTATGCAGAATCCAACAGTTGATGGCCTGGGGGACACAAAGACCATCCAGAAAGCACAGAGCTGTCTGGCAAATTAGTGAACCATTGAGAACTGGCACTCACCATGAAAAATTAGCAAAATGGGGAAAAAAGAGAAATGCGAGATCAGAAGAAAAAGTTCTAGAGGAAGACAATGAAAAAATTGAGACAATAAAGAAAAGTTTGCAACAACTGAGCCACATCCAAAGCAACAATTTGGGCTACCTGTGTTGACTGGCATTCAGACCAGTAAAATAAGATGCAATGAATGAAAATAATTTCTTGTCACGAAACAATAATACATCAAGTAATGCTGCTAGTAAGCAAACCAAAGTAAACACAACATATAAATACACAGAGAGGTCATTAAGGACTCCTATTTTTCTTCTCATACAAATTGCCTTTTGGCATGAGGGGTGAATACAGATTTTGTAAGTTTTTTTTTTCCCCCTTTCTGGCCACAGAATCAGAGATAATCATTACTCTGTTGCACCCTCTATAAAATTCACTGTGGAATTCCTTTAACCATGTTTACATATGGTTATGCTTGTGGGGCTACCATGTGAACCAGGCACCCAAGTGAAAAAAGGCAAGCTGGAGAGAAGAGGGGGCAAGGGTTTTACTTTAAAGTAGATCTCTTTCCTGATCTGATTCATCTTACAGTACTGCACCATTTGTGTTGACATAGGGGTAGAAATTAATTAAGTCAGCACTGATGCTGGAGACAGTATATCATCAGATCATTGCCACTCTGGAAAGAAACAAACCCATTATTTGCAGAGCAGTGTAGCTGCAAATTAGAGGTGTGAGGAGAACACACAACCGAGGGGCATATGAAAGGCAAATGTGAGAGGGACAGAAAAAGCATATGGAAAACAACAGACAGATGGAGAAAATAGGGATAATACGTGGTAGCAACACCTTGGCCAGCTCACTGACCATTTTATATAGAGCCTAATTAAAACTCTCAAGTTTTGCTGGGTTTGTCTTGTTTTCAGATTTTCTGCAATTACTGCTCTAAGACTCAGGTTTACGTCAACAGATACACAGGCATGGACTAACACACTTTTACTGCTAAAAATGAAACAGTTGTTTTCCATCAAAGCACAAAAAAAGCAAAGCAGCAGAGCAGAATCTACCAGCGATTTGTTATCTATTTCAGTGCTCACAACCACGTCCGCTTAGCCTTATAAAAAGGGTGGCCTGCTGTTAACAAATATTGCCTGAAGCAAAACACTAAACAATCTAAAAGAACCTTTTATACCTATTTTACATATCTATTTCCAAACATTTCCTAACAGCTCCAGTTAATGCATTAAGGTGCCCAATCCCTACTGCCTGCACAAATCAGTCTTTCACGCTGACGCCAGCAGTATTACCATGGTTACGTGATTAGAGTGGCTTAACCTGGCAGGTGGCTTAGCACAATGCCTGGTACCGAAACAATCCTAGCACACAGTCTATACTTTTCCATCAAACAAATTAGTGTATTGCATGCTCTGTCGTCCAGATCATGGTAGGGTGGGAGAGTTTTTTTGATTGTGTCTTTTTTCATTTTGTTTAGCCTTTTTTTCTGGGCAAAAATGCTGTGCTTGGTTTTTTTTTAACCACTTATCAGTTGCAAAATCGCTACCAAAAAAAAAAAAAGAAAAATGAAGGAAAAAAAATCCAACAGTTTCTTCCAGTCATGTTTTCATAGATCTAAAAATCTTAGTTATAATAACAACAACAACAACAAAGCCTTCCATAAAAGTTATAACTGCATTTAAGGCTGGACTTAAAATCTGGGAAAATCCCATACCCCCATACCAGCTGGAGTCTGGCCAGCTTTTACTTGTTTGAGAGGATTCTTTGAAAGATGTAAAGCTCTGTAAAAGCTCCATATTATTATTTTTTAACTGGTGGTTTCAAAGGTAAGTTCCGGAAGCTTTACAGATTCAGCTGTAAAAAGTTGTGGTTGACAATGGCAGAATTACCCCATCACGGAATGAAAATATTTGGCTACCAGACCAAATCATTCACACACAAATTGCAAAATGTTCCATAGAACTTAAAGAAACATGCCTGCGTGAGAGGCCAACGAATCAGAGGATCATAGAAATAAAAGTGAAATGGACAGACCAAACTTGGCATTTAAGTAAAGTACTGCTAGCAGTTTTTCGGATGGAAGCTACCAGCCATTGCAAATCACAAACTAATACAAAGCCTTAATACCCCAGATGGTATAATTTTAGCTTTAATTCTAAAGTTATTATAATAATTATTATTATTATAATATATGTGCTAGATGCAAAAACCCTTTTTTGTTCCCTCCTGTTTAGTGGGGTACAATCCTAAACAGCAAAGAGAGAACTTTGTTTCTTAACACTTTCACACTGTTTTCCAAGAGGCATTTTCTGATCTGAATATACAACAATATAGTAACTCAAATATAAATACTGAAGGCATGAAGACACCCTGGAGTGTGTAGAAGTTTCATAGATGTTTCAGAGATTCATTCACAGGATTGCCCCCTACATTTTCTCTTTCACCTCAGAAAACACAGGTGCGTTGGGTTTCTCAGCTTGTGTGCGTCTCTCTTTTCTCATGCTAGTTCCATTGCTGCATGGATGAAGCTCCAGTCCTCCAGTCTTCATACTGTAGTACTCAAGTTAGAGACTGAAGCCTTCCTTAGAAGTGACTCAAAGAACTTCCCAATGGAGGAGAAGCTGAAAAGCCTTCAATATTTAAATAGAAACATAAGTTTCAAGTGTAGCATAAAGGCTTCGGATCTCTTAACCTTATTCACCAATTAACATATCTGCAACAGCTGGGTTTTGATCCATATTTTCAGAGAACAGTAGTGCTGCTGATACAGCATTTCCAGTTCAGTCACAGGAATACTGAAGCGGTTTTCAGAAGACAATTTTAAAAGTACTCAGTTGACAGGATGTTTCTCCAGGGAACCACTGATCACATTCTCAAATTGCAACAGAACCAGAGATAGTCTTCATTTTAATTTCAATATCAGGAATGCCTTAAGTGACGATCACAGCTAACCCATTTTAATGACAACCCTGAACATTTAGAAACTCTATTCAATATTCCTCTGTGCAGAGAAACAAGAACAGATGGATATTTCCTTAACACCTGCTGCTGTGGGAGTCTTTTAAAACACTTGCAAGTAACAAATTATTACTGCTATAAAATGTCTCAGTTTTATTTGTTTAGAGGATTTCTATAGAACACGCATACAATTTATTTGAGATTTCTCAAGTTAGGTTGTGCTTTTGGAAAGCTGAGCAAGTATCACTTACTGAAGGAAAGCTTATTTCTATGCCTCATAAAAAAAGGTTTTAGGATATTGAAGATTTACTGCAATCTGTTGTGTAAGCAGGCTGAGGGATGTGCATAGTGTGCTACCACAGAAGTGATGGAATAGCTCCAGGGATGAAGAACCCAGTACTGCAAAGCAGGAGGAGTCCCAGTGAAGAAGATAGGGCTTTCTGGAGGAAATCGCAGAATATTGAAGCCTAATGCTTTTCTGACTAGGAACATCACAGACAGATGAAGTGCAGAGATTTTAGCTCATAATTACCTTAACAGCTTTCCTTCAGTGATTTAAATGTTCCTCTGCTTCTCCATGTAGCCAAAAGGAGACAAATTTTTTCCTTGGTTTATAATGCTATTCTCTTTTCTCTTCTGAAGTTAAATGCATCAAGTTTTGGTTTGGGTTTGGTTTCGTTTGGTTTGCCTGTTTGTTTGTTTTGTAGAATTTCATATGCAGTAGATTCAAGAAATAAAATGTAAGTTCAAGTGATCTGAAAGTGAAATGTTATTAGGGTTTTTAATCCACCAGGATTATTTAATAGGTTTCATTTTCATTATACTTAGAGGTCAGAAATTGCCCTAAAAATCTAGTTATTTGCAATAGGAGATATAAGCCAAGCAGGAACACCTAGATGAGGTTACACAGGAAGGCCTCCAGGTGGNTTATAAACACTAATAAGGTCACCCCTCAGTCTCCTCTTCTCCAAACTAAAGAGACCCAGCTCCCTCAGCCTTTCCTCATAAGGGAGATGCTCCACTCCCTTAATCATCTTTGTGGCTCTGCTCTGGACTCTCTCCAGCAGTTCCCTGTCCTTCTTGAACTGAGGGGCCTAGAACTGCACACAATATTCCAGATGTGGTCTCACCAGGGCGGAGTAGAGGGGAAGGAGAACCTCTGCTGCAAAAATGAATGCAGGTGATTAGAAATTTGGAAAATGGAGAGCATGGTAGTATCTGACAGAGAAGTAAGGTATTTCTTCCACTCCAGGCAGCCATTCAGGATTAACCATGTAGCACATCACTCTGATTCTAGTTTATAGATCCACAGAGTTAAAAACTGAGATAACTATGTAGACAATTTACTCTGAGCTTTTGCATTATAGAGTCACAATACCTCACCCAGTAATTCCTGACCTATAATTTCTGACTGTGCTGGGGGACATCTCTTAGAAAGACACACAATCATAATTTAAAAGCGTCATGTAGTGATAAACTCATTAATTCCCAAAGTAAGTTGTTTTGATTGTAAATTGCCGTCATGCTAAAATGATGTACATTATTTTACCTTGATTTGATATGTTTGTCTTCCAACTACAGAACTTTTATATGTTGTCTTACTGACTCCCCAGTTCTCTCACCCAAGTCTCATCCCAGTGTACATGCTGACAGACTATGATCAAGTAAGTTTCCCATTGGCTAAACTTATTAAATGAAACTCATTAATTTATCTCCTCGATTTGAGGCATGTTATCCAAACTTTACCAAATTAAAAAAGATTGAGAAGAAATCTACATGTATTTGCTGTATATTTTTAAAGACTAGATGGTAGAAAATAACACTATTTCTTACTAATTTCTGCACTAGTGTCGTATATAAGCATACAAATACACCTTTCGGTTTTCTTGTTAATTTATCACAACAGTTAATTCAGATACTAGATATTAAGTTATCCTGACAATTTACATGCATCTAGGATAAATCTTGTAATTTGTTTTTGTTCCTCTGTCTCCTGAACACTAAGATAAGTTTGCTGTGTGTCTAGGACCTGAATTCCAAGAGCTGAACACTATAAGGTGTTTAATGTACAAGTTTAGATAAAGTGTTTATCTACTCCGAGTGATTAGGACCTGAAGTACATGACTTATGAGGAGAAGCTTAAAAGAACAGAGATGGTTTAGCCTTGAGAAGGCTGGGGGGGAGTTGTTCTCTACCAATGGCTATCGGGGGGTGTAGGGAAGGTGAAGCAAAACTCTCCTTGAGGATGCACAGTGAAAGCATGAGATGGAATGAGCACAAACTGCTACAAAGGAAATTCTAATAAAATATTAAGAGAAAAAAATTACTCCTGTTGAAGGCAGGCAGCCACAGGTTGCCCAGGGAGGCTGAGAAATCTCCACCCTCAGAAATACTCAAAAATCGACTGGATGACTCGAGCAACCTGCCAGACCTACTCGGAATGGTGGATTGCACAACGTTACTTCCAGAGAGAAGTTCCTTCTAATCCTAACGACTCTGATTCTATGACTACTTAATTAGCTCTGCTGGCCGTATTCAGTGGCGGAACTGGAGTGATGCTGTAATGTTGGCTCAAAGTGCAGACCTTTCTCTGCAGACCATACACGATACCTGACAGCAGGAACAGAGATTTTATCAGGGTGATGTTTTTGTGTGAACAAAAGGGCGGACAAAAGCTGAATGTCCATCTCCCTCACCCATCATACTTCTCTTGGACCTCCCTGTCTCTCCTGTATGAACTAAACTACTTCACTTTACAGCACAACCTGGTATGGTAAACTGGCATCAATTTCAATTCTTTGCAATAGAGCAGCTTTAGTTCCTCATACTGGACCAAGCTGTAATATCCAGCAATGTAGTAGAAGCTGCTGCATAAAACTCTCACTTCTCCCCACAGCAACTGGAGGGCAGGTGGTTGAGAGGAAAAGGAAGCATGGGCAAAAACAATTTCTGAATCAGAAGCCTTATTTTTTGCTTTCCTTGCCACTAAAAATCGGTACAAAAAGTTATGGTTTTGACGCAACTACAAGATGTGCCAAAGCTAAATGGTATTGAGCTTGCTTAGCAGACATGATAAGCAATGCAATGTATATAATACGGTTAACAACTTAATTTGTACCTGTTGTGTTCAAACGAATCATCCTATTATCTTTACTTAACATTCTTTTACAGCCAGTTAAACTAATCCACTGAAATACACGTACATAAGAATTAGGCCTTTGATACGATCAGTAAATTAAATTAACTTGACTTGAGGAAGGAAAAGATAAGAAAATGCCTGTCCTTACAAGAAAGGTCACAAACAAAGAATGGGAAGAGTGCACATTCAAAAATTCCAGAATATAGAGAAATACTGGCCAGGCGGATAAGGGACCTGCGTTTTCTGTAAATATCTGTCTTTCTGACAGAGATCTTTATACTTGACACTTTACAGTATTCTAGATTAGGGTCACTTTCTGATTACGTATTCTGACTTGATACACCTGAAATGCTGTGCTTTTGTCGCAGAGAAACAAAACAGACCATATTTCACCGAAAGTCAGAAATGGATTAAGCCACGGTTGCATTGGCCAGTGTGTTATAAATATACACATCTTCCTCCCCATTTTCCTCTTCAGTTTGACGCTCACATCAAAGGCATGTCCCTATATTGAAAGGAGAAAAAGACTTCAGAAATCAATGCTTCAATTAAGGAAAACAGAAGATGAAACCATGAAGGTCTATGAGCACTGTGGGTTACTCTGCTAAGGCTGTGGACATGGGAGAAGTGTTAAGTGCAAAGTGCAAACTCATCTCAGAGGTTTTTACACCTTCTCTTTCCAACAGCAATTGTTTTAGCTTAGCTTTCCAAAAGTCCAAGCTATAACATGATCTGCTCACATAACCAGGGTTTAAATTGTGTGGGTACATCCTGGAAAAGGTACAGTTAAGTGAAAGTCAGGCAATTCAACTGGAAAAAGAAATTAGAGGAAGAAATATCCACTAACCTTAAACACTGTCAACAGTGACTACAGTGAGGTTTGTCAAGCAAATTCCTTTGAAATATATCTGCTTCAAAAATAAAGCAAACAAAAAAATCTTTCTTCCACTTTTTGACTGGATGCATGAGTCACCTGCAGGCATCCAGATTGAGCAAAAGAAAACATAAACTTACTTAAACCGCCTTTTTCAGTGTTTCTGTATACTGTCTCAGGTGTTTCAGATTGCAAGTTTGTTTTTCTTTAACTGTGTAGAATAATTTGTTTTTCAGTCTTGGCAGATGATAAAGCGATGACGCCCAAACACCGTTACCAGGAACCTTCTTTTGCTACCACACCTCACCCACACCTGCTAAGTAACAGCCTTGTTCAGTGACTCACTCACCCCATCACTACACAATTTCTCCCTTTCTCCTGAGAGCAGGGAACAGCAGTGGTTTCATCTTTGGTTATTCATCAGAGAGCTCTTTGCAAGTCTCTTGCTGCTCGTCTGGTTCCTCTCCAATTTCTTGATTGAAAACTGAGAGTTTTGTTCATACAATGCTTAATAGTGTGTGGGCTTGCCTTTCAACTGTATTTGTCTGATAAAAAATGTATTTGCAAGTGGTTATATCAAAAATTCTGCAGCCATAACAAGATTTGTAGCTGCAGTACAACTGAAGGTGTGAAACGTGTATGTGTGTGTGGATATACTTGTCCCTGTCTTTTCAAACAATAATTTAATGTAAAACTTCAAGTGCTGTTTATATATCTACTCAAAGCTCTAGAGTAATTACTGTGAACTAAAAGAAAAAAAAAAAGAGAGAAATGCAAATGTTATAAATCTTTCTTTACGTTTGGGGGCTGTACCAAACATAATTTGCCAGAAAGCTGCATCTTGTGTTTGCATAGTGTTTATCAGCTTTCACTATTTATAACAGATGGAACTAGGGCATTGTGAATGTTTCTATTAAACAGTAAATGACACTGCAACATAAACACAATATTGCGGAAGTTTGGTCTTGCAAATTAAATTCTACAACCTGGCAGATAGTTTACAAATTTAAAATCATCTTATCTTCTGTTCTGTAGAATGTAACTATAGCAGATAACCATTGCCACAGGTTCAGTGAGGGCAACATTATTGCTGCATACTCTGAAACACAGGAAAGCAAGGATAATACTGATAATTCTGTTAGGACCATTGCATGGATTTTATGAGGTGCTATCACTTATGAAAATAAATTAATGGTCAAACAATAAAGACAATCTCTCCTGGCAGGTAAAGAAACATCAGTCTGGTTCTGACTGACTCTTAGGCACATACGCACCGCCACATTTCTGAGTAAAATAATTTTCCAAACTGACTGGTTTAAGTCAATAGGCAAAATAAGAGTGTAATCACAACAATCCCACATTGAACAAGTGACCATTGCTGATCTGGCAGAAACATCCTCGTCCAGTGAACAACACGCACTTCCAAACCTATGACTTAGCAGTCTTCAAAGGCCATGAATACTGTTTACTTTTGGGAATTTATGCAAGTCCTTCAGTTGGTTATTGTCTCCTTGTCTTATTTCCAACATCTTCATCTTCTTTTGCTTACAGGCTGAGGTGTCTTTCCTCCTGGGTTTCCATAGTACTTATCCTTGTTACTTGTCCATTCAAGACTAGAGGTAGACACTTGGTCATTGTCTGTAATTTCTTTCTTCATTTATTATAAAACAAACAAACAAAACCAAACTCAAAACCAAACCAAACAAACAAACAAAACCAAACCATGTGTCTGAACAAAAGCATAGGACCATAGTATAAGAAGTGCCAGCTACCAGTGTCAATGTCTTCAAATCCCCCACCCTCATTAGTTTATAACCTTTATTGACAACTAGAACAACACAGATGGCCACGAAATGGCACTATCGTCTTGTAGCTTCACTCATATAAAATGTTATATGAGAGTTTCCCTCTCCAAACTCTTGCAGAAGTATTAACCTGAGATCCTATTCCCTGTAGAATCCAGGCTTTTAATTACTGAGCTTACATGCATGTGCATGGAATGGTAACCCACATGCGTCAGATGGTACTGGGTGCAGGTGTCAAGGTTTTAGTAGCCAGGAAACGCAGGGGTTGCCTCGTGTCCATGAAAACATGTTTAAGAAAGGCCAGAAAATGCCAGACAGGCAGAGGAGGAGGGTACAAAAGAGAGAAATAGCCCTGCGGACACCAAGGTGAGAGAAGAGACAGTGAGAGGAGGCGCTCCAGGCGCAGGAGCCGAGATTGCCCTGCAGCTCCTGGAGCACATGGTGGTGGAGCCACAGCCCCTGGAGAGCCCATCCAGAAGGTTTACCCTGAAGAACTGCATCCCGTGGAAGGACCCATGGTGGTGCAGGTGGAAAGTGCGAGGAGAAAGGAGCAGAAGAGAGGAGCTGTTATTATGTGCTGACCACAACCTCAATTCTTCCTGCACCACACAGGAGGTAGAGGAGCTGGGAATGAAGGAATGACATAGAGCTTGGGAAGACACGGTGTGAGGTTGGGGGAAAGATGTTTTAGTTTTTCTCTTTTTTCTTATAATCTTATTATATTTTAATTGTCAATATTGATTAATTTTCTCTAATGTTGAGTCTGTTTTGCCCATGAAAGTTATTGGTGAGCAATCTCCTTGTCCTCATCTTGACCCTCGACTTTTTTCATCCTGGTTTTTCCTCCTGTCACACTGAGGAGGGGCAGTGAGGGAGCAGCTGAGTAGGAGTTTGACTGTTAAATTCATAAAATCATTTAGGTTGGAAAAGACCTTTAAGATCGTCGAGTCCAACCATAAACCTAGTACTGCATTTAAGATGATCTGCTCCATAACCTTCCCCAGCACTGAGGTCAGACTGACAGGCCTGTAGTTCCTCAGGTCCTGCTTCTAGCCCTTCTTGTAGATGGGCATCACATTTGCCAAATTCCAGTCATCTGGGACCTCCCCAGTTAGCCAGGACAGCTGATGAATGACTGAGTGTGGCTTGGTGATCACCTCCACCAGCTCCCTCAGAACCCTTGGGTGGATCCCATCTGGCCCCATAGATTTGTGTGTGTCTAAGTGGTATAGCAGGTCACTATTTTCTCTTGGATTATGGGGCTTCATTCTGCTCCCCATTCCTGTTTTCCAGTTCAGGGGGCTGGGTACCCAGAGAACAACTAGACTTACTATTAAAGACTGAGACAAAGAAGGTACTAAGTACCTCAGACTTTTCCTTAGCCGTTGTCACTATGTTGCCCCTCGTATCCAATAAAGCATGGAGATTCTCCTTAGCCCTCCTTTTGTTGCTTATGTATTTACAGAAACACTTTTCATTGTTGTCACGGAGGCACCCGAAAATAAGTTTTGGCGGACAACAAGGTCCAAAACTAACTTTATTCTGGCCAGAAAAGTATCACCGATAAACTGATTAGAAACGGGGTTTATACAATTAACTAGCACTCCAATAACATAAGATATAGCTTCGGGTATCAGGTTAGGAGATTATTTGGG